>JBAMHW010000016.1:14068767-14086904 GCA_037177495.1 Rhadinocentrus ornatus | reverse complement strand
TATATATATACATATAATATAATTATCCATCCGTGTTTTTAATTAATTAATTAATTTGTTTATTTTATTTATTTTGCTTTTACAGCGTACACATTGTGGGCTTTTTAATATTTCACACTGCCTTGCTGAAACGAAAGTTGAGCTGTTATGCCCAAATGTTGGACTAATGAGCATTTCTCCTCTTGTAAACTGACTCTAGATGCCTGAGAAATTGTGTGGGGTGGTATGGTCTCATACCAGAGAAGCTAAACAACACTTTTGTTTGCTGTTGCTTTTAACTTTGTATGCCTGACAAAAACTACCATCATATTTACCATCTGTTATAGGCTATGAAATCATTCATTAATTTAGTTATTTCAAGGGACTGTGCGCTCCTTTTCTGTATTACCTACAGCTCCCCATATTTACTGTTTATTCACGCCTCACAGCTGCTCAGAACACCTGCTTTGTGTGCTTCCAACTAAGGAACTCAGATTTATGGTCAGGTAGTGTTCTGAGGAGCACATGAACAACAGAGCATCAGCCTCTCCTCCTGTAGTGTAGCATGGGAAAGTAGGGTAAATTGAGTCAATGGGTAAGATGACTCACCCTCTACATCTATGCAATGGTACATTCTTGTCGTCAAGTGGCCACACATTTTGGAAGTAGCATTTACATAAAGCATGCACACATAAATAAATCTAAATTTAAAATTATTTAAAGCTGAAAGCACTCAGAGAGTCAATTTAAAAATGTTTTATTTATTAATTTATAAATTGTGCCAAATAGCCATATTTTAAATCCCTCTTTGACATAGTGATATAGAGATTTTCTTATCATTTTCACTGACAGAAGATATCCTGAGATAATGACAGATGCTTTTGTTTTAAATTTGCTAAATTATTCCTTGCCTATAGGATAGTAAATACAAAAAAAAAGAAAAAAAGATGCTCAACTCACCCTGCTTTCCCATACCTGCTGTATGTGGATCATTGCATGTATAACAAAATGTACTTATCACAGAACTATGCAACTACCATCCATTTTTTAAAATGATTCTGTCATGAACTGTGGACTCTAGTGTCCACCCATTTGTTAGTTTCCCTTCCCCTATGTGTTTGTGGACATGGTTGTTTCGTCAGAGAGGTTCCTATGCACAGCTGCCATCCATCTAATCATCACGGCTACCAGTCATCTACTCATCCACCAGCAGAGTATTTAGACCGCATCCTCCCTTCTCTCGATGCCAGAGCGTTGAACTACCAACACTTGGTATCTGGTCTCTTGTATTTAAGAAGTTCTGTTTAAGCCTTCCAGATCCAGAGCCATGCCTGCACAAACTCTACCCCTACAGACCGAGGATCAGCTGTCTGCCCACTTGCTGTTCCTACCATTAAATAAACCTTTTTTTTCTCAGTTCTAGTTCAGTTATGTCTGCTCTTTGGGTCCACCATTCTGCCCTTGTGACAGATTCCACTTAAGAGTGGCTGATTCGTTAAATCATTAAATGTGATGGTAAATAGCTGTAGAAGTCAGAAATATTACAGAAGAAACAGCAGTTTTTGTCCCAACAGGTTTATGTTGGGAGTTTGAATTAGTAAACATAGACTGAAAATGGACTGAGCCACACAAATGTCAAATTTTTTTTTTTCCCCAACACTTTCACCACACAGCAGTTCAAACAGGTCATTTAAATTGTTAAACACTGTCATCTGAAAGATTAATTATTATTAATGTGGTTAACTGATTGTAAAAGGCCCCAGAGATGATGTTCTCAATGACTGGGACTTGTAGGAAGAACTGTTTCCCCTAAAAAATATCCTTTTAAAGCCTGAAGTTCATTTGAACCTGTTTGAATTAATTTTTTTATTTTTATTTCATTGTTTCATTGTTCATGGAAAGTCATTTCAGCTTAATGAAGTAAAATCAAAGCAGAAATGTGATGAGCGGCTTGTGGAAAGCCATAAACTAAGATCTGACTGTAAAAACATCGAAGTCACATACCATATCAAAGCATATGTCAAACATAAGGGATATAACATGGACCAGTATTTGTGTGTTTTTGCTTTCTGGGACATGGGGCCTATAGTCTACTGGGAACCATAACATACTCATAACCCCTGATGCAGCTGCTTTACTTTGCCCAAATGCTTTTCCAAAATGTCCCAAACACAGATTTATGTGTGCATGCTTTTGTCTTTCCATGAGCACAAACGTACCTCTGTGTTTGTGTAGGAAGGGGACAGAGAAGACAAAAAAGATGTGGATTCATAATAATCTAACTTTTCCCATCTGAAGTTCATACATGAATTATCTATTTGTTACATGAACAGATGATTATGCATATTTAGTCCCAAAGTTTCTTTAAATAATGGCTGGATTTTGAGTCAGGGCCATGGTCCTATTCTCTACTTGATAGTGTTATAAAATTTAAAAAGGACTGCCTGAAATCCTACCCTCACTAATAATTAACACATTTATGTTTCGTCAAAAACTAATGTTCTGCAAAGTCCTGGCTTCACTCTTTCCCGAGAGCTGCAACACTTATGTGTGCAGCCTTGTAGTATTAAGTAACGTCTTGTACTGTCGGCTAAGAACATGACCTCATCTGAGAGGGCTGAAGGATGGCTCCATGGGGGGAACAAGAGACACTGGAGTTATTCTTGCCTCTTTACCTTCAGAGAAGCTCTTTTAGTAAATGTCCCTTGGCTTGATTACTTGCAGGTAAGGGCACATATGGGGATATAGTTTTACTAAAGGTGAGCAAATGAAGCATCAGATGTTGCTAAAGAAAGTATGCATTGTTGTGCCATTTACAGCCTCGTAGAAAAAAACATTTACCAAATGGCTTGTATTTGTTCTTCAAACAAATGCAGTGCTATCGTGCTAATGCATCTACAAGTCTAATTAAGTGTGATTTGACTTGTAAATTGATAAATACGAGCAGGTATTTATTTAACTTCGGAGATGCTAGAGAAAAACAAGATTAAAAGCGTTTAAATAGGTTCAGGTGGGTTCATTTTCTATTATTAAATGAAATAAATTTCTCTCTGTTAAAACATCCAAAGACTTCACAGTTTCTAATTTTTGCTGTAGCTTTATTGGACCAGCCTCCACGTGTATGTTGGGGAAATACACGTAACTTAAATCTGATGCAGAGCTTTGGCAAAACCAGATTTAAATAAAAAAACAACAACAACACAAATAAAGTTAAAAAAAGTAAAATTGAGGAATGTAAGAGGGCACCCTGAATTCAGTTTGACACTTCAGTTCTTCCTCTATCAACAATCTGCTTGTTTTTATTTTATTTGTTTATTTATTTTTCTTTCTTTAACTTCTCAGGCTCCATCCTTACACTTGTCATTGTGATTTGAGGAAACCTGTTATTATCTGCAATGTATTGTTAGACTGCCTCTTGCTGCACCTCCTCTCTCCTGTTATTTTCTTTCTTTTTCGCTGACATTTTTAATGTCTCACAGTCTTCTTGTAAACACTGACAATGCATTCCATAAATAATCTTCAAATCAGGAAAGAAAAATTCAAAGTTAAGCTGTTACGGTATTGGTACAGTATTTCCAAATACTTGCTGCTCAGTAGAAACAGTTTTACATCAAAGTTTTAAATCAAATATTATCTGATGATAAAAGCTTGAAAGAATAAAATGTCAAAAAGATGCTTTTGGTGGTATCACTGTGGCACATGGATCCTTTTTACGTACATTAGGATTATTGTTGTGTGACTAGTTTTCTCCTCTAACGCCCACAAGCACTGGAGCTGCAGTCACAGTCACATAGGCATGCTTTCATGTGGCCCGGCATTACCATTGTACCAACCCTAAGTGCAGCCACTCTTGCTCTAAATGTTCCCTGTGGCTTTCTCTTAAAAGAGAGGGGGTGTCAGAAGCCACAATGGCCTCTGTTTGGCTTGCTATGAATCTGTTAATTCATTATCACATGACTTTGTTTAGACTGACATGCTTTAGGGCGAAGTAACATCCCTTTCTATCACTCTTGAATTGTTAATTTATTGGTAAGATTTGAAAGCCAGGCTAATAATGTGTGTAGATTATTTATTCTATTCTCTCATAAAGAAATGACAATATTTTGATTTGTCTTTACAATCCCAGTTCCAAAAAAGCTGGGACACTTTGTAATGTGTAAATAAAAATTAAATGAAAGCAATGATTTGCAAATCTCATAAACCCACATTATATTTCCATTGAACATAAACGACATATAAGATGTTGAAACTGAGACTTTTTAACCATTTCATGAAAAATAAAGCCTCATTTTGAATTTGATGGCAGCAACACATCTCATAAAAGCCAGAACAGGGTTATTCAAAGTTTGGAAAGTAACTGGTACAAATATAACAAACAAACAACTGGAAGCACATTTGACTACTAATTAGGTTATTTATCAACAGGTTAGTAACCTCACTGGGTGTAAGAGGAGCATTTCAGAGAGTTTGAGCTTGATGATCAGTGGTTCTGGCCATGAGAAATGACTCATGGTCAGATGTGGAATAACTCAGTAAACGTTCCTATAGAAATACGATCAACCCAAGACCATGAGGATCTAATGCAGCTTCATGTTTTGCTTTGATGTGTTAAAAATAAAAACTGTCTTGCATCTTCTTCACTGTGTCTCCTCTTCCCCTTCAGTAGTTCTTGGCGCAGCGCCGGCCCTCTGGCAAGGAGTGGAATACGCTACTCAAAAGGTCTGATTTGTTGCAACTCCAAATGAATTGAGTCCCCTATCATACCGAGTCAAGCAGACTATCCTGGTGTGAATTCACCCTGAGGCAGCACTGCATTAAAACAGGCATGATTTTCTACTGGAAATCACTGCATCACTGCAGAAACACTTCCAGAAATAACTGTGAAGACAGTTGTGCAATATACAAATGCCGGTTAAAGTTTTATCATGCAAAGAAAAGGTTATATGCAAAGATTATCTAAAAATGCCATTTTTTTCTCTGGACCACAGCTCATTTAAAATGGTCTAAGACCACTGTTCTGTGGAGACATTAAAATTTGATCTTGAAACCATGTCATGCATACTAAAGAAAAGAGAGACCATGCAGCTTGTTATTAGTTGACAGTTTTAAAGTTTGCATTTGTGGGGCTGCATTAGTGCCCATGGGGAGATGACACATCTGAGAAGACACCATCAATAATGAAAAGTGCATAGTCTTTAGTGTCATATACTCCTATCTAAACAAAGTATCTTTTCAGGGAAAGCCTTGCATATTTCACATAGGCAATGCTAAACCACATACTGCATCAATCACAACAGCGTGGCTCTGCAGGAGAAGAGACCTAGCCTGTCTTCAGTTCAGACCTTTCTCCTAAACAAATCATTTGGTGCGTCATAAAAAAACTGGAAATGAAGGCCCAGGACTGTTGAGCAGCTAGAATCCTGCATTACAAAAGAACGGGACAACATTCCTCTCCTTAAAGTCCCACAACTGGTTTGTTTACTTTGCAGTTGTTTTTAGACAGTTGTTAAGAGTAGAGGGGATGCTGCATGATGGTAAACATCATGGTGTAACGTGTCAGATATGTGGCTTACATTACATTAAAAATGGGCTTATTTTTTCCATGTCTTATTTAAAGTATGTTCATATGTTGTTTGTGTTAAAATAAAACATGGGTTTATGATTCACAAACAATTGCAATCAGTTTTTTTCACATTCTGCAGTGTCCAAATTTTTTAAATTGGAATTGTACATTGAAATGCTTTTAACCTAAACTCAGCATTGGAAGCTTGAGAGAGCTAAAAGCAGCTCTCATTGGCTCTATGTGGATTTGCAAGTACAGTTTTAATGTTTATAATAATGCTGATAATTGGAATACCCACAATAACCTAATTTTTTTCTCACTTGGACTGTTCTTTGTCGATAGAACAGAGGGCAAATAAAAAATCTGAAAGAAGATCTGGAAAAAACGACTGAAAAACTAATAATTACAGAGTAGATTCATTAAACAGCATGATAATTTGAGAAGTTATATAAAAAGCTTGACAACTTAAAAAACATTCACTTGCACCTATTGAGCATTTAAAAATCTCTTTTGTGGTAAAAAAAAAAAAGAGTCTTATCTTGTTTAACATGGAGTTCACAGTGGAGTGGATTTTCAGGTTGATTGAGCTTTTTTTTTTCTTTCATGAAATTCAAAGCTGCAATGAAGTGAAGTGAATTGAGTATCTGATCCACAACTGCTACTATTTATAGAAATTGTGGTATTTATTAGGTCCACTTAAAAATCCACTAAGAGATGTAAGTTAGAGGTGAGAATGTGGAAAAAAGAAAACTATTTATCACTGTCTTATAAATATGTATGAAACCCAGAATGCATTCACAGGTTTGAGTGCACTTAATGACTGAAACCTGAATGATGATAACTTTTCTCCGGTGCTCTTCCATTTTATTTATTTATTTATTTATTGTTATTGATCTAGCAGCAATGCCTTTTTAAAAAAAAACAATTTATTTATTTTTTTTGCACATTTTACCAGAAACATCCGTTTCTGATTTGCCTTCTTTAGTGTCCCCAACCATTTAAATATTTTTTTCTTTTCCCCCTCCAGTAAGCTGATAATTGGCTCTCATTGGTGTGGGAAGGTCATTAATACCTCGTCAGCATCCAGAGGCAGAGCAGGTCATTGATTAGATTCCTACCGAGGGTAACAACAGAGACCCTCTGACTGGACATTAATGAGATGTAGGAAGGCTGTGGGATTTTGCTGACTCCATCCATGCTCAAAAGATGTAAGCCAGCCTTATAATTGCTAATTTACCCTTCCTCCCACCCAGCAAGCTTTTAAGATCCTGTCGTTATACACCACAAGGAGAAACCCTGGCTTTAATATCTCTTCAAAACAACGGAGAGCAGCCGAAAGGAGGAAAGTGACATTTACTTTAGGAAAAGCATTAACATCCACAAGTTAGATCAAAGAAAGTAAATACTGCTGACAAGCAGACAGAGTTCGTTATGTTTACTTTGTCTTTATCAAATACTTTTTGCAGTATCAAAATTTACCACAGTACACATGTAGAGTCGGGCTAATTCCAAACTAGGATCTTGTTTTTCATATTACTAAAGTGCAAAAAACAAAACAAAAACAAATGCAGCATTCCATCCCATTACTAAACATGATTTGATGTTTTAAGAAGAAAGCCTCTGCACCTGATTAAAACTGCATGTTTTAGGTAGATCTATACTAATGACCGGCTATTTCTATTAATGTCATAATGTACACTGATCAGCCATAACATAACTGAACTTATTGAAGAACATGTTCAGCTCATGGATTGAGATTGCTTCACATAGAAACCAGCTGTTTTCATCATCCCATCATATTGGTAGTCTATCTCAGGAGCTAAAAGACCATATAAAAACACATAATACTGCCTTATGCTCTAATCTCATCCTTAGCAGGTTTTACATGGCCTGCTCTTATTCTGCTGTATTATTGCACTGAATGAGTTTCTGACTAACTTTTAGTTGAGAAGGATTTGATTAAGGAGTGATTATAACCAAATAGTGCTGCTGCTCTGGTCAGTAGAGAAGCAAAGATCGATTTGCAAATTCAACTTAATAAACATACTCATGTTCATTGATCATACATACAATAAGTGATTCACCCACACAAATAAAATGTCAGTGATTCATGTTGTAAATTATTTGCCAAACTTTCCAACAGCATCATGGAACAAAATGTATTGGACTCTGTGCAGTAGTAGAAAATTTACACCCACAGTGGACGGTCCTCTCTAGCCAATCTGTTCGGTTTCACATTATCTTTTAATTTTGGCTCAGCTTACTTAGAACCTCATTTGAGATGGTATATAAAAAAAAGCATCAGATGGTAAGAGTTCTGAGGCACTGCCTATAATAAAAAAAATGTTGGCTTTTTGATCAAAATATTTCTTTCAAGTATTTGCCCATGTCCTATGCAAGTGGAAAGATTCCACTATGGGGCATAGCAGAGAACTCCAACCATGCAGATCTTCCAGGTTTGCAGGATTTAAACATGAGAATGTATACCAGACAGAAAGCTAGTATTTGGTTGATAAGATCATGGTAGAAGGAGGAACAATCACATTACATTACAATCACACACTTTGCCCTAAACTGCTTGTTCTTGCATTGGATGTTGTGCTTAGTTCATTTTTTAGGGACATTCACAATCAACACCTCAAATAACTGCATGAAGCAGAGGATAGCCATTTTTTGCACATATAATTTGCATCCAAGCTGAACACCATATGTAGATGTGATTATGCAGAACTTCTGCTGTTTACTTTCATCAAAGATGTTCAGTCTCATTATGTCACTCACATGCAAATTCAATGTGAGCAGAGCTAATTTTATTGGATTTAAACTAGAATAAAATATTGTAGTTGCCTATATATTGTACTTCCTGAAACTTTAGTTCAGTTTTATGTTTATTTAGTTATGTCCAGCAAATTCGGGGCAACTTCAAATTTACAAGGTACATCTCTGTTATCTTCCTGTTTCTCCCACTCACACAGACACACAGTACAACATACACGCTCACACATTTTACCCTGAAGAAACATAATTTCCTCTTGCCCTTTCCTGCCCTGGCCTGACAGCCATTCTTCCTCACCCCCTTCTTCTTGTACTTCCTCCTTTCCCCACCAGCACCTCCATCTGCATTTGTACGCCTATGTCTTATTTATCTATTCCTCTCAGATAAGGTCTCGGGAGATGAGAGACATCTGCTGAACGTACTTTAAAGATGCACTGCATTGCTCAATTATGGGTGGTGCCAAGGTCTCGTTTGCATTCAGTGACATGGAGAGTGCATCACTAACAGGTGGTGGGAGAGGACATGCATGGCAGGCCGTTTGATAAATAAAATATTTTATGGTAATGCCACAGAGAAAAAGGGAGAGATGTGACTATTAGTAAATTGGCTTGCACTGTACTCGCAGTCAGAAGGAGATGCTGTTTGGGGAGGTGGAAGCCAAAGAAACATATGCACACACTCAAAAGCACTAAAAACATAAACACAGTGAAGCAATCTCCCCCCACTCCCCACCTGTAAATGTATGCACATTTTATGCATCTATAGTCAGTAGATTTGCATACATGTCTGCATACATATTCAAAAATGGTTATTTGTGAAAATGAATGCAAATCAACTGAGCTGTTGATGGACTGCCATAAGAACTATCAATACTGGCTTGACTTGGGCTGGCAGATGGAGCCTTGCTTCCTCTGTGGGTGTATCCATTACCTCTCTCAAACCCTGAGCCTTGTGCTGGACAGGAGTTGGACGGGCATTCTACCATCAAGCAGCATAAAGAATGTGCAATTAATTAGAAAGGAGGGGAGTGAAGCTGGGGAAGGGGGGGGGGGGGGGACCGATTAAAACCAACATCTTCAAATCTGTTTCACATGTAGGCAAGCAGACACATACACATGCAAGGGAAAAAACAAACTCCTGCACCACAAGCATAGTTCTACTTCTCTGCAAAATGCACACACATGCAAACACACACAATCTCAAAGGTGACCTGAGGTCAACGGTCTTTGGACTTGAGGGCATCTCATCTGAAAAATGGGAGCCTTGCAATTTATCATGCATTTGGTCTCCTGGCACACATTATCAGTCTTTTGTGTCAACAGTGATGAATCTTGGTTTTGTAATGGTTTTTCCTTATGAATAAAAAAAATATATAAACAAAAAGACAGAATTAATTCAGTCTTGGCTCTTCTTCTTTTTCTGATTATTGTAAATAATAACATTGTGGCTCAGTAGCAGGAATTTAAATCTCTGCTGCAGTTAATGATGAAATTGTAGTTTTGCTAGTGGTTGACTAATAGTAGATACAAAGATACTCAGGCATCTAATGATTATGTTTAATCATATTTACCATCCAGTAGTTAAATATTCAATAATATTGCATCATTCTGAAAGTAAATCATGGTCTGCATAGTTATGTGGTGTTGAATCTCACGGTGAGGGTTGGCATTTTGAGTTGTCAATCACAGCTCTAATGAGAAGAGGACGGCAAGGCTGAGAAGAGGTTAATACATGACAAACAAACAAGAGAGAAGGGGGCCCTCTGTTCTGTCGTGATACCTGCCTGCTAGTGGGAATCAGGCCCATATGTGTTATGGGTAACTCCCAGTGGAAGCGGTGTCTCTGGGGGTCATGTTGGGGCGACTCCGTACTCTCTTCATTGCACACAGCTGTGCTTGCCATGCTGGAACCCTTCACCTCTGACCTTGCGACCGCCTGGTACACCTTTGATAGGAATGTTGGGTGATTGGCTACTTGACTCCCCTTTCATTTCCTGTCGCTTCAGTTTTCACTAACAGCCTCACGAGTCTCCTGACACCTCCCTGCTTGTGCCTTAAAGGGATTTTCTGAGCTATCAAGGACAGGCCTGCAGCTTAAATATGAATTCTGAATGAATTTGAGACTAACAGTAAATCAATAATGTCTGCTCAGGAATGCATTGAACTTGTGCAGCTCATTATTCAATAAGCAATAACAGCACCCTAATCTCTTGTATTTAAGTGTTAGAGCACAGTTTAACAAACCTTATGAGGTTTGATGTTGAAATTAAAGGTTTCAAAGGGTTCAATATTGCGCCACAAAGGATAGATAACAATTACAGTTCGATGATATTCATTAAGTCAGTCTTAAATTGAATATTATAAGACAGTGGCATGGTACTGCAAAATTGTTGTTAACTGGACTAAAATATGGCACCCTATTTCCAGAATAAGTAAATTTATTAGTTATAGGCTGAGGTGACATTTTCCAACTTTTTACCAAACAATTTTTATAGTTACAGTTACAATTTATAATTGCGATTTTAAGCTGTGTGAAGCGGCTTCCTTCTAAACACAGAATGAACAATATCTGATGAATATCAGCCATCAGATGAACAGCCAGAAAGCAGGATTACAATCTCACAGTTTATAGATTGTGAGAAGAGATGAATATTTAGAATATGCCCAATTACTAGCATCCATGCACCTTTAGTGCTTCATTATCCAGATTTCTGGCCTATAAATTCTCTAACTTTGCATTCTTAGCTTGACTGTTTAGCTTAACCTCTTGCGCCTGCTTCCTCAGCTACCAGAGGACTAAGTGAATCCTATACTAAAGAATCTCTGTATCAAGCTGGATCTGTACTTAATTAACAGTTTAGAGGATATAGGTAACAAGAAACAGATGGTTATATGTCACAAAGGTTGTTTGAGATTCCATGAAAAATCACATAAATTATGTCAGTCAGATGGAATGAGGCGAGGTTCTTTTAAAATGACTTCAGTTCATGGATAATATGAAGAAATGTTTCTTAAAAAAAAAAAAAAAAAAAGTAAACCTCATTTAAAACGTTCCTCCGTTAGGGGGATTTAGCCTGCCAAATATGATGGATGGATGCTGTGGTGTAGATGAGGTGAGATGTGAGACGTTTGCTCCCTTTTACTTTTTCGTCCCTTTTTGGGCCAAATGAAGATGAAGGAGAAGCTCTCTGCCTTTGTGTTTTTTTTAGGCCAGGTTCAGTTGTCTCTTAGACACCTGGGACAAATCCATTAGCTCTGCTGTATCTTTACTCCTGCAGGCGTCACCTTCATCTCTGTCACTCTGAAAGCAAGTGAGGGACAAAGTGAGAGACATAGCATTAACGTGGCAGGAGTCAAAAGCATTCTGAATGCTGCTGAGGTCGACTAGAAACACTGAAATCTATAAATAATATAAATAATTTTTGCACGTTATGACATTGGTTTATAAAAGTAAGCCATTGTTTGCCGATTACACGCATAATTTTAAAAGGAAGAACAAGGTTTGAAAAAATAAACATTTAACAGCTGATATTTGCTTGTTTGAACATTTTTAAGGCCTTTATAGAACCCTGTTAAAACTTGGATGGATCTCAGACAGGCTTCTTTGCTATTGTATCAATTTAGATGTGATTATTTTGTTTTATTATCAGCCAAACAACAAAAGTAAATAGATCCTCTCATATAAGTTTAAATAGACTAAACTGTCACAGACAGAATAAAACATATGTGTTGCATTCACAAGAGCCCACACACTCTTCCAATACAGTAAAAGTTTTAACTGCACATTAAAATTCAAGAAAGTTTAACTAGTTAGTGAGTTGACATTTACAGAGAACCAGAGGACTGTGATGAATTCCTAAGTGCTATGTTATGCTATTAGAGAGTTAATGTAGCCTGTACTTCTCTTGTAAATCACAGCTGTATAAATGGAAGAGCCTTGCAAGACCATAACAAGGCTTTCCACCACAGGGCGGAAATTTACCCGCTTAGCAGTTAACCCATTGATGTAACGTCTGACATGAATGTGAACTGTCCACATCCAGGAAAACAACAAGAAATTCATTGAGTTTAAATAAACCTAACCCTTTGTCCTCCCTTTACCTTGTTGAAGGCCACTCACCACTACTTCAGCAATGAATGGGATAGAAGTAATAAAAGGAAAAACAGGAGACATGAGCGGAAATTCTCACCATTGCAGTTCACATTCCCCCTTTCCTTGAGAACTTCTGACAGAGTAAGGAAGCAGTGATACTGAGGTGGTGAAAGGTTTGGTGAAAGGAGTGCGTTACAGTGCTGAAGAAATAAAAATGTGTTGCAAGGCTGGGGTACGGCCCTAAATAACTGGTACTGGTGATATTGACATAATGGTTACCAAACGGATACAGCTTTTATATTTACACAATCACATTGTCAGTGCAGCTTTGATGTTAGGTTTACACATCAACACATAATTACATCACATTTCAAACAAAGCACATCATGCTAATGGATAGTTGATAGTCTGTCGAAATCTCTTTTAGGAGCGCAGCTTATGATTTCATAGGTTGACTTTGTTTACTGCAATTTGTCTTTTAATTGGAATTTAAATACATTGACACAATTATGCATGGGAACTTTGAACAAATGTTACTATTTGGATATCTCTCAACAGATCACAACAGAAGAGAGGAAAATAAAACCAGTGCTACACAGGAAAATAGTCACTAGTACGAATCGTATACCAGAGCAAAGTTTCTGGATGATGTAAGCTCCATCCAGCTGGTACTCCTAGTAGAGTTAAACAAATATGGAGGCACTACTTGACCCCTAAACTGCATAATAGCTTTGTTGTTTGGACATAATTTTGGCATTGAAGTTGACATTGGGGGGAATTATCTCTAACATTTATCACACAGTTACAGGCTATTCAAAATGAAAAGTAACACTGATTTGTCTTAAAAAATACCTCTTTCAATCTTAGTAACATCTTAAGGACATTTCTTTAAGAGTCACTTCATTTTTCATTTTGCAGCTATTCTCCCTACCTGTCACTATTCAGTCAAAGTCACAGTTTTCTCACACCCACATGCCAAACCAACAATAATATACAAACACTAATAACTTTATCTGATCTCATCTTTGTGGTTCTTTGATGTGAATGTCAGAGGTCAGTTGAGGGTTATAGACATAATAACAACTTTCTTTCTTTTTCCTTTTTTTCTTCCTTTTTTTAAAAGTTAATTTAAAGAGTTTTTATACCTCTCCCTGAAATCTAATCACACTGACCTGAAAAAGACCCCTTGGTTTGCTCTTAAATCTACTGACTAAATGATCAAATCAGAACACAGTTATAGGTTATCCACTGAAACCAGTGGAAAAGGAAAGATTGTGGCATCCCATGATTGCTGAAATGATTGCATACTTTTCTGCAATTTCTTTTAATTCATTATGCATACATACATTTGTAGACCAGGCCATGGGAGCAGGGAGATTTCCTTTTCTGTCATCAGTTTAATGAAAGTGGTACGATGGAGTTACCAGTCACTATAATCAGGAAGAAATTCAATTATTAAACATCTTTCATTGAAATGGTGCTGTTGAGCAGTTAAGCAGACTTAAATCATAACATAAAACTGATGGTATGATCGTTAAAACAGCAGTTTTTACACTAGTTTTCAGAAGGATATAATTACCCAAAATATTTTCAGCATTTCTCATTATCATAAAAACTCTTTTTTATTTAAGCTAAAAAACGAAACATATACCCATTAAGTCTAGAAACACACTGCAATAAACTAGACCAATAGTTTTATTCTCCCACACTCTCACTGGCTGATTCATACACATAGAGTGTTTCCACTGTTTCCTCAGACTAACAGGCTCATGTTTCATGCAGAGGCACCATATCTGCTGACATGTTGTCCTTGATCATCTATCAACAATCGTGTTCTTGCTGTGTTTGATACAGATGCTGCACAAATATGCATGCTCTCTACCCTGTCATAGATAAGATTTTTAGTTGGAGCTTCACATCATTGTGCTCCATCTCTGCTGCCATAGCTCCATTGTCCAATGTTTCCTTAGGTCCGATACGGTGTGTTGAGGTAATCACAATACAACCATTCCAGTGATTGATACTTCCCGCAAAGCCTTCTGGGATGCCATGTTTTCACAGAAGGAAAATGGTGAACAGTTTTGTTTCTCCAAATGAAAAACAAATGTCGCTGGATGGAAAATTGTAGCGGGATGGAAAGAGATCACTACTTTTTGTGGTTCCATGTCAACCACAAGGTCACATACCAGAAATCAGGATCCCCCACAGAGGAACGAGCATTTTGTTTCAACAGCAGCACATTTCAGTGTCGTCTGTGTTGCCAGGATCATGGAGCGTGGCCAGTAAAAAATGCTTCAGTTGTTCTGACTGGCAACACTACCTTCAACACTCACAATGCCATAATGTTCTTTTTTTGTTTCTTAATTCAGAAAAACAACAAAAAAGTGAAGATGCTTCAAGCAGAGTGTATGACAAGCTGAGAATCAATGGCATTCAGTAATGCAGTGCAAAGTAGCATGTGATTTCAGGTTGAAGCTTAACCACAGTAGCATGCTGTACTGTGGCATTTTTCATTGTACCCCAGAGACATTAGACCAATTACCTCATTAAGTAATGTGTCTGCCTAAGTGAACTGGTCTGGTGAGCCGGAGACAAGCAGAAAGAAAGAAAGAGAGGGAGAGAATAGGAGACAGTCGGGAACAGAGGAGGGGCAGGAATGAGACTGCTTTGGATAATGACTAAGCTATGCGCTCTTTTTCAAAGTATCCAAAACAATGTTCAATAGCTACCAGATGGCTGAGGGAAAATACAGTAAAGGGAACTTGATTACCTCTAAGTATTTTCTCTTAATTTTACTTAATACCATTAAGGCTGTATTGCTTTACAGTATATTATAAAGTGGGTGTATAAGAGTCATAAAGAGCACCAACAGGTACTTCATTTGAGCAAATTGATTTATTTAAAGAAATAACAGTCAGGGCGACAACACACTTCGAATAATAATGTCCCCAGTGAGTTAACACAACTGTTCAGCAGCTAAATGTGTTAATATTTCAGTGCTTTGCATAATTTTGGATCTAGAGTAACCTGTTGGGAAGATATAACCATCTCCTTCTCTAACCAACTTCTCTGTCTTTTCCTGTATATGCAGAGTATTGGTGGTGAGGGTATTTTCATCACCATGTTTTGTGAAAGCATTGGTAGTATCAAGGGGTCATTTCCACTTCCTCTTGGTGTATGAGAGTGTGCCCGGGTAGCTGAGGTCAGGGCCTGGGTGAGACAACGACAAGACTCAGAGGGATGAGGTCATAAGTCAGAAAAAGGCTGGGTAATCTCTTGGGTGTCCCATATATGTCAACGGGGCTCCTGTAAACCCAACACTTTTGCTGATAGATCCCCTCTCCAGCAGAGAAAATGTTTTAAAGGAAGTGCTAAGTTGTTGATGGAGAGCCTGCAACATAACTGACATATCTTCTCAACAAAAGTGTCTACAGTTGAACAGCACAGGCAAACAGGACTGTATCTGTTCTCAGTCTCTGAGGTGCTGTATGAGAAGTTCCTCAAATCTAGGCTATGCACAATAGGTAAAAACTCTACCCTGCTGTAACTCATTTGATCAGATGTACGGACCCTCTAAACTGAATTTAATTACCCAGAGTGCTCGCCTCGTTGTCTCGTCACAGTAACTGCTGTGTGGCGCTCCAATTGCTCCTGGCCGCCATGCTGGCGGTGTCAAGGAGTCTGCCCTCAACCTTGTCTTACAAACAAAAGTCAAATAACGGCAATTAATCTGGGGGGGAAATGGAATGGAGATAGAGATTGTTTTGCTTGAGTCAAAATAAACGCAGTCCCTTTCCTTTTTTGAATTGCACAGATTACAGTTAATGAGCACAGGTCGTTGCATTTTTGACTATTTTAGCTGGATAAATGTGCGCATTTGGTAGATGGAGATCATGTCATGCATTACGTGCTGGCAAGATACAAGCAGAGCTTGTTTATACTCTGAGCTTTGAGCTCTCTTCTGGCATTATCAACTGCAGACAAAGTGAATGGAGGAAGACAGACTTTGAGAAAGAGTTAGTTACAGATGGAGAGGATTGTATCTTCAAAGGGACAGCAACACAGTTTGGTTCAAAGCAGAACATTTTTACAAGGAAAGTGTGTTTTAAATTACCATCAAAGTTGGTAGAGCATAAGAATTTCTCACCATAAAAACAGATATTAGAAAATGATACACAAAAGATGAATGAAGGAGCTATGAACCATGCTTTAGATAAACATTCCTGGCACTGTTTAGATGGTGGGGCAGTCCTCAATATTTCATTGGCTGCATTTTTTTCACTTTGCAGAACCATGTCCCACTGAAAGCAGGATCATTTGGTTTCAGTCTGTGTAGGCCATTGTGAGTTAACCAGCTGGTGGTTTATTGGCCAGGCCATTTTGTCGACCCTTCTAGTTAAACTCCTGATCCCAAATGTGCAGTCTGCAGATGACAATAGACATTGACATATCTGCAGAGCACAGACCATGTGGAAACCACGATAAACCTGGAGAGAAGTGGACCAAAGCTGCCAGTGATCAGAAATCTGTTAATCAGTTATTTTTAACATGCACTATTCAGCATATGAATAACCACAAATGCGGAATTGAGTTTAGACATTCATAAAATATTAACCATACAGAACAGCCATTCAGAGGGTCTGTGCTATTTTGGCCATTATTTGTTAATTATTAACATTTGTCAGCAAACTGAAACTTTTGTATGTATGTAGCTGGGCTTGAAATATTAAAAAAATCCCTGATAAAGTAATCTGTGAAGTTAAACTCCAATTCCTGACCTTTGCTCTCCCTCTCTGCACTGAACTATGCTGACTTCTGGGTAAAGCACGGTGAGTTTCCTCAGCTGTTCCTGGGTTTCTGGCTATCTGATAAGTTGATCCAGCAGGCTCATTCCTGACTCCTTTTCCCCCTGACCTCTCTGCTTTCAGTGTAATTGCCTCAGCCTGTGATGGACCAGTGTCTCTGAAGCAGGTGATACCTCTGCAGCTTGTGATAATAGCTAGAAGGCCTCTTCCTTCCTTACCACCACAAAACCCTTTTAATGAACATGTTAACGTTGGTGGCAAAGGAAGTACTTTAGTCATCTGCTAAGGAAATAAAGTCTCTGTTACTCAGTTCCACAAAGCTCTGGATTTCATTTCCACTTTGGGATAACTTCAAGCTTCCCATCACGCACCTTTTAGCGTTTAGAAAGCATGGATACAGTATGTGACATGTTATATGCAGATTTCTGTTAAATACAGTTGTCAAAATCTTTATCCCTCTTGTTGTGATCAAACACGTCAAAATGTCTGTTTCCCATTTTTAAAGCATGTTTTTGTTTTAGGACGGACGGTTTGCCAAGCTGGAGGATCCCTTCCAGCTCTCGACCCTAAAATATTTTAATTGAAAACATAATATGATGTCCTTCATTGCATTTAAGTGACAAGATTGAGGTAATTAGCAAACCAGATAATGGGGCAAAGTAGAGGCTTATGAATTTGAATTACAGAGAATCTGATGCAAAGCAAATGCTGGCAGAAGAGCAAAAACCCCAAAAATGTTCTCAAAGTGGAAAACACATGTTTGCAAGAAAACCTAAGTCAACCCATTCTTATTTTGTTTTGGAAGTTAAATAGAGTCATTATCCCAGGCATTCAAGTATTTTTAATTCCCTTCATTCATTCATTCATTCATTCATTCATTCATTCATTCATTCATTCATTCATTCATTCATTCATTCATTCA
>JBAMHW010000016.1:14007184-14029944 GCA_037177495.1 Rhadinocentrus ornatus | reverse complement strand
CCCCCCCCCCCCCCCCCCCCCCCCCCCCCCCCCCCCCCCCCCCCCCCCCCCCCCCCCCCCCCACCACAACCACTAAACAACTGTGAGAAAACACCCATCAAAGTGGAATTAAATAGAAAAACTATGACATAAATGTGATAAACTAAAATCCAACTAAACTGCAATTTATACTTCTTCTTTAAGTATTATTTAATTTAGTAAATTGTGTTTTTTTTTAATACATATATGTTACATTTATTTAATACTGCTGTGTAAATATGTTTTATATCTTTTTTTTTCTATTAATCCATTTTTTTAAGTATTTGCATGAAGGCCCACATTTGGTCTGTGTTATTAAAGTCAAATCAGTGATGTGAAGCACTTTAAACTTCACTAGCCTGCATGAAAAGTTCTAAACAAACCAATTTTGACTGAGTTTAAGTGATATTTACACAGGAGAAGTATTTGAACAGCCTGGTTTGTGGCTTGGGAAAAGACACCCTGTATTTTTCTTGGTCAACATACAATGGCCATCTGAAAGGTTCTTTTAATTTCTTGCTGAAATGACTGCTTTCTCAGTTGTTTCCCTCCAGGTTGGCCATTAATCCCAGCCTTGTACTGCTACAAACTTGGATGCCAGTGCCAAGAGTAGAGGATTCGGGGAGAGGCGGAAGTTTCCTATGTACCTGGGGTTAATTTTTTTTTCTTTCTACTAAGCCAAGATACAAGCCTCAGCAAAGTCCTTAGCTGCATTTTCAAAGAGGTCAACAGGTACATGTGAGGCAAAACTGCTGACTGCCAGAGGCTGAAGTCATCAAAATCTCTGACGACCGATGACAGCTTTATAAGCCTTTGGCATTCATAGAGTATATTTTAAAGCCAAACTGCATTTCATTTCACGTTGGCTGGCAAACATTTGTCAACCAAATTAGAAAAAAATTAATAATTTGAAAAGATCCTTACTGTTTAATGTTGTAGTCAAAATAATTTCAAATTCTGTTTCTTTATATACCCAAAGGCCTTATTACAATCTCTATAACAGAATGGAGGCGCATAATGACAATTTAACTACAGCTACAAATGCAGCAAATAAAGTAGGTTCTGGATAGAATTTGTCTCCTAAGCTAGTTTTTACACTAACAGTTTTGTTCACGAATAAACTGACTACTTAAATAGTCAGAAAACAGATTTTACCACTAAAGAGTCGCAGCAAACAAAAGTGAAACAGGCATGTGGTCATGCTCCTTGCACTATGATTTTTGTTTTTTTTTCTGTAAAGTTCTGCTGCTCGATTTTAGTGCTAAAAATTCTTACTGATCATGTGCAGTTGGGCTGTTTAATCTTAAACAGGTTTGATTTGCTTGACTTTTGTCCACTTGCACCTACTGAAAAATGTTTCTCATAGCAACCTGTATTTTGTTTTTCTGGCATGTAAGTGTCAAGGAAGCAGTGCAGGCACCAAGGTCATAGGACACATCAACATAAAAGCAGAGCTTTTGCCACAATTACACCTAGCCTCCCACTCTACCCAAGACTAAGTTCACCTTAAAATCAAAGACACAAGTTTTCTTCTGGATTGTACAGTGGTATTCATTCATCTAGACTCTTAGTGTGAGTTGTGCTTCCAAGGGTGTTAGAATGGACAGAGACAAGACAAAACTGCGAAATTTCCTGTCTGGACTGTTTTATGATAAACTGGCGTAGCCTCAGACTTGGAAAGCTTACTTCACACATTAAAATCTGTAATCAAATACACTGTTACTTTTTAAGTAACTGAGATTTAACTGGTTTAGATCCAGTTGGTTCTGTTTAGCAGAAGTCATTTAAGCAAGACCTTTGAGGCAGTTTAAACCCCTGACCACACTACCATGCTTACACATAGCCTTTGTAATTACTGCAGTAAAGAAACTGCACATGCTTCTCGACCACTCAGACTTGCCCACTGTGAAAACAACAGGCACTTTTAATGCTTGTTCTGTAAATATTTGTTTGGTTTGGACAACCACAAGTTAAAAAAAAAATGCAACAAGCCATGCGCTTCCGCTAAGCTCAAGTGATTTGTAATTCAGTATGGGGCTGGTGTATTTGTTTAACACTGGTAGTTCTGGGCTGGAAGCGTAATTTATGCATAACCAATCTATTTTATTTAAAATTAATTAGCCTGTCTCATAGCTGAGGATTGTTTGCCAATAGAAACAGTGAAATAGAAACAGGGGCAGAGAAAAAAAAAGAACCAGTGTGATGGCAGCTGCGACTCCATGGTTCCCCTGCTGCACTCCAGGAGAAGATTAATAGTTAATGGAAGGCCTTTAGGCTGTGGAAATACCCCTAGTGGCCTTTATGCCTGCTTTTCCCAAAGCAGGGATTATTGTCAATGTATCAGAGTCTGTTGCAAAGCATGCCCTCCCCTTCCATTTCCCAACCCTCTGAATCCTATTTTCATTAGCTAAATAAGCAAAACACCAGCTACATTAGGCACAGGTGCACAGTAAAACCTGCTTTATTTCATACTTTGTTTAGGGCACTAATTCATGAGTGCATAACTTCACACCAACGAGTCTCTTTTAACTCACTCCTATTCTTGCCACAGGCTTATATGATCTTTAAATAGTAAGAGAGAGGTCAATTTTTCAAACATGGCACAGCATATTATCTCTGGCACGGCGAGTCAAATCAGCCTAGCAATTAACTTAGGCTCAGTGCCGCAACGCAAATTATCAGGCTCGTTCAGGGTCACACGGATTCCTCTCTCTAGGCAATTAGCCCCCTTCATTAATTAAACATTCTAATCAGGATGTTGGATCGATAGTGTAAATCACATATGCGGCAGCTCACCAAGGAAAGTTGCATCTTACTTCCAAAGCCTGCATTGACAAAGTAATAAGCTGAACTTACATGAAGGATTAATGGGATAGCAGTTTAAATGATCGAAACAGCACAAATCTTTCAACAGAGTATAAAATAGAGACCACACACCAGGAATAAATATTTTCTTCTCTCATTATAGATATACTCTATATTTGACATAGTATTTTGCAAGCAGTTGTTTAAAAAGCATACTGTAGATAATGAAGAATCTGGAAAATGTTTAAATTTGTTATGTAGTGTGAATCAAAGCCCCTATTAGAAAACTCACTGAAAATAGTCAGTTTCGCCAATAGCTGAGATAAAATCTACTGAATATTTTCTTACTGTTGGTCATCAGGTGCTGGTTTACTCTGACTCTTACCTCACATGGGTGAGCCACTTGTAATGGCTCTAGGGGCCAATTATTTTTTGCTGTAAGAATTTTATTTTCTTTCTTTTATTCCCCCCATCATTCCAGTATATGCAGGTGACATATACACATACTTTAATCAACACACACGTTGAAAAGCATACACTGTCAATTGCACATAATGTGCATGCATGTATATACCCTCAGCATGTGTGTGTGTGATTTTTTTTAAACAAAACAGAAGCTTTGTGTTTCTGCAGTGCTTTCCAATAGCACTTAGATGTGTTTGTGGTCTAACAGTCATGGTTTGACTGAGAAAATATCCTCAGTATATGTTGCTGTTGTTCTTAGGTCAGTGTTGAAGGAAAATAATGTAATTTAGGATCCCAAAACAAATCACCATGGACCTAATATTTCCTTCTCATTAGCAAGAAAATGAGTGGGAGGTGACAGTGCTGCAAGAGTTGCATTTTGTGGCTGATTCATGTCAACTGGGGGTGAATTACAACCATAGTGTAGTCTTTTCTCAGACAGTGCCGGCATATATCAATATCAAGTTACAGTTTCTTGGCTCATGCTGAACTCTGAGGGCATGTGGCTAGCAGAAAAGTTGTTGCTGCATACAGGTTTGGCTGCAGGGAATGATACGACACAGACTGTATGTGTCACTCCTTCCAGTGGAATCACATGGCCTGTGATTCATTGACAGAGTAGAACAATGTCTTCATATATGTGATCAATAAGCCCTTTTACACCAACAAGTCCTGGTTCCCACCCCCTGTGTAGTTTCTGGTAAAAAAAAACTTTTTTTCCCTTAATTTGCTCTATCAGGAGGAATGTAGAGGGGACAAAATAGCTGCTTAGTGTTTGATGAACCAAATAATATAGGCAAAATAACTTACTTATGCACGTTTACATTGTGTTTTGTAGAGATGGGATTAATGGCTCTTTGAAGGGAGCCATATCTTGAGGAGCTGTTTCTTTTAAAGAGCCATTCAAAAGACTGGCTTGTTTCTTACAAAATTTCCCAATATATAGGAATGACAAACAATCAAAATATGTACCTATATAAAGTCTAATATACAAGATTTAAAAATTTATAGGAAAAAAATAGATTAAGAAAAGGATAAACCTGAGCACCATTCAACACCCACCATTCTGTACAAACATGACTGAATGTAGTTTTAAAATTCTAAAAGTGATAAACATCTGGCTTAATGCTGCTGTACTCTCTGTCCACAGATGCTTCACATGTATGGAGCGTGTTGGACATCAGACTTTATTGATGTCACAAATGTGATGAAGGCAGTGTGGAAAATTTGTACATAAAAAGAATGGCTCACAAATGAACAGCTCACAGCTGTGACTTGGTTCCCATCGTTCATTTTAAAGAGCCGTTCAAAAGAATTGATTCCTCACATCTCTGTCTTGCAATGTTAAATAATAATAATCATGTCAAACAATGTGTTTCACATGGCCAAATGGATGTGCTGCAGAAAGCCCAACTGCAAGCTATAACCAAATATTTAGAAATGTCTAGAGTTCGCTGTACTAACACATACATTATTTCAGTATTAATTTGGTTCTCATCTATTTTAAAGGGGCTGTAGATGTTGCTGTAGATGTTTTGTGCTACAGCTAATAAGAATATATATATTTTTTTTTTCAGGAGACCAGACCAAGTCATTACCCAAAGCAATCACCCCTCTAAGACTGGATGCAACGTGTGTGTATCCCTCATTAGTGTATTATTTGTGTACTTCCACTTCACACGTCTGGTGGAATATATTTGTTCAGTCAGTCAGTCATTATCTGTACCGCTTATTCCATTACGGGTTGCGGGGTAAGCTGGAGCCCATCCCAGCATTGTTTCAGCTGAGAGGCAGGGTACACCTTGGACAGGTCACCAGTCCATTGCAGAATATTTATTCATTCATTTTCTATTACGCTTATTCCAATTCAGGGTCAAAGGGAAGCTGGACCCTATCTCAGCAATTAGGAGGCGAGCTCAGGGTACACCCTGCACAGGTTGCCAGTCCATTGCAAAGCTAACGCAGAGAGACAAACAGTCATTCATACTCACACTCATTTGGGGCAATTTAGAGTAACTAATAAACCAAACATTCATGTCTTTGGAGGGTGGGAGGAAGCCGGAGTACCCGGAGAGTAACCTACACATGCACAAGGAAAAATGCAAACTCCACACAGAAAGGCCACTGTTTGAACCCCTCCCCAGCAGAGGCTCGAACCAGCGACTATTTTGCTGTGAGGCCACGGGGCGTGTTGGAATATAATTAGGTTTTATATGATGATGCTATTTTCAAGGTTTTAGTGGATATGCTTTTATACAACTCTCAGGTCAGTCAAAGGTTGAAATGCATTTTGTCTGGACCACTGGTGTCACTGATGAATGCATAAGTCTTCCTTCTATTGCACAAAGTAAAACAAGTGTATTTCCACATCATTATCCAAAACAATGGATTAACTTTCTCAAGCAAGATTTCTTAACTCTGACTCTAAGATTTTCCTTAGAATGCTTTTTTAAAAGGCCACATTAGGTCTAAAGTGATTTTTATTTTTGCCTTAAATCAAAAAAGACTTATCTATGGAACACCCAAAGATCTTCCCTATTTGTGTTTCCAGCCCAGGAAATGAGGACAGATTGTCTGAATTTTCATGGCATGCCCCCTTATTTCTTCCAGTAAGATCTTGTCTCAGTCCATCAACTTTACATATGGAGATTAATTGCACTTGCCCACAGCTTTTGCAAATTCTTTTTATTTTCTCAGTAGATGAAATTGGGGGGAATCTGGAAGTTATTTTATTGTAATAATTTTTTTTTCTTCCACTTAGTCAGCCCTTTTGTAGTGGTGTTTTCCATCATATTTTTGGGCTGTTTACAATTTCTCTTTCTTGTGTTTCCGCTTGACTAATGCTAAGTTGCCTTGTATAGGAGCCAAGCATATGCATATTCTTATTCCCACTTAAGGTTTAGTCTCATTGATTTTGTTCTCATCCAGAAATGAATGCCACACAAGCAGCTATTAATAAATCTGTCCCTTTCAGCATTAGCAGCAGCAGGGAATTTCACTGGAATCAAACCTGTGTCCAACTGATTTTTATTTTAAATTTATGGCATTGCTGATAGCATGTCATCTATTACTGAGGTGCTGTATATCACATTACCAAGTTTATTGACAATAAACAGAGCTGCAGAGCAGGATGACAACAGCTGAGAGAGAGTTAGTGGGCTCTGAGTCATGCCTTGAGATTGTTTGGATTAATCTGGTTTGGTTTAGTGCTGAAAAATCCAGCTGTAATATTTTTAACTCACTTTAGAAACTCACAGATGCTTTAGATTGGCTGTCAGTTTGATCTATGACCTGTGTGATGAGGGCCTTCTTTAGAAACTACAGCATATAGATTTTTCAATGGTTTTAATACAAAATGCCAATTCCTGTGTTCTAGTTGATTGCATCAGCATTTGAAGTTTGTACTTAGAGCAACATTTTGTCTGATTTGGTGGGAAAAGTTCTTCATGTACATAAAAATAATTTATGATATAACTCTAAAAAGACAAGTTCAAAAGGTGCCTCATATTTTTAGAATGAAACAAAACTTAAATATGTGGAATAAATATATGGCAATTAAGTCAAAACATTTCATGTTGGTCCAGTGTGGCCACATACAATAACCGTGCTTAAAGTCACCTCTATTGTTTGAGAGGTGAAGACTTAACCCTTTGTTTTGACCTGTCCTCCTTTTAATTGCTCACGGTCTGGATGATGTGATTGTGACAGATTACAGACTGCTGCCACACCACGTCCACAGCTCTTCAACAGGACTTTACAAATTGTAACAAAGGTGAAAAGGAACACTCAGTTTTGTCCCCTATAGGCGGAAACCCCAGCTGTTTCCAATTCTTACATGGAATCTGCAGTGAGTGATGTTTAGAGGTCTAGCAGCACATATCACTGACACAGGGAAAGTTGTTTAGTGAAAAAACAAAAATATATTGAGGGAAAGAGTAGACTAAAAAAAAAAAAAATACTACTCTGTCATTTTCAGAAGTGGCTTGAAACATTGCCAGCAAAATTCCCTCAGACATAACAAGGTTTTATGACAGGGAACTGCCCTGTGAAACTGTCCATGCTTGATATTTTCCAGTGTAAGCTTTGCCGTGGAGCTGCAGTTTTGTTCATATTTGTGTCATATCGAAGTTCACAGACACACTGATTGTTATCTATGAAGGAAGAGCCATTTTAGCCCTGCATCTAACAAGGTTACCATACTGTGGCTGTCAGCTAAATGGTGACGGGTGAGGTCACAGGCAGCACTGTAACCCCTCGAGTCATGAGCAAAACACAGTGATGATTTCAAATAGACCAGCCTTCCTTTGAGGACACAGGCCAATTGTTCTGCAAAGCTTTCTTTCTGGCTTTTTCCTGACTTTCAAAGACCTCCATCACCGAGTAATGTGACGAAAATGCTACACATGATCACAGAATAAAAAGTCATGAGTGCGTTTAAATAGAATGCCCACTTGAAATAGATGGAACCGAAAATGAAACATCATCACCTAACTGCAAATGTTTCTATTTTTTAGGAATCACTCATCTTAAAAAAAAGTCTTCATATTTTCTGTAAAGTACAATGTGAGCTAATAACATACAGTATGGCCTCTGGATAAAAGCAGAACTATGTTGTAATGACTTGTTGGTCTGGATTTAAAAAAAACACTTTTTTTGTCAGTTTTCTGTTAATGACCCCACAAGTTGTTTACTCATGCAGGCCAAAACTGTGAAAATCAAGTTAGAAAAATATGCAACCTCTTATCTTGGTCAAGATAAAAACTATACAACTGCAATGTACATGTCATCTATAAGGCATACTTCATTTTGTCCTTTATTGCAGACACACCGTTAGAACAGCCTTTATTACCACTATCCAAGATGGTTGTACACCACTAACCAAGCAAGGTTATCACCTAAACCCAACTATGAAGGGACAAATGCATTGTTGTGTTATTAAGGTCAGTAACATAATAAGTGAGTGTAGGAAAAACACCTTAAAGAGTCAAGAGTCTCTCAAAAGGAAAGATTGCCAATCTTCATAAACTACCATCTTTCTTGGATTTGTACGGTGCCCAGGAAGTGCATATTACATAGTGAAACACATCACAATGCACATTTACACCATAGAAAAGCACAATGTCAAAACACTTTTACCAAGGACCAATGTTACATTTCAGAAAAAACATGTGCAACTGCAAAACCTTTTTACAATATTCTGAATACATCCCTGAAATACGTTTACCAACAACAAAGGATTTTACATTGATGTGAAACACTTTTGCACTCTATGTAATATTGTTTTGCACTTCCCGGCCACCATAGATTTGGGTTTGGATATTATCATATTAGGAGAACCTGTTGGCCACAGTGGAGTATGTATTTAAGGCAGGGTTGGGGAACCCTTGTCCTTAAGGGCTGCAGACCTACAAGTTTTAGGTGTTACCTTGCTCTAACACACCTGACTGCAAAACTTCATAAGCTTTTAGATCCATTTGATTAGAATCAAGTGTGTTGGAGTAGGGAAACATTTAAAACTTGCAGAACTGTGACCCTTGAGGATCAGGGTCTCCCAACCCTCATTTAAGGTGAGAACGTGAGAGCAAAAACTGATTAAATTACAAAGATAGTGATGTTAAAAATAGACTTGCTATAGCACATTAGCCTCAATGTAGACAACCATGTCATCTAGCTGTGCACCTGCCACTCAGCTGAAGTGCTAAGTAAATGTTTGTTTTGTTTTTTTCCCCAATGGTGTCAGGAACTGTTTGTGGATGTGCTTACTGGAGTGACACACTGTGGATTAGGCATCCAATGAAAGAACTGTTATTGTCTGGTGATTTTAAAAGCTTTTAATGACATTAACAGACACACCGTTAGAACAGCCTATCAAAGCCAGATTTAGTCTCCTGCCATGTGACACTGACATTTCGGCTGTATCTTTGTTTGCAAGACACGTCTGCCATATTGCACCAAGCCATACTGACAATGCACTAACACTGCCACTGTTTTTAACTTAGTCCACATCTAGAACGTGAACAAAATATTTCAAATCTGCATTGTGCATTAGTGATGTAACAAGTAAAGTTAAACTGGTCTGAAAATCTGTCACTTAGCATTGTGAGTGTACTGTCCCTTTGATGTGTGAAATTTAAATGTATTAAACTAAGGTTCTAATGTTTTCTTCTTTTATATTTAAGTGCACAAATAAGTGGAATATTGTTTTTTTATCAGTAAGTTTATGTTGAGGAGAATAAATAAATTTTTACATTAAGAATTTTTACTTTAAGAGCATTTTCCATTATACTTTTGGCTGATGCACCGCTAGCCTCCCCAGACTTTTAACAGCTTCCTTTACATCACATACAGCCAGACCTGCCAAGCGAACACTCAGAGGTGAAGACTTGGCAACTGCAAGCAGCAACCTGCAACAGCCATCCAGCTCTAATAAATTATAGCAAACAACATGAGAGCAAGAAAGGGGGAAATTGTAAAATGAAAGGTAATATTGTAATGACTAATTTTTAACATAACAGTAGAGTTAATTAGTTGTGATACGGTGGATATAAATTACAGTGCATTTGGGGAGATTGGGAGTTATGATTATGTTAATTTCTATTTTCCATTTACTCTTATCACTTTATCAAACTTGACACAGCTTCTGTTGAGAAATGTTTACACTTCCTATTCCACAGCACTATTTAACCTTTTCATCGCAGTTAAACCCAGCACGGGGGCACTTGGTGATTCCTGATGCTGTGAATCATTTTCAAATCTGAGACCTTCCGAATTTCACTAATAATTTACTTCACTGGTTAGGCCTTTGTCTCAACTTCCTGTTTCTCAGCTCTCAGCTAAAACCTAAATTGTGGCTCTAAAAAGTGAAACTACTCCCATTCCGTCTTTGCCGTACCGTCAGTGTTTATTTTAAATTGCTGCAGCTTACAGTAAGTACTTGTTAACAACATTAATGGTTTGTTTACTTGTCATAAATCTACAGCTGCAGTTTTACCTCCATGAGACTTCTTAGTCTGTCACAGTTTTTGTGAGTCAGTCAGTCTTTTGTTTTTTAATCAGTCATCTGTGGTCTACTCTCTTTTTGTCTTAGAATATTTGAGACTATTCACATCTTCCTTTTTTTTTTAATTGAATTTTCGTTTCGGTTTTCTTAAAACTGGCCCAATCAGTTGTAACAAATTGATTACTTATCAAAAAAAGAAGGATTTTTATTACAGAAATGTTCACCATCTGAAGAGTATAGTCATACATATTAACTCAGTGTAACATGGCATGGATGTTATCAGCCTGTGGCTCTGCTGGGGTGTAATGGAAGACCAGAATGCTTCAATAGCGGCCTTCAACTATTCTGCATTGCTCTCATATCACACTGCACTTAAAGTGTATTGGATTGTTTGCCTCTACATTCTTCCTCCAGACTCTGGAACCTTGCTTTCCAAATGAGAAGCAAAATTTGCTCATCAGAAAAGAACACTTTGGACCACTGCTCAACAGACCAGTAAATTTTTTCTTTAGCTCAGGTAAGATGCTTCTGACGTTGTGTTTTGTTCAGTAGCAGCTAGACAAGAGGAATACAACATTTTCAAAGTCCATGTCCAGGATACATCTGTGTGTGGTGGCTCTCTAGCCTCAGTCCACTTCTTGTGAAGCTTCCCCACATTTTTGAATGGCCTTCTCCTGACAATCCTCTCCAGGCTACAACACTGAGCCTTTCACACTATTATCATTTTCTCAAAATATGATCTTTGGGATTTTATAAGCTGTAAGCCATAATCATCAAATGTATAACAAATAAATGCTTGAAATATCTCACTCTTACTTATAATAAGTCTATTTTATCTTTTTAAGTTGAATTACTGAGTTCTGTGCAATAATAAATTTTTTTAAGTTTCACATGTATTACATGTAACTATCATGTTAAGATTGCTACCGTGCTCAGAAAATCATTTCAGCTGAGATAAAAAATATTCTGTTACTGTTGTGGCATTTACAGAGTGTCATTGAACATGTCAGAAATATAATCAATTCAGTGTACAATAATGTGTCTCAAAAGAATCTCTGATTGGCTGGAAGTTAAGAGGGCTGGCGGTACTCTTCAAGTTTTCTGTCTCTGGACGAAGAAAACAACACTGGATCACACTTCGTCATTCAGAAGGCTGAAAAATGTGTAGCTTTAGATATGTTGTGATTATAATTATATAAATCATGAGTGCAATTTTTTTAGGTCGAGCTTGGTGTCCTACACGTAGTGTGTGATGCGCTTGGTGGGATAGAGGCTTAAACACTCAAACTGTCTGTCCTTCTTTCATTTCAAATGTTTAATTGGGATTGTATTTAAAAAGCAAGCACCTTATAAGCACATCTATCCTATTTTTGCCAGTAAACCGACTCTCTACTCTGGCATTTCTACAGTGAATCACAAACGTGCAACTCCAGTCACATGTCAGCACAAAGAAGAAAGAGAAATACCAGAGACCTCTTCAATGTGTGCTATCTCTGCCTTGCAGTCCTGCGGTTTCTCCTTTAATAATCTGGTTTATCCTCAACGGCCCTTTGTTGAAACAAGTTGTGTTGACAATAAAGGCATTGCAGCAGAGTTTACAAAGCACAGAGACATTTTTCTGTCAGCCTTGACATGATGTACAGCTGCTGGTAGTGCTTTATATGCTGCATTTAGAGTAAGCTCCGTGGAAGCTTTTCAGTTTTAGAATGCAGGCAGATTCACAGGAAATTCTGTAAATGGATGTGTGTTTGTGTGTGGTTAACGCTGAACCCACTGACTGCAAGCTCAGCCGGTGATGCTTGTCGGTGAATAGTGACACATGCGCACACTTGGCTGATATACCAAAATGACCACTCTACTGCACAGAGAGACAGTGGACAGAGCTGTCAGTGTGATTTACTGCAATGATTGGGGGTGGAAATGGGTGTTTAGAGGGTTGTGTAGTGGATGACGGCCGTGGCGGCCCAATCTAGAGAGGTGACGAGCCACATACAGGCCTCGACTGGCTTGGCTAATAGTCCCCATGTGTAGTGCACCGGGCCCTATCCCATGGGGTACTGTGCACACAGGAGGCCACTTGAAAGGATAGCTGGATGTAGCAGCAATCAGAGCCAGAACAAGCACACAGGGGAGTAATCTGTTCCAGTTTTTGGAGCGTGCCAGGTTTTGGGGAACAGAGATGAGACTCTGCATGTGTGAGAGTCTGTGATTTGGCTGGATGGGAGACTTATGCTCTTCATTTCGACAAGGTCAAAAACATGCCTACCCCTAGTGCACAATGAGACTCAGGCGTCTCCAATTTCAGAACACATCCTAGACACAAACCGTCAGATTTGTAAGCAGTGCTGCAGCAGCTTGTGGCACAGCCGCATCATTAAAATCCCTTCAGCAACTGAGTTATAGGTGGTTTTTTGACTTCCAAGGATATGTCATGGGCAGTAGGTAATGCTTAAGATCCAATAAGGGTTCTGCGTCAAGCAGCAAATATGCAGAGACAGCTTTAACGATGTGAAGCAGTAGCCGACATGGTAGAAAGCAACTTTAATCTTTTTCTTCAAGCATTTAGACTATAGTTGTACAACTGCAACTGAACTTTATTTTGGTTTTTTTATGTAGAAGCACTTAAAATGATGAATGCCTAAGTGATATAACTTTCGATTTAAATAGGCAAAAATTTAAAAACCAAAATAAGATCAAAGTGCATATTTATTAAAAAGTTTGTTCATAGTAGTCCAAAACCTAACCTACAAGACATGATTTGTTTTCAGATGCAAATGTATACATTTAGTCAGTGTCATCCCAACTTTTCCAGCAGTTGATGAAGACGACACGGAAAAAAAAAAGAAAAAAAATAAGAGAGAGAGGGTATAATCAGTAGGCAATGACCCAGAGGAGGTCACGGTGAGCCTTGGGGAGTTGACTAATGAAAAGTCCAATCAGCATAGCAGAGGACGATTAGAAGGAGCCCCAGGCTGTGATGGAGAAATGGAGGAAAAAGAGAATGAGAGCAAGAAGAGGGAAGGGTAAAATGAATGAAAAGGGATGAGCAAAGACAAAAACATCCCACAAACACATATGCACAGATATACACTTCTTCCCATCACACTGTCAGAGTGCAGTTGATTGTGGTCAAGCTAAAGTAGCAAAACAGGGAGTCCAATAGGAGCAACATGTGTTAGTACTTTGTCGTAGCATTGGTTAATGATGGGGAGACATGGTCATAATTGCTATTTATTTGTATTCCTGAATTTATGGCTGTTCTGTAGCTGATCCTGTAATGAAAGACTTCACAAAGACAGAAACTGAGTAAGCTACAACACGCTACCATTATTCTGATTTGGGTTATTTAATCAAACTTGTTTGGTATCTTGCGAAAGTTATAGAAAAAAAATGGAAATTCAATAATAAGTTAAGAATTTAACAGATGATATATTTTTATGGCCATCCTCAGCTAAAACATTTGGGTTTTATTCTAACTTTTGGGAAAACAGCACCATGACATTGTGGGAAGTTCTCATAGAGCCAACCACATTTTTAAACCCATTTCTTGCTGCTGTTAAAAATAAAGGAATAGTCATCTGAACACCCTCATTCTTCTCCTCCTCCCCCCCCCCCTTTTTTTTTTCCTTTTCCAGTTACATCCTTTTCCACATTACCACCTTAGAGCTAACTCTTGGCTTCTGACAGCCCAGACCAGTGAGCATGAAGAATCTGTGACCACAACAAAGAGTCACACTTGGCTTTGATTGCTGCAGTGTGTGGACGCTGGTCGCTCACACTTGACCATTTCTGAACAGTTCTAAATCATTTACCTATTCAGCTGCAAAGGATCAGAAGTCTCAGCTTGTAGATCGATGCTGTAAAATGAACATGACACCAAAATATAAACTTAAGAAAATAAAAGAATAAATAAATTTTTCTTAAACATCTTAATACAGACTCAATAAAGCCCACTGCTTTGGCCATGGACATTTTCTCATTTTATTCAATGTCAGTTTTAGTTTTTTTAGGCTGGTTAGCTCAATTGGTAGAGCGTCAGTCTAATGTGGGAGACCAGGGTTCGAACCCCCCCCCCCGGGGGGGGACGAACATTAACACCTTCCAGTTGGGTCCTTAGGCAAGACCCTTAACGCTACGGCCTAACCATTGTAAGCCGCTTTGGATAAAAGCGTCAGCTAAATGATTGTAATGTAATGTAATGTAATGTAAATGTAATGCATTCACTTATCCATGCTGACCTTAGCTTTCTCATCCAGTCTGGGGAGTAAAACCTACATTCCTTTGGTCACAAACCTGCTTCCAAAACTTAAAGTAAAAGCTGTCCTAGAAATGTGTCCTGAATCTCCCGAGCAGCTTGACAACTTTTTTTGTAATGATAAAGAATAATCCTTCTCCCTCCCTCAACAGTTGTGGCATCTGTCTTCAAGGAAAACACGTTCTCCCAGTTGTCTGTGCAGCTGAATTTCAAACATTTCTCACTTGTTTGCGCTTGGTTTCAACTGAATAACATTGCTGATATTTACTAGATGGTTGCTGAAATTCTACCGAGTGTGATTGTGCACAGTCGGACAAACTTTGAATCCCTGTTATCTGGCTTTGCAGCCCAGTGTTTTAACTTGTCCTACAGAAACAGATAACGACTGTGTAAGTCTGATGATGAAGAATTAAGATAATCCTTTAAATTTCACGTCACTTTATAATTGCAACAATTGTTTTATGGTAATCAACACTCTGTCACCCTCATAACTCTTACTGGAACTTATTTTAAAATTTCAAGGGATTTGGTTCTTGATTTTGCTCCTTCTCTTAGAGCAGCATGTAATCTTACCTCTCTGTCCTCAGGTTTCCAACACAGTTTGTGCTCAAGGCGAAAGCATTTCAACTGAGGCTTCTTTTTGTGTTGTCCCTGTTTCTCCTCATCTCTCTCTCACTCCTTGTTTTTTTTTTTTTACAATCAATGCTTTGTGTTAATATTGATTACAACTGTGTCCTTTAGTTTCCTGCCAGTATTTTCCACAGTGTTGTGAGCTGAGAGAAAACAACAACAAAGTGAAGAGGAAAAAGTGGTAACTAAATCCAGTCGATTGAGTAAGTAAGCTCCGGGGTTGCTTTGCCACCCAGCCAGTCAGGGAAACATTCAACTTCCTAGGGCCAGTTGCCTGGAATAGAATCATTAGGCTATGACACAATGTGGTGCCTACTTCCTTTGCAATCTTTTTCCACTACGCCCAGCTTGCTAACTCCTCTTCTGCTCCCTCCTCCCTTCTGTGGCATTTGGTTTGAAAGGGTCCTGCGAGGCAAAGCTGGTCTGCTCGCACCCTGTATGTAAATCAGGGGAGAGGCAGCCAATAGAGGCACATCTGTAACAATACAGTCAGGTTAAAGTGGAGAGGAATTCCTCTGCATCTGTGAACATCTGGTGGGACATTTTGAACCGCTGGCAGTCAGTCACACGGTTGTATTTCTGTGTTTAATGGTCTCATTTTCTGACTGTCAACGTTTCCTTTTTTTCAATTTTTGTGCCTTTCACCTAATTTCTCCTGCATATGTGATGTACTTCTCACTTCTCCCTGGCTTCAAAAAATTTGTGTTCTCTACTTTTTTCTGCTTGACATGCTTTTATTCCTGGTGTCTGTCTCACCATCTTTTCCTTTCGTATTCCTTTGCTTTTGTCCCATTCACTGCAACACATCAAGTTTTCCCCTTCACTCTTTTTCTGGAAAACCCTCATTATTTTTAGGTATTTTCTTGGAAATTGGATTTCATTATGACAAGCAATTTAGTATGTGTTGATGTGGCAACAATACAAAAAAACAAAAACAAAAAACACAAAAATCTGCATGTTTCTCTAAAGAAAAAGACAACAAAAGATGTAGAGTATTCATACAGATAGAAATTAAAACATCTTTAACATAATGAATGACTGCATTCACTTAGATGATCTCTTCTGCTTGTGGGAATAATTGGTCATTCATCTCCCACTTAGACAGCAAACTCATCATAGAGTAAAACAAAGGAGGAGCTGGTTAGGCCTAATGTTGACTCTGTAAGCACCTCTAACAAATTCATTGTTAGTCCAAGAGCCTGAGGCACAACTAGTTAGACTGGAGGGAAACTCAGACATATGTGTCCTTGCACAGGAAGCCAGATGCTGGCTGTTTTTAATGTTGATGCCATTAGCCAGCTCCCATGGCATTCTTCGGATGCTGTGTTGCCTGATGCCTGAGGGAGAAAGTCATAACATTTAAAATGGTGGTATGAGGAGCAAATGTAAGATTCAGGAAAGAGACGTGAGTTGCTTCCATGCAAATGTCAATGCAAATATTAAATAATTAGACTAAAACATTTTTGGATCTTAATTATCTCAGCAGATTTTTTAAAAAAAATTAAGGAAATGATTATTCTCCCAGAATCTGGGCAGCATGCAGAGAATACATCCAAAAAGTTCAAATTTGAAAATGTATTACCTTGTTCCATGAATTCTTATTATAACCCACAGGCTGGATGGGTGGGAAAGAGTATGAGAAGTAAAATGTCTATCCATTTATGAATATATTCATTTGATACTGTAGATCACAGAATTCTGTTGCAAAGGCTGGAAAACTGGGTTGGACTTTCTGGAGCGGTCCTTAACTGGTTCAGGTCCTATTTAAAAGGCCAGAGTTATTTTGTTACGATCGGCAGCTATAAATCCGAGCAAGTGGCCATGACTTGTGGAATCCCCCAGGGGTCAGTCCTTGGACCTCTTCTGTTCAACTTGTATATGCTCCCTTTGGGTCAAATATTATAGAACCTTAGCATTAATTATCAGAGTTATGCGAATTGTTACGGATGGACCCCTCGGAGACAGGAGGAAGGTTAACCAGACTTTACTGAACAGACATGGAGCAGATAAATGAGCTTACGTCTGAAAGGAAACCAGTGTAACAGACAGGAACAGGAATCATAGCGTTGAGCTGGGGAAAAGGATAAGTCCATGTAGTGCGTAGGTTAAGGTCCGACAGGGAGTGAATGTGGAGCTGGAGTATACTGTATATGGCAGGACGGGTGAATGGGAAACAGGTGTGACTGGTTAGTGGAGTGATTGGTGGGAGCAGGTGTGAATGATGAGGGATCCATGGTGTGGTGGCTGTGCTGCCTGGCTGGACCAGGTGAGGGCTTGACACAGATGATACACAACTTTATGTGTCTTTGTCACCAGACGACTACAGCCCAATAGACTTACTGTGTCAGTGTCTGGAGCAAATAAACACCTGGATGAGGGAGAATTTTCTACAATTAAATGAAGACAAAACTGAGATTGTTTGGTAGCAAAGAGAAAATGTTCAGCATTGGTAAACACCTGGAGACTCGGCTCTTAAAATCACCGACCAAGTTGGTAACCTTGAAGTGTTGATAGACTCAGATCTGACTTTCAGCAGCCACATCAAAACTGTCACTAAGACAGCTTTTTACCAGCTCAGAAACATCAACAGACAGAAATTAACAAGCTAGTTGCAGGGTTCATTGTAGGGGACATGCTCCCCCTGTTGACTTTTGAATCGCCCAGGTTTAGAAAAATACTAGATAGAATGATTATAAGACAAATGTGTCCATTTCTTCCCATGGACAGAGATGTTGTTTTTATGGTTTCAAAGCCATTTTGATTATAATATACAGTGGTCCCTGACGACCTTAATTTTTCACAATTCATATGCACATTAAGGCCTAATTTTCCCTCCTTGGAGTGTTTATAGACCTTTTCTCAAACTATAATAATTTTTAACATTCTCACACACTTTATTCACTTTAAAAAACCTACATATATTTAACAACGTCAATTACTTAATAATAAACTGTAAAATATATTCCAGCTTCTCAGCTGGCGCTGCGTCCCCACCCTCGTCTGTAACGTTGTTCTATCAAGAAACAAAGCAAAGCGAGATGATTCCTACTGTAAAATTTCGACACAGATGCAGAAGATGAACCGCGATATGGCGAGGGACCACTGTGCAGTAAACACTAGGCAGATAGGCAGTGATGATTGTCCATGTCTACACAGTAAATTATGGCCAAGTAAAGTAATAAGTAGTGGCGTTACTTTTTAAATGCAGTAACAAGTAAAGTAATTTCATTACAATTTACAGAAGTAATTAGTAATTAGTAATTAGTAACTAGCAACGAATAACTTTTTTTAGAGTAACTACCCCAACACTGGTGATATTTTGAGAAAATATAATCCTAGCAGAGCTCTTAGATCCAAAGATTCTGGTCAACTAGTCCAGACCAGAGCCCAGACAAAACATGGAGAAGCAGCATTTAGCTGTTGTGCTGCAAACAATTTCTTTTCTCATGTGCCTATGCATGAATTCTGCACAGTAACTTTTTAACTTATCTTTTTAATTATTTTAATGTAATTTATGATTTTATTGTGATTCTTGCTGTTTGTTGCTGCCTTTTACTATTTCTTAAAATCTGTAATGATTTTGTTTTATGTAAACCACTTTTGATTGTCCTGTAAATGAAATACAATAAACTGCCTTGCCTTGCCTTGCCTATGTACATTTTCTCTTTTATCAAATTTTATCAGGTCCAGTTTTATTTTCAACAGAAATGCTGATGCATTGAACAATGTATTGTTGGAGATTAACCTACCTGAGAATGAATGAGAAGCAGGGCACACCCTGCACAGGTCAACAGGACTGAAATAAGATATTAAAGTAATAGAATATGGAAAATGTCAGTAAAATTAACTGCAAAATCAGTCAGCATAAATAGCAGTCAGAGAAGCCAAGAAGCAAAAACAGACATGCTACCGTTCGGAGGGGAAAGATTCTGTCTGTACATGGTTAGGGTTATGGTTTGTGCTGAAAAGCATGCTTGGTACCGCACCACAGCCGCCCAGCCTTCGATGATAGATTCTAAATACCTGCGGTATGTTCCTCTTTTGAAAAATGTTTTGAGCTTTTATGCCCATGTTTTCAGTCCAAACCACACACTGAGTGGACAAAATTTAGTGTAGAGCAGGAACTAAAAGCCATCAGTTGAAAGTAGAATTGTTTTATTGAAGAATAGGCTCAGGTGGAGACCCTAACATGAAAGCCTAAATGAAAAAACTAGAAAATCAGCAGCTAAAAAATTGTAAGACTGATGTTAGAGAAGTAGCCTTGAACACAGAAATAAGTTTAAGTAAAGGGAAAATAGATCAATTTCTTTTCTACTTCTAAAATATTTTTTGTTTTTGCTACACTCCGTTATGTGCATCAGAAATTAGTGATGACTTACGAAAACATACTGCTTTAATAAACAGTATGAATTTCTAATAATGTTGTAAACATGTTTTTTTTCTGTCTTTAATTAAAATAGACCATTTAAGTTGATTACAGACAACGCATGCTTACAAAATAATATGGATACACATTAAACCATGAGGTTATTTTATTTATAAGCGTTTTTAATCTTAATCTTACTACGTATTTTGGACTTTTAAACTACATGCATATTTCCCATACATGTTGCACCATAAACTGTAATAATTTATTCTCAAACTGCGTTATCACGTCTATGTGAAACGAGTCAGCTTTGGGAACTTGCTCATGCTACCCTTTAGTGTGGGCGGCTCCATGACAAGCCCATGACTTTGAAGTTGAGCTGTTTATTAATTAGAGCAGCAGAGACTCTCTGTTTGTGTGTGCCCCTAACTTGTCTACTCTGCAGATCTGAAGGCTTGAATGATGAAGGTGATGGTGTGTGTGTTTCAGAAGGATCACAACTTTTTCCAAGTGCTCTCAAATAAAGGACCCACAAGTAAATTAGCTGTAGCTGTTGCCACATGAGTTGGCTGTGTCAGCCCAGCTAATGCGGTCCATAATTCATGTCACCGTAGAGGAACATCTTGAATGCAAATGCTTTCAAGCTGTTTTTAAAAAATGGGTTTGGTTTGCATACTCAGCATAAGTGGAAAGCAGTTTGTTAATTGTGTAAATAAACCCATCAACTTGGAAGAATTGAGAGATTTCTTCCAAGAGAATGTAGGTAAATGCCAAGGAGAGTTTGAAACCCTCAATTTGATTCAATTAAGCTATTTGAGACTTGCTCATTAGGTGAAGAGATCTTATTCCACAAAACAAAAAATTAATTAGTCAGTTCAATCAAAGGCACTGATGATACACATTTAGCTGCTGCAAATGACACATTTTTCTAATGACAGTAGATAATAGTTGATCAGATTGTTTCCATGTGTGAATGAAAATAAACAGTTTTGTACTGCAAAATTCTAAACACGCCTGACTATAATTTATCAGTAAGTGCTACTGCCCTATGAGTGTTGAGCATTTCACTTGATAACTGCTTACCTTATATTTTGTTTCTGTATCTAACAAAACCAACACGTCTTAAGACCAAAGTTATTTGTTTTTAAGTGGCTCAGAATGAGCCAATGTCATAAAACTCAGTATCAATACCCACAATTCTCTGGGGTGCCTATGGGGTCAAAGGCAAGCTGCTGCACACTGTGTTTGAGAAGTTACAAAGTGCATATCCGAGAATGAAAAACAGCCACATTCTTGACAGAGGCCATTACTCATCAGCAGTATTTCTGAATGCTAACCTGCTGAGAACCACATCCTAAGAAAAGTACCAGCGTCCAATAAATCCTGGATGACCAAGCAAAAAAGGAATTTCTGACTTATGCTGTTGGGGAGGGGAAAAAAAGGAAATAAGACACGAGAGAGGAAGAGGGAAAGCGAGATCTGTTACCAAACTGACATGAGTGCCATGCAAAATGACAAATCTTCCCAAATGCACTGCTGTTAGTGATTGGATTACAGCTCAAATCCTCTGCCACAAATTCCTAGTTATTCGTATTAAAAATAAGAATTAAAATTAATTCAGTTTGTTTTTATTTCCAGGTCTTAAAATTAAAATGCAAACACTAAAACTGCAGTACAAGGAATCCTGTTTTCATGGCTTAGGCTGTGACCATGTTGGTTCAAGGTTCAACACATCCAGGCTCAGGGAATTTGCAGTAAAGTGATCCTATTAACAACAACCATAATTATCTATGTAAGGATACAACCAGAATGAAAACCAGCCGTCTCTGTGACCCTATTTCAACCTCATTCAAAGCTCAACATGGCATCACACTTCATTCGCCCCGGAGGTATGTCAGATAAACCTGCTTTTTCGCTCATAAGATAACAGGGTTGCTTGGACAGGCTTTTGTAGGAGTAAGACAGGATCTGAGACAGAGTTGTTTGACAAAATGGAGAAAACTGGTAGGAATTTGAGTTAGATCAGTGGGGAGTGTGCAATGGACAACAAAAATACCTCACCTCCTACTGTTCAAGTGTTAGTACTCGATATGATGGATTCACAGCAGAAAATTATTCTTTTTGAATCCTTCATGTGTGTAAATTGATGGACTCTGTGTGTATGTGAAAGAAAAAGTAAAGACAGAGTTGTGACTGTCTGCTGATGGCACTTATAACTGTGCATCTGGTGCAGAATTACTGTATCCGGAAATAGTTAAAAAAGTGTTGCTTGACATATAGCTCTATAGGGGCACATGCCCCCCCCCCATACTCACATCCCATTTTTTAAATTATATATCTATTTATTATATTTATTAAAGGCCTACTTTGTTAAAGGGACTTTTTTTTTAATCCAAGTATTTTTATAAAAATTGTTTTCAACAATTAAACATACAAACAAACACATAATAGACACATAACACTTACCCCATCCCACCCCTTGGTACCAGATCTCACATAAATCTTGTTCTTAAAAAAGTACTGTACACACTGCATATTTTTAGGTCAAAGGGTCATTAAATGATAAACATCAACATAACACAATCATAAATCAATATCAGTAGCTGGCACATTTTCAACAAAGTCTATAAGTGGTTGGTAAATTTGAATAGAATTTATTCGGAAGGTATTGTGAAGGAGTTACACCAAACAGCGAAATCAGAGGAGTTGGGTGGATATTTTGTCCTATTATTTTGGAATAAGTCTCAAAGATTGAGCTTGAAAATCCAAGTTACTTTGGGCACAGCCAAAACATATGCATTAGTGAGGCTGTGGCCGCCTTACATCGGTCACATATGGGGTCCAGGTCAGTTTAGACCAGTGAAGACAATGTACAACTTTAAATTATATAAGAGTATCTGAGGCACACTAACGACGAGGAGATCTTCTTTAGAATCTGGAGCCAAGTTGTCTCTGCTATTGGTTCTCTTAGGTCTCCCTCCCATTTCCACTTAATGCCGCAGTGTGTAAGAATTACTCCCATCTAGTGGTGCGCTAATATATTACAAGCAACCGAGTAGTGCGCTACTGGAGCCTCAGCGTTTAGGAGCATTATTACGACTATGGAAGCCGCAGAGATTTATAAATGTGAAGTTCAAGTGTCCTGTCAGGTGATGAGGAACAGAACGATACATAATTATTATTTTTTATGCCAATAAGTTACAAGCGTGCCCTCCATGTAT
>JBAMHW010000016.1:13994517-14007084 GCA_037177495.1 Rhadinocentrus ornatus | reverse complement strand
CTCCATGTATTTAGTACCAAGCTACTGCTAATAGCTAATGTTATCGTATGAAATCGTTTTTTATGACTTGCAGACTCAGAGTTCATCTGATGAATAGAGAGAAAGAGGGAGAAAAAGCAGGGGCAGTGGCGCTGCAAGAGGAAGATCCCGTGCTGTAACATTATGTTTAATCACATGTATTTCAGCTGATTTATCCAGGGAGGTGGGCGACGAAAATAATTCCTCCAATATTGATGAAAATAATTATTATCCGAGAGATATTTTTGCGTTAGAATGCTGTGGTTCTGGTGATTAAATCACGCAGAGAAACTGGTTTTACTTTGACTATTTTCTCTGACTAGAAGGAGGACAACTACCCCATCCCGTTGGCTGAAAAAAAATATGAAACACAAGGGAAAGCTCTCGGAAAATACATCTAAAAGAAGCGCCTGCTGGTATGACTTCTGTGAAGAGTAACAACTGAAAACTGTAGGCTAACTAACAAATTAGCCGTTTCTGCCTTTTTATATAGCAAGTAACAGTAAATGATCCGACTTAAACGGGAGGATAAAGTAGTTGCTGGACCACTCTGCCCTGTTTTTAACATAATGCCAAAATAAACTTCACTGTTAGATTGCATTAACTCACCTATCCAGCAGAAAGCTGCAACCTCTGCGTTAGCTTTGAAGTCCCTTCGTCCATCTGGTAAAAGCTCCACTGAGGTACACTCTTATTTTCTCCCAGTTATTATTTCTTTTTCTTTTCTTGGCTATTTTCTTCTTCCGTCTCGTGGGCAAAGAGTATAGACTGTCCTCCATTTCAATGTAAGCTGGCAAGCTGAATCATCCACGGTTGTCTTGGCTTGTTTTTACCACCCCCGCGCCCTCCCACTTCCCCCGATACAGCGGGGACTCGCAGGTAAAATCGCACAAGTCTAACAAGTTTTTCCCCTTTCGACTACTGTATTCAAAGATGGCGATGCAACATGGTAGCCTTCAATTGGGTGCGCCACCACCTATGTATTTATATGTGCCACCACCTATGTATTTATAAACATCTAATTCTAAGCTACGAGAACACTTTCATTTCGATGGGATTGTGATTAGACTTTATTAAAATATGTATTTATGAAAGCAATTCTTGATTTTTGCTGACAAAATATCAAAAAAACCACACACTGTAACTTTAAAGGAATAATAAACAAGGGATAATGCAAATGAAATAAGCATGACTAGTTAGAAATATAAAGACTTTATAGTCACTTTCCTTCTTCTGAAGTTGGAAAGATCATCTTCTTCACCTAGTCAATGGCTTTCACGGGATCCAGGAACTCCTTGTCCTCACCTCCATGTGCAATGCGGAGCCAGGCTGGGAAAAGTAATCCGGATTTCTGTAAATGCATTTCTGGCTCTGGCTACGCTTGCAGTGTAGTCTGGGAAAAGGGTAACGGATTCCCCGTTGAAGCGGAGCACGGCTACGCACTCTGCGCAGAATCTCCACACATTCCTGGTGGTAGTGCAGCTTGGCAATGATGACCGGCCTGTCGCCTGTGTTTCTCTCGCCTGAGCTAGGGTGGGAGCAGTCAATCATCGGTTCTTTCTTAAGCCGAAGCACCTGGGCTAGCAGTTTAGCCACCACCACTGGTAAAGCTGGTGCAAGGTGTTTCAGGAACACCTAGGATTCTGATGTTGCACCTCGTCATACGTCCTGTATTGTGGTGACGCCGGAGGTGCCTCATCACGGCCTTTAAAGGAGCTCTGGTTTGTAGGGGCGCTAGGCCTGGCAGCATTAGCTCTGCCAGTATATTTAGATTTCCGCAGGTTAGTTGCCATTTAGAATTTCCGTATGGGTTTTGTCGATTTAAAGTATTTTTTATATAATTCTTTGGAGAAAGAACACCGAGATGGTCTCTGTGATGGATGAAATTATCATAGCTAAGCAGGAGCCACGTCAAACACAAACTACGCTGCCACCATATCCGTCCTGTTAAAGGGACATTGTGTAACAATTCCTGCCATGTAACATTGGAATTTTGTATTGCATTCTAACGTATCGTGCATTCTAGCGCCGCATTTTCTCAAATGCGTTTTGTAACAACGGTAGCCGCCATATCTCAAAAAGCCTCGACAACACCAATGACAGCATGTCATCCGATAGTTAATACGGTGTTCACTCTATTATACACTGAAAACTCACATTTGAAGTTAGCCGTTAACTTTATTCACCACCACGATATATTCACAGTGCAGTTCACATAATTATGTTTACTTCAATATACTAGCAACTGGACTTCCGCCCCTTAACAATACCAGTATACATATGTGACCACAATGAAACAAATAAAGAGGTTTGTATTAACTAGTTACACAGTTACTGTATTTCAAACTTAACACACTCAGATGAAGAAGTTCCCTCTGGATTGTCAGGGGGAAAACATCTGTGACGGACTGGCGACCTTTCCAGGGTGTAACCTGCCTCTCGCCTGCTAATTGCTGGGATAAACTCCACCTTCCCCACGACCCTAATTAAACTAAGCGGTACAGAAAATGAATAGATAAAAATATCTGGTGGACAGAAATTCACTGTCAGATATTGTTTCTCTTTGTTTAGAAGAAAGAATGGTTCTTACAGGGGAAACAGATCCCGATGGGGAAACTGGCTTTGACACAGCACCGGCTTTTTGTCACAGTAAAAGCCAGCTTATAAAGCCTTCCTACCGGCTTTTAGTCCGGCTTTACCGCAACTGAAAGTCAGGGTTTAGCTTGACAATGAATGTGACTGAAAGCACGTAAGCATACACTTCTGTACCAACGAGACTGGTATACTTTAGCAGAAACTACTGTTATGCTACCACGGTAATGAGCAACACTGTCTAACAAATCAAATAAAGACAAAGTTAGCTTTAGGCTCATTTAGGCAGTACAATTGATTTACTTGTCGAGGAGAAAGCTGGCAAGTCCAGCATCTCTTATAAAATCTTCTTCTTCTTGAGTCTTCCTTCTATCTGGGGAAGGCTAGCCCTACGGTTTTCCTTTTTGTGTTTGTCCTTTTTGTATAGTCTGCCATTTAAATCCCCTCTTTAACTTTCTTAAGATGGTAAAAACAGCCCCCATGTTGCTGCTGCATATGCATGGTCCTGCATTTTTCTGAATAACAATTTAACTGATTTTCCAACTTGCTGCCACTCTTGTTTATCTTCTACTCCTGCACCTCAATCACTGCGCACTGGCTCGCATAGAAAATCGTAGTTGGTGCTATTTGTTCCTTGCAGGCAGCTGTTGTTTCAAGATGGCAGACCGTCATGGCGCTGCCCTACCGCCTTACCCATATGTATATGTATAAACATAAAATATGTATAAACAAATTTAAAATTCTTCCCCATTATGAGAATGTATCATATCATTAGCGGATATCATAATACAACAATGATAACATCTATTTACATGCTGACATTGATTTTGGCCAGTCAACAACAGAAAATGTTACACAATGTCCCTTTTAATAAAATAAGAAACGTTATATTCCACTACTATAAACTCAAAAAGAAAGTGTATCTTACCTGTGGACCACTGTCTCCACAAATTTCATTTTTGAGAGTTTTATCTCTTCCTGTTAATTTGGCTCAAGAAATGTTAAAATACAGACAAAATAATAATAATAATAATAACAATAATAAAAAGCAGTCAATGAAAGAAATGTATTGTTTATGAAAGTTTGAGCAAAACACTGTTGTTACGTATACTACCTTAATTATGCAAATCACACATTAAATTGGGAACCATTCTAACAGCTATTCTGTGCATATATATATAAAATGTCTTCTTTACATTTGAATCATGACAAAACAACCACAAACAAAAAGCAATATTCAAAAAGACACAATGAGCAGAGTTTTGCGCACCAGATGGCAAAATGGGATCAAATCAACAGGAACTGCTAAGCATTGCACACAGTTTGTTGAAAGCAGATTTGCAAATAAATGGTGGCCTGACAAAACTTTCTTTGCAAGCACATTGTTTTTCTACCATTAATATAGTCTTTTTTGGAGAAACTCTGATTTGCTGAAGGGTTTTTATGATGTCTTTGGGCTGTTAGCAGGTATTTACAGTTTTACTCCAGTTACAGTCAAAAACATCTTTATTGATGTAGCAACACAGATGGTTGCTCCTGCCCCCACACATAAGCAGTCTGTTTTCATGGCAAATCAAAATATATTGTATCTCTCAAGGCAGAAGTCAATCTAGGCCCTGCAGAAAATAAAACCTTTCATAAATGTCCATATTTTACTCAAAAACTATAGGTTTTCTTCAACAATAGGCAGCGTAGATAAAAATTCTTGCTGAGGTTTCGTTTTGCAACGGCTTTTACTCTAGTCTTACATTTACAGAACTATCACAAGGTCAGGTTATGTTAGTGTTATGTCTGTTTGTTTATGCTTGCCACAGTGCTCAAGTCAATGTCCTTGGGGCTCATCTGAGAATACTTTGAGTCCGGCCTTAGCTGGTGGAGGACCAGGTGTTGCTGCAGGGTAGACAGGCCATTGGGTTTGGGATTAGGTTTCCCTTATGCCAACAGAAGTGGTTTGATTGTGTATACCTGAGCTTTAATCAATTCCAAAAATGTTGAAAGTAGTATCAGGAATGCCGGGCATTAGGTATGAGACCTTGATGAAATTGTTGGAAATATCCCCAGAAAGATTCCTTGCAGCCTGCCTGGCCGACTACACAGCTACTTTACACCTTTAAAAAAACAGGCAGACCTGAATCTGTTTTTTTAGGTGAGTGAAAGGAGTCTCTCACTTTAAACTGCTGGTCTATGTGCTGCTGCTTATAAAGAGATAAAGCTTTACTGGCCACAATACTGCCAAAACTGCATGAATGGCAGTGTTAATCTGTCAATAGATCATTTGGTTGAGCATATTTGCTCCAACACCAATGAAACAGAATGGATTTGCTGTGTAATTTTGTGCCGCCATTTGTTATGCAGTGAAGGCTGCTGACTTTGGTATGGCTTTGGATGGTATTGTTGTAGGTGACAGTTTGTAAACTTGCACGTCTTAATCCATCCATTTTTAAAATGATTGCATGAACATTTAATGATCTGTAGTTTTTTTTTAATTAACGACAGATGTAGGAACTCACACCAAACACAAGGTAAACACTAACATCTGGGACTGAAACAGGTGGCTACGCATCTAAACCTGAATTTGATTTATAGTTGATATGAAAAAAGCAGATTGTAATGATCTCACTTATTAATAAAATTATTATTTTTGCCTCTAGCGGAATTTTCACTTCTCTTGTGAGTTTATCTCGGTAAGGACGTTTCTTTTCAGCGTGTTTTAGCATTGTGAGTGAGCACACAGTGAAAAACCAAAAGTAGCAAGGTACCCCCAAGTGTTACATGGAAGTTTTCTATTTGGAGTTCTCTGCATTTCTTCATCTTCTATTTTCAAGACAAAACACAAGTAAAGGGTGCCAGTTGGGGCTCTATATTATTGCTATTATTTATCGAAGAAGAAATTTCCTCATTATTAATTTACTTAATATATTATTCATTAATAATGCTTAATTACATTTATTCATTGATCATTATTACATTAAACATTATCCATTATATATATTTATTTTGATCCACTTTCCGATTTTACATGTTTTATTCATCTTATACATTATCCTTTTATATCATCTCATACTTATGTTGTTTTCCTGAGTACAAAGTGATGGCCTGAGAGTATCTGACCCTGGGCTGGGAACAGTATGGTTCTAATGGGAGGCACTGAGTTGATTGCAGATGGGTAGGGCTAATTTAATTTAATTATGATAGTTGTTTTTTTTTCTTTGTTTTCTCGACCTCTGCAGCGAGTAGCACGCTAGACTGCTACATATATGATCTATAAGGGCTGGCTTAGGTAGTGATTACCCTAAAAGCTGAAAAAAGTAAATTTTTATGATATTTGCCTTTATGATATGTCCATATAGCAACTGTATACTGTATACACATGTATAATGGCCTTCAAACCCCTTTGATAAAGCAACTAATGAGTCACAAACAATATCTTTGGTCTTACATTTATAATGACAAGCTACTTCTAAGCAGGCCACTTGGTGATGCATTCCACATATATATTTAATTAGATGCTGCATGAATATTTATGAATGTAAAAAAGATCTGCTGTGTACTCTTTGCAAACATGCACATTCATCAACATCACTCTGAATGAGGTAATGTAGTGTTTAAAGAACTTTGTCTTTTAAGAATTTATTAGTCAGGCTCCTGAACTTGCTGTGATAGATTAACTCATAGAAAAGAAGATGCTGTGCTCCATGTATTTATGTGTACGGTGATGCTGCAGGTGGAAAAACTATAGCTAAAGGAACTCTGAGTAAGATTTAAATCCTCTACTCTAAATACTATTTTCTCATTTTCTCACTTCTAGCAAGTTTCACCTTCTGCTTTCAGAAAAAGAGGATTAGATAAAAAGCAGAGAAGATGGATACTTTTCTGTATGGGCATGAGGAGGAAATAGAGTTTGTATGTATGACAGTGAGTGCAAGAGGTAATCCAGCAGCCCTGGAGACAAGTAATACTGTAAATGATGCTAACCATACCTCCCTGGTCAGATGAATACCACATGGTGGTAATCCATTCTACAGTGAACCAATCTCTTTAATATCATCCTCCTTACAAATATGAACTAAACCTCCTGAATGCTTAATTTGAACATCCCATGTTTACATCTTATCCGTAAGAAATCGGTATTGTACTGGCATTGGTCTTAATACTTGTTACAAGAAGGGTCTGTGATGGTTTTATAGAAATGTGAATGCTTGCTGTTCTTTGAGAGGTGTTCTTGTTTCTTTATATGCTCTACTTTGGAGGAAAATATTTGGGGTAAGATCACTTTTTTTTTTCTTTTTAAGTTTACTTAAGATCTACTTGCATAGCAGAAATAATCCTTCAAACTCTCTTGCCTGCATAAGTTCATGATTTGGATCTCGTAAATTTCCACAACACATTGTTGTGGAAAACCACAACACTGGCTCAGGTTGTGTCATTTTCTTTTTACTAAACCAATGATCCATTTGTAAGATATTTCAGTGACAATCAGCCTTGTGGACTTAACTCCCTGATTGGTTACATTCCCAACCCAGATCTCTGTAAACCATTACATTTCTTCTTATTAGGTTGTGATGACTACTAAGTTTTTGGCTATTGAAGCAACATTAAGCACAGCTACACCAGATTTTTGCATTGTGCATGTATGAGAATGGAAGAGCGAAGGGACTAAAATAGTGGGGAGAGATTTTCTTTCAATGCCCTCCAAACTGTGTAACCTCCTTCTTTGTCCCCAACAGTGTGGATATGTTATGAGAAAATTTAGTCTCTGGAAAGTGTCACATCTGCACGTCGGGGTAGGGTAGTCATGGTGGGGGTTCTGGGAGTGTGAAGATCTGTAATTTAATCTGACGCTCTGGAGAGGACTGTTAGGGTTCACTCAGCGGCGGGACAGGACAGGACTGAATACTGATCTAATTCTAGCCAGGAGGAAAGAAAGAAAAAACCACCAGGGAAATGATACTTCTGCCACCCCTTGTTTGATTTTACATGATCAGAGGAACTGAGGTACAGAGACTGAGTTGTCTGTGCTTCTCTATTGAGGTATCTTGTTTTTGTTTTGTAAAGCTACTGCATTTTACCAGACATTTGATTAACCTAATTTTATTTCAGCTCTTCATGTTAATCAGGACTGAAGCTGATGAACAACATTGTGGCTCTGCTGAACTAAACAACCTGCTGTAATTACATTACATGATTTCAGCAACATTATGCATTAGCTTAAACATATTTTGTAAACATATATATTTTGGCATATTTTAAGTGGAGATTGTGGCAGTCTCTTTACCGGAGAAGTTTCAACTTTACAGCCTTTACCAAACAAATTCTGTGATAGCTGGTGTAAGACTATGTGAAATGTTTTATCAATATTTATTTTGCATGCTAGACGTCATGAACAAAATGAATTTTTTTAAATGTATTTTAATGTAACATTACTTTTAGTAACTTTGATGTATGAGTTACATATTTTGTAATGTGCATATCAAACATTGTACGGTTTTACAGCAATAAATACATGTTCTCTTATAATGAGATAAATTCTACATTTACTTTATTGCCAAAATTTAACCAAATAATGCTTCAAATGTCATTTCTGAAGATGATAATAACTAGAAAAACAAACAAAATATGGTAGACTAGTGGTTAGGGCTAGGGGTGTTCTTGGGTCTGGGGGACCTGGGTTCAAGTCCCAGGGCTGGCATCCACTGTGGGCCTCTAAGCAAGGCCCTTAACTGCTCCCCGGGCACTGGAATCTGGCCTGGCAGTTCCCTCCTCCTAGTTTAACTAGAATGGGTGAAAATGCAAAGAAAGAATTACCCAGGTGGATATAATAAAATTATATATATATATATATTTCATTGTAGTTACTCTGTCATTACACTTCATAGAAATACATTCAAATGAAATCACAATACTGCGATGAACTGGTGACCTGTCCAGGGTGTACCCTGCCTCTCACCTGAAACAAGGCTGGGATGGGCTCCAGCTTACCCTGCGACCCGTAATGGAATAAGCGGTACAGATAATGACTGACTGAAACCACAATAATGTTATTAATTTAATAGAGATGCATTTGTGTAAATATTTAAACTGGGTATATGCACAAACACTACTTAACATCAATTGAAAGATGTAAGTAATATAAAAAAAAGAGTTATGTGTTGTTTGATTGTATTTAGAAAATCAACAAATGTGGAGATAAAAAGTAACAAAAACATAGAATAACTTTTAATGATTATCTCTTCCCTCTGGCAGCAGGATAATTTAACAATTACGCAAGTAATGTAGTCCTTTAACTCTCTTTTAGAGTACAATCTCTTAAGTTTTTTTTTTTTTTCATTCTAAAGCATGAGAAAGTTTTCACAGGTGGCTTTTAGGTTTTTCCGTCATAAAATCTGTTATACACCCAGCTGCTGTAGCCTCTTCAGTTCAGGCACACCAGTTTTTACGGACAAGCACACAGGCTGTCACCACAGATACTTGAGAATCTCACCACATACACCAGATGTATAACTCTGGTATACTGCAAAATGAAGTGACATTTAACCAACACTAACAGACTTTATCAGTATTGTCAGCCCACATGGAACCCTTTAAATGCCACAGATTCAGAAGTGTCTAAAAGTATTTAATTGTATACATATTAATTATTCATGGTCATAATGCAAGAATCAATCTCAAGGCCATAACTACTCATGTATTACCTTACATCATCATGACAATGATAAAGGACAAATTTATTCAGTAATGAATGAGACTTGAACTCAATTAAGTTAAAAAAAAAAGCTCTTTATGTCTTCTGTTTTAAAACTTTTGCAACCTAATATCTAACATGTTTCATCCTCTATCTGTAAAGACTAGTCTGCATTTAATATTTAAAAGCCAGAGGTATATAATCCAAAGAAATTTAACACTGCAGCTGCCCAAAGAAGTCATGGTCAATCATGAATTCATCAAAACCCATTGAGTTTTCACATTCTTCATATGTAATGCATATAATGCAAACATGGAAATTGTGTGCTATTTCAAGTGAAACTGAACTGGTCAGCTTCACTCTCACACATTTGCTACACTCTTTTTAAAGCAGGAAAGTAAGATTTTTGGACATTGATCTTATTATACTCCAGATGATCTCAGGCATATACCTCCAAGATGCACATAAGTGTTCCTGTCTCTGTGGGCTCACCCCTCAGAGTGTATCTTCTGGAGTCACGGTCATATAGGAAACAGGAATTGGGGTTTTATCCACAGGCTCCTTCCCAAATGTTGTAAACTCTGTTCAGGTAAAGCCTTTGTATTTTGTTTGTAATGAACAAAAAGGTTCAAGGATGGTACTCTGTATGTCAAAAGCTTGATAACACAGCAATGTGTTCTGCACTGTAAAACAAAGAAAAAAAAGCTATATTCTTCAAGTTAACACTATTTCTGCAGTAACACAGGTTTGCTCATGTAAAAAAATAAAATAAGAAGAAAAGCATTATTGATAAAAAAAAGAGGAAACAATAGTAATTACGTAAAACACATAAGTTTGTGAGCATTTTGTAATTTTAGGTGTGTCATCTTTTGTGATTGAATATATGCCCTCAGTCCACCTGAGCGCTTTGGTGGATAACATCCTCACGTAATCGTAACCCAAGGCTGTAAGATCTTAATTTTCTTTTAGGAAAAAATAGCTATGGAAGCAGATCACATAGTAATGTCTTCTGGCTGTGTGCACATGGCAATTAAACCTGGTTCCACTTCAGTGTACATGTGGAAAACACATTTTCTTGAACAACAAGAACAGGAGATAAAAAGAGAAAGTGACAAAATGCAGTTTTGCAGAGCATTGCACTCCTTTAGCTTTTCAAATTTTGTTTTCCCCCTCTCTCTTTTTTTTTTTAATAAATGTGCTTCATTCACATGAATTGACCACTTACTAAAGTGCCATTTTAACATACGATGTAAAAATAATTAACGATGGATAGTTAGAAAGCAATCCAAATCCAAATCTAACTAAACATCCAGACAGAAACATCATAACCCTTTTCCCCTTGTTCATTTTGGAGTTGTAAATCAGCTGCAAACTACAACAGACACTATAAACTGGATTGTTTTTAAGTTGCACTTTTGTCATTGAAAGAAAATTGTTTTCTCAGAGGATTGTATATAAGGGATATTGACGTAGTCTTTGGGCAGAATTAGCACAGAACAGTGTACAATACCAAAACAATTTTAATCTATTATTCTACTAAGGGATTTTGCTAAAATACTAAAACAAAGGGGCTCATTAAGTCAGTCCCTTGGTGGTCAAGCAAACAAATAATACTACATCCCTAACTCTACTGTTAATCTAAAATTAATCCTGCTATTGTATAATTTTATTCTAGACTTAGCACATTAAGTGTTGAACACTACGAAATAAAGGAGAAGTTAAGTTCAATATTTGTAGGGAAAGCTTTTCCTCCTGCTGAAAGTTATGAACACTGTGAAAGGGTAAAATGTTTAAAGCAGGCTGTATATTTTTCATGGATATGGTGCTCAGCCTACTTGACTTTCATTAGCATTACTTTGAATGCTGATGCTGTGACTTTAAAGCTGAAAACAGGATCGGTGACAGAGGAGCATTTTCACAGATTCTTCACTCAGCAGGGTTCAGATTATGCTAATTTTATGCAAAAATGAGTTTAGTTTTAATCAAAACAAAATTCCAAACATGAAAACCAACGTTGAACATACTGTTGAATGGATTAGAATTCTCTTTAAAGATTACTTTTTATAAACCAATGTTTATAAGAATTCATCATTTCCTCCCAGGGTGGTTGTCTTTCTCTGTCAGCATCATTCTTAGTCACTTTGGTACAAGACCACATAGGCAGATATAAATTCACTGTATTGCAATGATGTGTAGTGACTTTGCTGTCTGAATTTAGTTAATAAATCAGAAAGGGAACCAGGGTTTTTGTGTTTTACTTCAAAGTATGTTTGGAAACAAAAATTTTACCATGGAGACTTTAATTGAAAAGAAAGATTAATTTATAAAAAAGGCTGAAGAAGACAAAATTTTAATTAAACACTAACAGTAGTATCACTATAAATCAGGCCACAAGGGTTAGGAAATGAGGGCAAGTCAAATATTAGTTATACAGTAAGGACAAAGCACAGCAAATTAGTTATTTTCTGGTCAACATCACAGATACCAAGTGAAACTCAATCCAATGCTAGAAATGGATCAAAGAACTGAAGTTTTATAAGAAAGACATTTTTGAAAATAATTAAAGAATGCTTTTAAGAAATAAAAGAAAATAAAATTAAAGGAAAAAAAATACAATTTGTTGAAAATAACACATAATACACTTTGTATATGTAAGGTTTATCATGCATGAACTGTATGTGGTGTGGTAACTTGAGTGTTTTAAGTTAACTTCTGATAAATTGCATATTAATCGCAATTTTTTTTACTAAATGTACCACAACAGGATATTTATCATGTTTTAATGCTTCTGTAAGCAGTTTTGGACCTGCAGTTGTAGAATAAGGTATATAAGTTATTTGCTACATTTACTCCCTTGAGGCTCAGCGACAGTATATATACTTAGACACATGCACGCACACACACACAAACTCTCTCTCATACCACTTCTGACAGCCTCACCTTCATTTAGAAAAAAAGCATACTATAAGCAGGAGTAAATACCCTGCAGTGCTCTAGCCCCGTTTCCAACTTCTTTAGTTTATCCAGATCAGCTGTTGAAAGGTTGCAATGGAACGTCTCCGCTGGAAGCTATCCATCACAAACTGTCTTTGGAGGAGGAGAAGGGCTCTCTAAATCTCTTGTTTACATGTGATGCTTGAGACGCGACACTACAGTGGTAACTCTGTTCACATTCACAGTAGATAAAAATTTACTTAGTCTTATCTATCTATCTATCTATCTATCTATCTATCTATCTATCTATCTATCTATCTATCTATCTATCTATCTATCTA
>JBAMHW010000016.1:13970993-13994417 GCA_037177495.1 Rhadinocentrus ornatus | reverse complement strand
TCAAAAGTTTGGGAATACTTTCTCAATAAATTCACTGGAATGCTGCTGCTACTCTGTTGTTCCGGGGCTAATGTGCTGTAAAGCTAAAGTCATTCCCTAAAAGGGGGCCTTTCTGTGGGTATTGGGCTTGTTGGAAGTGATTATAAAGGGATTTGGGCTGGGAGGCTTTTAATTGTTATCACTACATTTGATTTATCACCCTAAGCCTGAGAGGTGAGGGGCATGTTGCTGCTGTAAGAAAACCATAAACTCCAGGTGCACATGTCCACAGTACCCAAGCCACGCTGGAAGCACACCCAGTACCAGTGCTTATGAAAAACTAGACAAAAAACAGCTCAGTGTTGCGCAAACGTTGTGAGCATCCCTTCATAATGTTTGCAAGGAGCCAGATTTTCTAATATTTTGAAATTAACTTGAACATTGGTTTTCCAGGCTTACTGAAGGAATTTCAAACTTTTACTTTGTATGTTGACTGCTTTTTCCACTCAGTTTTAGTCAAATTACTCTACTTCAGAGAGTACCTTTTTGGACCTAAATATTTTTGACTGGTTATCATGCCCCTGATCATTAAGTTCTGAACAGTGTTCATGAAGGAGCTAATGGTTTCCTGAAAAGCAGATGAGCTCCCCAGAAAACACTCACCTGAGACTCTAAAGTGGAGCTTTAAATACATATTAACTCTAAATTTAATTTTCCTTAAGGTGCCTGATGTTTCTACAATTAAAAGAGTAGCATGAATTTGACAGTGTTATTCATTAGTAGCTACATTAAATTTTCTAAATGACACAAGTGACCAGTTTCATCTATTGAATTGCCATGGACAGCAGCATTGATTGTTGTCTGCTGTGAACAAGGTGACAGAATTTTCTGATTCTTGGGTCTTATACACAGGCTGTGAGGACACATATGATGTTATAAAACCTTTAGAAAGTGAAATTTGCAAAAATAACTGATAAAAAACAAATGGTTGCATACTGTGACAAAGAAAAAAGAAGTTAAAAAATATCTTTTGTGCTAAATAGTTGAGTTATTTGTCATTTATGAGATCTCAAAGTGGTTCAACAGTTGAATTGGGGTGGCAAGTGCTAAGTAATGCAATAGGAGCAGCAACAAATGAGCAAAAAACTTTGTGGTCTGTGATAATGTACATTTTTCTAACCCTACTCATGTGTTTACTAATAGTATTTAAAACTAACTGTATATTTTAACTGCTAAAGTATGGCAGAAGAAGAAAACCAACAAAAAAAACAGTTGGGAAGGGACCGGACCTAACCAACGACATTAAGGTCAGCAATCCATCACCCCGACTTTTCAGCTAATATGTTATTTTTGTTTTAGTTAAAAGTAAATCTTATCAAAATCATTAGGTCACAAATGTGATCATATGGAAACATCATCGGTAGTGTAACGGGAGCTACATAGCAGACGAGAACAATGGAAGAAAAATGTGGACAAAGCTGAAAAATTTTAGATAATTTACTCTGACACTGCTTCAAATTGTAGATATTTTACAATTTAGCATGAGAATTTTATTGTACTATACATTTAAAAAAATATATCTTTATTGATAATTTTTCTTTTATTCAATTCCATAGTATTGAGGGGTCAGTTTAATTTTCTAAAATTTTAAACTTTATTTGCTGCAATTAAAGAGTCTTCTACACACTAAACTTTGAATTCTCATCTCACTTGTACATTTGTAGTTAATAGGTCAGAATAACTCAGGGCCACCTCCTCTCTCTCACTGCTGCAGCTATAAGCAGAAATAATGAGGATGCAGTGCTTAAGAAAAGAAGTGATATATGCAGTTATGCCTGCGTGAACCCAGTTTTGATTAGAGTCCAACTAAAACACAGCTTGCAGATGCAGCACTCTTTGCATTTGGCGGCCTAAGCTGACAAAGTTAATGATTTGTATGGGCCTGATGATACTTGCAGACCAGTGTATCAGGGGATTGTGGTCAGAAAGGCAATCAAAAGACTGGACCAAGAACAACATCACAGTCTTTTTTAATACTAACATTTCCTAAAAAATCATCTAGCTTGGAATTGAGTCTTATCAGTTGAGAAGTATGTCTTAAACCCATAACAATGATGATTAATATAAAGAACTGTATTAAAATAGTTTCACATTCAGCTCTTTTATTAGAGTTTCTTCCTGCCTGACAATTACTAAGAAGTTTGAGATAAAAAAGACAAAAAATACAAGTTTGTTTATTCTGCAGCATTAACAGCATCAAATAATGATTTTGTGCATTCTTTAGTGTGCCCATCAAACTGCGGAACATCTGTCCGTGATTCTCTGATGTGCCACCTTTAAGGGAAAAATTTATAAAGACAAGAAACTGGGCAGAAAATAAAGATTTCAACCTTGCTGGTGTTATGGTAGGAAACAGGGGCCCACAGGGTAGATATGGGTACGTCAGTGAGGCATGTTTTCTCCTTCAGGCAGTGCTCTTTGGTGTGGGTGAGCCCAGAATATTTAACATACATTAGTCAGGGCAATGGAGGGGAGCAGCAGCAGATAAGGTCAAGTGATCCTTGCAGCCAACTGGAAACCAAAGCAGATAATTTGAGATTATAAGGCGTAAATATTGTGATGAAGCAGAATAAACCAAGGTAGGATGAATGTGCTTTTCTTTAAGATTTTTATTGTACTTCAGGAGAGAAATGTTCCTTTTCATAATTGTGGTTTTGCTCTCTGATCACACAGGACCAGTTAAGGACTTTATAAGGATGACAGGTTTCATGACAACAGAGTGAAGGAAAGTCACTTATTGAAATTGAATTGACCGTAAATGCAACAACAAGGAGTTATGTGGTGATACTGACATTATTTATTGAGGTGTGTGGGGTCATTTGTTGGCATCTATTTACTGTAAGGGAGAACTACTCTCCTCATATGGATACTTAATTCCATGCACAGCCTATTACATGTTCAGGAAATTAAAAAAAAGCTTATAGAGCCAAAGGCCTTCAACTAATTCTTTGCGGGAAACAGCTCGTTTTTCATGTCTGCCCCTTTTATGTTGTTTGGGGACTTTATGTGGGTGTAGTGATCTGGAACAACGTGTCTATACATTTTCTTCTCTATGTATGCGTGTGCGTTAGTGTCTCTTGACACAAGTACATAGGCAAGCCTGCTTTCTGCAACCACATGATGACAGCACCAGATGAAGTCAGAGTAAACAGTGAGCCAGTCCTCATTATCACTTGTGTGTGCTTTTGGATTTATTTCTCTCAGTCACAAAACACCCTGTTGTTTTTCAGCAAATATTCTTGTGACACGTCTGAGTATATGCATTCAACTGCAGCCAGCCAGAGTGGCCTAAAATCCAAAGACACGGTACACAAAGTAACAGCTCCCTACAGTTAAAATCTGGCCCAGAGCTGCTTCCTAATTGTTGAAGAAAAATGCTTGAAGTCTGAGATTTGCTGGTGTAATTTTGTTTCTACAGTTGCCATTAAATGTGAGCTGATTTGCTGTTATACTTTAACAGCTGAGCAGGATAGTTTCTCCTGGCACCAAATAATAGGGATTAGTAAATTTAAAGCAACATCAACTTAAATCAATATGTAGTAATCAAAGTAAAAAGTTTATCTGGAGAAAAAAATCTTCAGAATTATTTATTCAGAGGTTGTGGTCATTATCTTCTACAACTGAGCGGCCCCTAATGTTTTTAATTTTGCCCACATTTCTGACTCTTATTTTGCTGCTGCTTTTCGTTAGCCTTGCTTACTTAGCAGATGGAGAATTTTAATGATACAGTTGTAAAAAGTTACTGAAAAAAACAGTTTAGGGGTGAAGTTGAGCCCGATGCTCTATTAGCATGGATAAAACATTTTGGGTTCTGCACCGTGGCTACTCAGAGACCACTCCATTTTAGCAAGAAGAATAACCTTTATCTATGATATTACTTTTTTTTTGCCTCTGAAATGAAAAACATTCAGCTTTAAAACTAGATGTTTTACATTAAGTTAGCTGTAAGTTTATTTAAGTTATACACTCCCCTTTAAAAACCTGTAGCAGTGCAGAAGGACAGGAAGCTGTCTGATCTCTGATTGGACAGTTTGATTAGTCACCATCCAGTCAGGTAAACATAAAAAGACAGAGACAAAATTCACAACCACAACTTCAGAGTCTTGCATGTAGTTTTGTGTTTCGTGGAAAGGATTTTGCAAAAGAAATTCTGTTATATTCCACAAAAACACATTTTTTTTTAATAAACATGCAAATCCTTTTCTGCACATTTGCAAACTCAAAATTTTCAGGCAAATTTTCTTTGCAGGAAGACAAACTTGATTTACGAATACAAACTCTTTCAAATTTGCAAACATTCATTTAAGCTGCAGATTCTTTAAGACTTTACAATGAACCCATAGAAAAGCTGTGTGGTGTTTATTGCTCCAAATTAAGCGGCTGGCATTTTCACTCCCTCCTGATTCTTGCAGAGGTTTTTTCAAAAAGGAATAAATAATTCACACAGAGTGAAAGTTTTCTATTTGAAATTCAGGAAGTCCAGTAATTTAGTCATTTAGAATTATTCACATAGAATGATGAAACATAACAGGCAGAGTCATTTAAAAGGTTATGCACATTTCAAGCACCTAAGTGGCTGGTAAACTCATATGATTTTTCATTGGTAATCAATACTGTCTAAACATTGTCCAGTTTTAATTGAATGTCAGCTCTCAGCTTGAAGTACTGGTCCAATCTCACCACACACACACACCCACACACCTACACACACAACTTCTCTTTTCTTCTTTTCCCTCTTCTTTTTACAGCATGTGCAACACAGCTACAAACTCTTTTTACCACCACCACCACTCGTTTTAGCTTTAGTCTCGATCCCTCTCATTAGCCAGCACTGGTATAACGGTGATTCAGTAAAAATACAGAGCATCATTAAAAACTGTAAACGCCACTCTTCGAAAGGCAAAAGAGTCCTGTAAAAGCACTGGAAGAGTGCCAAGGAACCTATTTAATTTCTTCAGTTGCAGGTGTGAGCTCCTGCAGCAAATTCCCCATGCCACAGGTCTAACCTGTAAAAAAAAAATTAAATTATGCACTTAAAAAGCTAAATATGTTTAGTGAACAATGACAGGTATTCTATATTGATATGTTAAATTTAGTAGAAATAATATTGAGTAGATTAAGCATTCTAATCCCTTTTCTGTTATAAATCCATGGCATGAAGATAATGTAAAGTTTGATTAAAAACATTAGTTAAGATGAATTAACAAACAAAATGGTGATTACAGAAATCAAATTATAAAAAAGTAAGTATAAAACAAACGCATAAATCTTCTGAAACACAGTATAATTGATTCAAGTTACGTATATATTTGGACAGTGAGTTCATCCTTGTTCTTTGCAGCACTTAGCTGTGAGTGTTTAACCAGTTAAACACATCCACATACACATAAACATGAATTAAGATGTGACTTTTAGATTGTGATTATGGGGTTTCATGACCATTGTCTCTTCACTGCTTTCCATAACTGAATAATCAGCTCATGCTATCCAGATGTTAGGATGTGTGATTATGGAGGGACCACAACAACAATTTACATCTATATCTTACAAACTGTCCTTATGTTTTAAAAGCTTTACATATTAGTAAACCTATGTTTAACACAGCAAATTTACAAACTCTGTGTGGAGAAAACGCTGTTTTAGGTGGACACAAGTAAATACTGTCTTGTGTGTACTTTTAGCTGATGTGATTGGACCACAGACACACTCAGGAAACTAAACCAGATTGTTTAACTTGGAAAGTTGAGGTGCTATTAGACTGCCAGAGTTCTTGGAGAACCAGCTCACCTCACCCAGCCTACCATAAATTCTCACCCTCTTCAGTCCCTCACATGCTCTAAAGCCTTATACATTTTCCACATTTTAGTGGAGATGACATTCTAGGTACAGAACTATTGCTTCATAGGAAAGTTGTGTAAGTGTGATGTCAAAGTGCAGCCGTAGACCCTGGAAAACAGGGCAGGGGACTGAAAATAGGGCTGTGGACAGCAGCCCCCTCAGAGCCATTACAATAAAGTCTGCTCCTCAGAGTACACGTCCAGGTCTGCCATTTGTCTATTTCACATTATTTTTATTTTCGTTTAAAAGGGTGCACTGTAAAACCTGAGTTGCCTCTTACCCTTAGAACTCTTTATTTCAGGCATATTACCTAAATCACAGGAGGTACGTTGGAAAAACAGGACACCCCATAAAACTCTGAAAATGGCCTCCTGTTTTACCATACTCGGGGGGGCTGAATCAGACTTTTGTAAAAAGAGCACTTGTGTTGGACTGAAGGACAATGAAACGGGACAGGCAAAGTTCAGGATCATTTTATTGTCCTTTCATTCAACTTATTTAGACCATGTTGACTCTGTGGGGCAGATACACCATGATCTGAGTCCTGGAACAAAACAAAAGCAAGCCGTGGTAATCCATTTTTTCAAAATGTGACAGTGTGTCTAACTGCAATATGGCTGAGGTTATAACTATGATGGGACAGGTAAAAACAAGGGCAGAGGTTTATGCACAGGATATCTTTAACTCAACTTCCCATTTTGTTGATTGATAGGGGGGTAAACTCCAGCCATTTAATCTTGTTATTAAAGTGATTAGAGGAAGCAGGAAGGAGGTGTGGGTCAGAAGGACAAGAGGACAAAGAAAAATAAAAGTATATTACGACAGTCAATATGACATCATGGAGGTTGAAGGACATTTCATTGGTAACACAATCTTGTAAAGTGCTTTGCAGATTTATAAGATTACTTTACCACTGCATATTGGTTTTTGAAATGTATAGTATGCATGATGCATGCAAGTTTAACTTTAATATTGTGTTCTGACAAAGACCATTTTTGACTGTCCTTCTGTGGTGAACAAAAGTAATCAGTAAACTGGGTTTAGTGACATCCAGCTGTAAAGTTACAGCTTGAAACACACTAAATATTGGAATATATTTAATGGAGAAATTACAGTACCAACAAATTAAAGATATAAAAGACCACCAACATCTAATTGTATTGTTACCTTCTTACATTAAGCAGTTTTACAAATTTCCATACAGAAACAGATTAATGAGTATATCACTGCTACTAGCAAATGTGGCTAAATCTCTCCTCTAATATTACCCATAAGTGAACACAAAATACACAAGTTTTCATCAACATGTTTATTTGAGTTTTCACATACAATCTATTTGTCATAGTAAAATTTTTTTCTATTCTTAGTCAGGATTGTTGTTTAATTTGTTTGATCTAATGTAAGAGCTGTCAATAAGCATCATCAGCAGATGCACACCCAGATTTTAGTTTTCAACCATTCTTAAAATACACTTTTGTTTTGCTGGTTTGTTAATGTTCTTACTGATGTAAAACACTCTCACGCAATTTATAAAAACCTGCAAATGTCTATAGTATAAAGTATAATGGGGGGGGTTAAGAAGTACATCTTCATCTATAGCTGTTAATCAGTGAGAACAAAGCAGTCCTACACAGGATTTGGTTACAGTTACAGTCTGCAGAAACATGCAGAATTTTAAGCAGCTGAAATAACTACATGTTGTTTTTTTTCTTTTATTTCCTTTTTTATCCATTAATAGAAATTATGGGATTAAGCGCTTGTGAGCCTTTATTTGGATGTGTCTTCTGTTAATTGTATAAACTGTACCTAAGGCTACTCTGCAACCGGCCACAGCATGAATTTAGAAAAGTATCATTAGGGCCCTATAACACCTATTGAATTTATTTATTTATTTATTTTAAATACCATTATTTCCCCCTGAATTATGTGGGTTTTTTTTGTTTTTATTTTGTTCCCCAGGGGGAACATATCTGACCATGTGGTGGATGAATAAAATCTCAGTTATAAAGTAAAATATCTCAATATGCTTTTATACAGTATAAACTGAAGTCTTTTGTAGTTTTATTATCAATAACTACCATTTTGTAACTACAGAACTGCAGAAAAGCGTCCATATGTAGCACAAACATCTAAGGCAAGATTGATGGAGGTTGCTACCCTTCACCAGCATCAGTCCTCCTAGTTTGCAGTACTTCATGAAAAATGTATTTTCTTTTAGAGACAGTGTTGGGGAAGTTCAATTTCTAAATGAACTAGTTCAAAGTTCTGTTCACACATTTTAAAATGAACTAGTTCAGTTCATAGTTCATAATTAAAATTTTTGAAAGTGTTCACAGTTATTAAAAAGGAATTAGTTCATAATTCGTTTTTTCCCAATATGTTGCTGCGAGCTATTACCCTCAGAATACTGGTATTTTCCTATTGTTGCCACCCATTCAGTCGGTGCTCATGGCCAGCTGCAGCTTTCACTACTACAATAGAAAAATATGAGGAAAAACTTGCTTGAATGGTCTTTTTTTTTAATGAGGAATGAAACTATCTGTATCTGAAGAAGGAACCAGACTGAGGTAGAAAAAAACATACGATGTACCTCAAAGTGCAATATTAAAAGTGCAAAACATTTAAACATTATTTATCTTTTCATTACGTCACTTTTCTATTTTTTTGAGAATGTGTTTTTCTGACCTATTTGAAATACAGTACGTTCAGTTCACGTTCACCCAAAATATGAATGAGTTCATGAACGATCATTCCATGACCTCGTTCAGGCACAACACTGTTTAGAGGAAGATCTGATTTAGCACACACAGCTGTAAAGTCTTCAATAAACTCACGTCTTGCTTCTGCTGATACATTTGCATGTGGAAGAGTTTGCTGAACTTATAAACTGATGCTAAACTGCTTCCATTCTCTGTTTTTGATTTGTGTCTTTAATGATCATCATCACATATGTACATGCAGGTCCAGCAGACCTTACAACAGTACATACGTACAGAAATGTTGTTGTCCTGGTTCATAGAAGTTGTTTGGACATCAAAACTTGGTACATAGCATCAAAAATCTTAGTTTCTTCGACAACTTAGGTGTTTCTGATGGCCGGCTGACCTGGAGAAAAATCGATCCCCGCCAGTGCAGGTTGTGTCAGACACATAGGGATATGCAGCGGTCAAAGTATGTTTGACTCTGGTCTACCTTTCCTTTTTTATTTATAAACTTTGGATTGATAGGGAAAGAAGATCACATCCACATATTAACAAATTTCACAATATTCAATGTTTTACAGTTGATCCCATTTTCACTGTCAGACGTTATAATTAACTGCCTCTGTAAATTTGGGATCAAATATTCTAAGTGAAGTTTTCTGTGGATAGTTCAAGAGGAAATAAACAAGATTCTGGACCAATTAAAATTAATTCACTCGATCTTTTTGTAGGATTTCTTATGGTTATTCACATGTGGACAATCTTTCTCATGCGTTAGTTTTTGAAACAACATCCCTAACCATACCATTCCTTTGGTCACGCGAGGCCTTTGTTTAACAGCAAGAAACAGCATCAGATCCACCCGCTAAGTCGCAGCTCATCAGGCGAGTGGGTACTCTCTTGTTTCATGCGGTTCCTATAAAACATGCTCAGAGTACTTCCAACAGTTCTGCTGCAAGCCACAGCCGCAGTGTTCCCCTTAACAAGGAACAATTGCTAACTTGTTGCAAATTATGGCTGTGTGCATTTGGGAGTTGTCAGATGATTCAAGTGGTTTAAGATACTTTCAAAGCTGAAGAGATTCTGAAATATTGCTTTTTGTCAAAAAATCGGTGGCAGTTTGGAATGCATGCAATGAAATCCCCAGATCACTGTCAAATAGTCTGGAATCTGTAGTCTTTTAAGGTGGCCTTTGATGTTGATCATAGAGTGCAAAGTCACAGGGGATAATCAAATCATCCAACCCTTCACTCACTTATCACGCCTTTTTTTTTTTTTTCTGCCCGCATTTCATGCACGGATAATGGATTGTGGTGTGAAAAGCATCAGATCGATATTCTTTATTGCCTGTTGAGATTTTTCTAACCACATTAAAGAAACCCTCCAGCGTCACATCTTAACCCCTCACAGAGATTATGTGATTTGTTCCTCCTGCGTACAGTCGCATTCTTGTAGTGGCCACATTTGTTCAACTGCTTAGTACGTGTGGGGTAAAGACTTTAGCATTGATAGATTGTTATAAGATGAAGATCAATTACATCCTCCTCTCCTGACTCCTTTAAATTAAGTCAACTTTAAAGAAACCAAATAGCCTTGCAAAATGATGGGCATTCATCTTATCTTATCCTTTTTTCTCACACACACCCTCAATTATACATACACTTTACAAGTGTTGATATTTCTTTATATTAAGATGAATCACCATGCGGATGTAAACTAGTCTTCATCAGTGTAGTGACGTAACACAATCAAAAACTTGCAGTCTACATAAAATTGAAGTTCATTATTTTGGGATGCAGCTGAACAAGGAAGTTGCATATTAAACATTAAATTCAAATGCCATAAAACACTAAATAATAAGAACAATTAGTTTAATGAAGATGTTCTAAAACACCAAAGAAGATGTTCCACATGGTAACCGAACAATAAGTTAACGTTAGTCAACAAAGATTTTTTTTACAGGACAACAAGACTCAACTGCTGCCCAGGAGATAAAAACTCCAAAGAGACTTAGTTTAGAAAAGGATAGTAGAACTTACATTATGTAGAAAGAAAGGTGGAAAATCTGTTATACATGGCTCGAATTACAGAGAGGCATTTGGGGGACCCTTTATATTATATATACATACATATACAGTGTATACATATACAACAGTATGGTCAAAAACAGGGTTATTCTTGTAAACCTTCTACTACTACTATATGCAGGTCATTCAATCAGAAATATCTCATATTGGGATGAAAAATTCTTTTAAGAACAGCAAATAAATTAATTAAATTAATTAAATATTTTCTGCTTGGGCTGCTCACAGCAAAACAAACAGAATGTTTGTCATTCTGGGTCTGGGTCATTCGAAAAAACAAATAACAAACAAACAACAAATATTTAAAATCTATAAACAAGCAAACCTTACAGAAAATAAAATTAAATATAACCTGAAAATGGACTATTTTTGGAGCTCTCCTTAGAAGTTTAAGGTGATTGTTTTAACTGGAGCTCATCTACTTTTCAGGGGAGCTGAGCCATCCTTCCGTTGTGGAATGAACAGCTTTTTTTTTCCTGTCGGGTTATTAAAATTTCAAATAACTAAATAACTAAATTCACCCCTGCTAGACGAAATGGTTTAGAGGCCGAGTTGTGTGTGAATAAAAATAATGGATGTTCTCCAAAACCCTTATCACGTCTTTAAAAAAGTGCAAAATGGTTTAGTTCACACCTGCACTGGTCTATTTACCCTAGATACCAATAGAATGATCTGGCAGCCAGAGGACCAGGAGGTAGGCCAAAGTCCTGACTTTCCCATAGAAAGGTAAGTCAAGCAACCAAAAAAGATAAAAAAAATAGACCGAACAGGGAGGGGAAATGAAGCGTGGAGAAGCAGCTGCTTACTCAATTCTTTGAGAAGCAAGGTGAGCAGCACGATGAAGACACACAGTTTGAGAGAAAAAAAAAACAAAAAAAAAACAGCAGCAGTTGTCTCCGATTCTAACTGCCAATCATGTGGTGCTAAGATTTAATAGACTTTTATTTTAGCCCTTTCCCAGTGATCTATGATTTTAGTCATTTAAAAACTTACAAATGATTAGGCAGTAGTGTTAATGGTTTTGCCTAAAGACCCAACTGAATGGTGCTCCAGTTTGTATTTGGTATTAATATACTTCTTAAAATCTCAGGATAATGAAGAAGCCACTGTCATTGCACCACTTGAAAAACTGAATGCAAAAACTATAATATTAATACAAAACTTATCTGCATTTAAGATGCAATATATCGTATCTAGAACAATCATTAGCTGCATTAGATTTTTAACAGATGAAAATCAATCAAATCAAGTCAAATAATGAGGTGCACAAAGATTCACATATCAGTTTTACACATACTAGAGTTGCCCTTGCTCTGGTAGAGTCCAGAGCCAGTGAGCTGCATGGAGAAGAAGTCAAGTGTGGTGGATTTTTTTCCCCCCAACTTTCCTGCTATTTCACTCTTTTCCTCTTCTCCAGCATGGCCAGTCCTGTTGTGGCCCATGATGCTGAGTCCCAAGGGCCTGGCGGTGAAATAGTAATATGGACCATCTGACACCTGTCAAAACAGCCCTGCTAGTTGAGCGTCAAGCCCTGTCAGCTTGCAGAGGAAAGTGTTACACAGGCTCTCAATTTTACCCCTTTCCCCTTAGGTCTCTCCCCTGATTCTCACACTATCCCTCTGCATCTCTCCCCCTTTTTCACTCATGAGACTCTTGCTAATTCCCTCTCCTCCTCTTCCTATCTGTTTCATTTTCTTACATCTTTCTTACACTCAGGCAATCTGCCCATTTATCTTTCTCTTTTAAATTTTTGTATCTCCTTGGACTGGAAGAGCTGTGCTCTTTCTTGCCTTTTTTCTCTATGATATCTGATACTAAAATGAACAAAAAAAAGTGGCATGTTTCTTTCAAACACCATCGTGATCACAGTGAAAAACATTGGATCATTCCTGCTTCCCAGATCATGAAAATTATACCAACAGTCTGTCGTGGATGGTGTGACAAATCCTGATTTGATGGAAATACCATGCGAACAAAAAGGATTACGGTGCATATTTGATGAAAAATTCTAAACTGTGTTGGACTTTAAACTGAACCCAGCCATATTGTCTCTTTCTATATTCCGTCACACACTTCCATTTTTTTAGTACTGTGGTTCACAAGACTTCATATCCGCCTGCTGCCTTCCCATCCCACATGCTCTGTTCCAACACTTATCTTTTCCTGGTAGATCCAGAGATGCAGCAGTGGAGAGGAGAGGGAGTTTAAGGCTCCATGCCGCAACTAGGAAACACATCGTATCACGGTTTGCATCAATTCAGCTCAATTGAATTACTATCAGCCCTATCTGTTTACACTGGATTGCAATTGCTCTCCTAGTGTGAAACAGGAATCAGGCATGGAGGAATTTATTTTGTGTGGTATCCTCTTTCCATGCTTTAGAATCAGTTTATATAACAGAAATAAATGCTTTTTTACAAAAGTTATAATACATCGTGGTAGATTTTAAGCAATAACTAACAAAACAGCTTTGTTGAGATATTCACGTTTAGAATATTTATGATATATTGGGATTTTTTAATGGTAAAACCATGCTTTGGTTCATTCCTGTGGTCATTTTTTCTGATATGTTATTCGTGGGAAACCTAGCTTTGTATCTTTTATTTCTCTGAAGCAAAGATTATTTTTCAAAGCAGCTTTTCTTTCTTTGATCCAAGCCATTAAATAGACAAATACTGATGTTTATAGGTTAATGGTTGCCATTAAATGCAAAAGTAAAAGTGAGGAAAAAGAAAGGGAGGTCATCCTGTCTCACCACAGATTACAATGGATGAAAGGAAATACTCTGGAAAAGCTGGGGAATGAAACAGCAAGTTCCTCCTACATTTTCAAGTCTTATTAAAAACATACCCCTGGATAACCTCTTATATCCTGCCTATTAAAAAGCTGTGGAGAGTAGCCACCAGAGAAACCAAGGGCAATTGTTTTCAGTGAAAAGTCATTAGAACCTATAATGAATCTCAGGCAGATAATTCTAGTGTAGCTCCTTCCGGTCAACAGTGACTGGAGAATAAAACCTTAAAATCTTTACACTTATTCTGGCCCAGAATCTTACCCCGCCTCCTTCCTCCCAGATATGGCATTCAGCAATAAGAAATGAGTATCTAAATCAGATCAGCCTAGAAAAGTAGCAATAATATTGACAGTATCTTCTTTGACCTGTGCTGACTTTGAGCAAAAGTCTGCAGTTGATTGGATTTCTCTGTAGCATTGATCATGAATCACGAGGCTTGCTGTGGAAGTTTCCTGCTTCTAACTCAAGCACTGCCCAAAGCATCAGCATCTGATGTTAATGCGTTTATGTTGCCTCACCATTCCTCTTTTATGCTGGCTCCACAGACAATCAGAACCAGAACACAATGGTGCTTGTGGGAGCAAAGTGATATGAGTGCCTGACATGTGCAGTCAATGTGTTGAAAAAGAGATCTAATAAACTGTTTGTTGCATGAAGAACACTTATTCTCAATGGAGATGATTTCACAGTGACTCTTTGCAGTGCATCTACCCATTTTCCATATTCTCTTGCTCATAATAATATCCAATTTAATATCCTAGGGTAGCAAATGTCCCCCATTAATCGAAAAAGAATGAGTTTTAAAAGAACTACTGCCTCTAAGTACCAGCAAGGGGAAAACGCTGCTTTAGATATAATGTAATTACTTTAGTTAGACATAGCAAGATACTAATAAGAAGTTTCACTTCACCTATTCCCTTATGCTATTCTTCACTTCAATAATGCCACTCAGCTGTTCTGCGTAAAGAAATGACTCCATACTATAAGTACCTTCATTCTATGTTGGGATAATGGACCTTGGCAATGAGACAAACAGTAGGGGTGTAACCGATCTATTGGATGGGCTGATGAAGTGTGTGATGGGACTGAGTCCCAGCTAGCTTGGCTGACAAAATTATAGCACAGATAAAAATAAACAGCTCCCTGTACAAGTGGGAAGGAATAATAAGTATAAAGCCTAATCAAAGTTAACGATGTTGTATTGGAAGGCATTTAGTGAGAATGAAAGAGATAGCAGCTGCAATGTCCACTATTTAGAGGAGATAGTAAATAAGATGTGTTGGTAGGTTGCATTTACAAGCTGGCAGGTAGATGATGTCAAGAAAAGGTGTCTGAAGACTCAATAAACAATGTATTTCTGTCACTTAAAAACTCCATAAACCATAGCTTCACTGTTGGCTCGTGTTTCTGTGTTTAGTTTATGTTTCATGGGGCTAACATGACATTGGCAATCTGTCACAGATTTGACTAATCTGATTTGATTACTTTTTACTAAAGCTAGCAGGTTTAATTAATTATAATGGGCCTGCTTTTGATGCATATACTGGCCAGTGGAATATCAGAATTTCCAAACTTTAGCTAGAAAAGGTTCAAAGAACAACAATTAGAGGTCAGATTCCAAATTGGGATATACTGTGGTCCCTTGCCATATCGCGGTTCATCTTCTGTGGTCTTGCTGTTTTGCGGATTGATTTTGTATGCAGTACTGCATATTTAAGTATATGTAAATCCTATTTCAACCATTTTATGTCCAAATTTTACAGTAGGAATGAGCCCACTGTGCTTTGTTTCCTCATCGAACAACGTTACACACGAGGGTGGGGACACAGCATCAGCAGAGAAGGTTTTTGAGAGTGTATAAAGTTTGTGAGAATGTGGAAAATTATAATAGTTTGGGAAAAGGTCAATAAACACTCCGAGGAGGGATAATTAGGCCTTAATGTGCATTTGAATTATGAAAAATTAATAAGGTCGTCATTTTGCGGATTTCTTTTATCGCAGGGTGTTTCCAAAGCGTAACGCCCACAATAAACGAGGGACAACTGTAAACTCCAAAAAAATAAATAAATAAATAAATAAAAGGAACACTAAAATAACACATTCTAGATCTGAATGAATGAACTATTCTTATAAAACACTTTTCTTCTTTACATAGTTGAATGTACTGACAACAAAATCACACAAAGTGATCAATGGAAATCAAATTTATTAACCCATGGGGATCTGGATTTGGAGTCACACTCAAAAGAAAAGTGGAAAAACAATCAGTGTTGCTTCCTAAGTGGACAGTTTGATTTTACAGAAGTGTGATTGACTTGGAGTTACATTGTGTTGTTTAAGTGTTCCCTTTATTTTTTTGAGCAGTGTATAATATTCCATAAAGTACTGGAAGAGGATTATGATTTAACTTCATTCTTAAGTTAAGTGAACTATATAACTTGTGATGACTTCACTCTTACAAGGTAAAGCAAATGCAGCATGACTTAAACTTAAAGTTAGTTGAGGAGCCTGGTTAGTTTCACTTAGACCTAAATGAGATATATTCAAACCTATAGGAATCAAAATAACGAGACATGTTTGAATTTTGAGATGGTAGAAACTTCAGACACATAAACATGTGAATTTGAGGACAAAGTGTTTTTGCTATTCATAACATGCCCCCTTTAAGTTATTTTTTATCCAGCCATTTCATGGGTATCTGAATCAAGAGCATCATTCATATTTAGTCTGAACAGTTAAGCTTCATGAAAAATGAGCAACAAACCACATACAGCCTTTTCCAGGGCATAACTCTCTGAGTGAGTCTAGGAATTTGTGTTACCCACATGCTCCAATATGTGAGTAGTTTCATTGAGATTATGTTGTAAAACTGCAAATTCCACAGAAAAGAATTCAAACCAGACAACTTTGTTTGTATTATTGCATTTTTCAGAGTAAGTATGACTGAATGCTTCTTAGTCACATGGCGCCACTTTGCTTTTAAAGCACACTAGTTGTGTGTCTTCATCTCTGTTTCCTATGTCTGCACATCTCTACATCAACTAGGGTGGCCTCTTGGCGGGGCCACGCTGTTTTGTGCTAATCACAGGCGCCTCATGGGGACAAGGGAAAGACTTAAGGATTGGGGAGGGTGGGGCTATACAGTTGATTTTGGCAAAAGCAACAGATTTCTGAAAGCAACTGAACTATCCTAAAAAACAGCTACACCTGATCCAGGATAGACATTATGGAGCCCCAGGTCATTGTTATTGGCTCATGTGCCATAATACAGACAGTTGGTGCTGGACATTTTCCTGTGTGTTGTACTGTCACTTGCCATTGGCCTAAGGTAAGCATTTATTAAGGTGACTCAGCCACTCATAAACAGCTATTAGTAGGGGATTTTCTCCATCTCAAATTTGGCTCTGGGCTTAGCAAGCCGAGTGACAAAATGATGCCATGGCAAGAGGACAACTTTCCACCTATTACATCATCATCAGGCACTCTGTTGACTTCTCTGGCTGGATTGTCCAAAATAACAAGGCTGGAAATAATATGGCTTAGCACAGAATTCAACTCCTCTCAAACCTGCGTCTTCGTTTCTCAGCCAGTTCCCGAGATTGTGCCTTGAGGTCCTATCCATGGACAAAATGCCCAAAAATGCCCGACAAGGGAACAATCCAACAACCTAATGTCAGCAGTTCACATCTTTTCCTCTTAACCTCAAAGCAAGAGAGAAATAGTGTGAATTTCTCTACATCTGCAGTCTTGAGTTCTTTTGCCACATCAGGTCAAATTGTTTCCAATCCAGAAATACTTCACCCCTCTACCATATCCCATTGCCTGTCAGTGTCTGTTTTGATTTTTGGACAAGGCATATTATTTTCCACTTTAATGGCAAATTCTGTCAACAGTGACTGTCAGCAACTTGGAACATGAGTTTCATTTCAAAGTTTTTGTTCTAGCCTCAGTTTAGGGAATAACAGCAAGCTTCAGTAAATAGTTGTGTAAGCACAATTTTCTCAATGTCATTCAATTTAGCAGGACCACCCCAAAATAAATTGTTTTGTTGTAGTGACACATGACATCTTGTTTTGGTATTTTTATATATTACTTTGTTTCTTCACTATATATGTATCATTACTATTTTTAGACTTCATGTTGCAGCAATGTAACATAAAAAATTATATAAGAATCTCATCTCATAAGAGTACAGAATCTACATTTAGTTAGAATTGGTTATATTACAAAAAAAAAAAAAATTACAATTTTTCAGAAGGACCATATTGTATAATGGCCAAATTATAAGTCACAGAATTTTACATTACAGTTTTGTATTATTAAACAGTATTTTTTTGACATGGATGACTGGGTATCAACCACATTTTCACCTGTTTTTGAGATCAATTGCTGCAATAATTTGCTAAGAAATAGCTATTTCCATTGTCATAAAATTTACATTTGTGCACTGTGCCAATCATCGCCCTTCCTTCTCCACAAAACTGAGTGGAATTATGTCTTTGGTTGTGTGTCTTTTAGCTTTTCCAGTTTTACCGGAGGATGTGGAGGGAGCCCCTCTTACTTTCACACATTCTTGATAAAGCGAAGCGTGTTTGTGGTTAAGGTGGTGCTGCAAATTGCTCATTTTGCTGCTGCAATGACAACCTTAGCTCAACATCTGCAGTAAATAGTTGTTCAGACCCACAGTTATTTAAACACGAGATCATTAATTGCAATAATTTTAGACAAATGACTTTGCAGTCAATATAAACACTTTCCTATAGACTATATTTAAAATACACATCAAAGAGTAACATGATGTTCCTTCTTTGAATAATGAAAAAAAAGCTATTAAATAATGAACTCTTTTTAAAACTGAAGTCACACGGTGCACTACAGATACAAAGCATGGAATTTAAGCACAATATACAAGAATAGACAAACATTCACAAAGGTTTGTTTATATTACAGCCCTCATGTCTGCACACTGACATACGTAAATGCACAACAAATTAACACACAAAAAAATGGATTCAGTAGTCTCTCTGCATGACTGTATACACACTGTATGCAGCAAGAACATCATGACAGGCCAAATCGATTTAAAGGCTCTGTCCAGCGCTTCAGCATCCGTCGAAACCAAGTCCTGTTCAGCACTTGGGCGGTCCTTTCTGCTGACACCCCTTATGCCAAGCCTTGCTCCTGTTTCTGAGGGGTCAATCCTGTTCTGCACTTGGTTCCAGTCTCCAAAGGGGATGCTCCTCATCCGGCTCGAGTCTATGTTTTGAGTCCAGTCTCCTGTCTGCATGGCCTCTAGGCCATCCTTCAGAGCCCAGCCTCCTGTTTGCCTCCCAGCTGCCCTCCAGAACCCTGTCACCAAGACAGCTTGTTTTTGGCCTATTCCCTCTTCCTATATGTACCCCTTGGTTTCCTTTTCACCTCTCCAGTTCATTGTAGTTTTCATGTCATGTTTCTGTTGTCTGTTGTGGTTTGACTTCAGTTTGTTTTATTCTACACCCGTCTGCCTCCCACCTCGTAAGCCTGCATTTAGGTCTTCACCTCCACCTCATCCATGCCTCGAGCCCTGACAACATAGTGCATCTTTAAGTGCTCTAACATTAAATAAACACATGTTATGAAGAATGTGTGAGGGATACACTTTCTCACCTCACATTCTTCTTTCATGAATACCAGTTTGTGTAAAGGAAAAGGCATTTATGCATGTGGATAAAGATATCACAATAGAAAGGTGAAGTCAAAAAGTTACATTGCACTATTTATACATACTCCTATCATAGTACCATATACATAAGTTCACCTTCCGCAGCAGTTTTTATTTTAACATTAACTACTTGAATTTGAATGTTTTTCAAACTGCCTTTAAAAAATGATGAGGTTGCAGTAGCCATGTGGTTCCTCACAAAATCAGTCCGCTGAGCAGAGTAACTTGTTATCTGACCTTGTGCGGTCTCTGAAAAATCCAGGTACACTTATTCTGCTTGGCCCTTTGAAAGGTAAATCCACATCTTGTTTATTTTAACAAACCAAAGCAATTTTGTAAGAACCTGATTACTTTGAAAATCAAGGTACATACATTAAAAGCCAGTTGCACATAAAAACAGGTGCTTTTTCAGAAATTTGCAGTAGACTGAGAATGAGATTTTACTTTCAAAATATTGTGCGTATGTTTGTGCCATACCAGGTTTTTTAAAACATATCATGAAAGCCTCATTAAAGATGTGCATTGCAGTGGTGCACACCAGTTATTATAAAGAGCTTTTTATTTTTTTTTATTTAGAATTATGTGTTGTTGGTTTGCTGACTCCAGAAAGAGTGCTCCTTCATTATAAATACTTCAAGCAGAACTCACCAGTGGGAGACAATTTCTGCTCTGGAGAATTCCTCCAACTTTCAGTTGCTGAACCAACATTGCTAATTAAATGTCAGAAAGCTTTGGTCCCAGCTCCACCACTAGTACCACAGCTTTCTAACACATGGCCCTCAGCCTCAATGGGCATCACAGGGCCACTGAGGATCTGTGTGGGGCAATGGAGCATTTTGCCCATGTTGCATAGTGGGTCACTGTTTTTACCCAGCTGAGCTTACCTCTTTATCAGCCCCTAACATCAGGGTCTGCTGGTCACACAAATTAAGGGGCAATTAAGGCACTGAAACAGCAAAGGGATCAAAGCAGGCTACAGCAAGAGAAGTCACTCTCGAGTTGAGAAGTTTTAGCAAGTCTGGCTTAACAGGAAGTGATACAAGAAATAATGGACTTAAAATGGGTTTGATACTACTGAACTATTTAAGTTAGATTGAATAATGTATTTGTTTTTCTACAACAAAAGCTCAGATGGTACTTTTTTTTGTATTTATGCAAAGTACAGTTCAGTTTAGCGTGGATGTCTTGATCCTTCAACTTGTCAAAGATGGGGGATTAAAAAGAGAAAAGGGTTGGATGGATTCCAGCTCACTGTAAATTTTTTGCGAGCCATTTTTAAGATCTTTGCTAATTTCCATCAAAACAAACCACAGCTTTCATCATCTCTCAATGTTATCTCCCTGCCTTGTGCATGGCGGCAACTCATGCCAATCTCAGACCAGTCAAACAATTTCCTCAATGAAACGGGCTTCATGGATTAAAATGTAATTTGCTACAGTTAATGAAAATGCATTCTGTATAAACACACGGGTGCTTATTGAGTTGGGGTTTGGGAGGTGAGAATCGGCTTTAAACAAAGACAACCAACAGGTCCTTTGATGTTTGCAGATGGGCTCTGCTGCTCATGGGAGAAATGTGATAGCGTTGGCTAATTTAATTTCAATATGCATGTAACAGTATCTGTCTGAGTGCATGTGGACTTACCCTGGGTGCAAAAATGCATTTTAAAGTGTGAGTGTGTGAATATGTGTTTACATTTATGTTCATATTATTGCGTCCTTCAGCACTTTAAAAACAATTAGATTCCATATTTCTCTTCGTCTAGTGAAATGTCCACCTGCCCTGTATGAAACAGACACAAACCAAACCAGCTTTTTCTTTGAATATATTAATCCAGTTTGCTATGGGCAGGAAAACATCTGTGTGTTGCACACTGAGAAGCACAACAGTTTGCTAGACAGCCACGCCTGTCTTGTTAAGATTGTACATAACCACTTTCTCAGCATGCAGTGTATCTTATAAAAATATGACATAATCACTCTGAGACTGCTGCTCGCAATCCAAAAAGCTGATATTTGTATATTTAACCCGGCAGATTCACTTTTTGAGAAAGTGTGTCCCTTGAGAATGTCTGTAAGGGGAAAATTTGTCGATCTATGAGCGCATTTGTTAGAGTGGGCGTATCTGCTTGTTGGAGGGAATGTTTTGGGTGAATATGTGTGTGTGTGTGTGTTCACATAGTTTTGCTTGCTTTGCAATGCTTCCCACAGACCTCAGCACACAGACATTAATTTGTACATGAGATACAGCGTATGTATGCTTATTAGGATTGCACTGCTATGTGAGAGCAACATATCAGGGTAAGGGTTAGGTTATATCTAGTAAGAGGCTGTGTGAGTGTGATTCTGTGTTGGGGGTTTACTGAGAATGTTGTTGGCTCTCTGTGTGCAAATCTATCTGTCTGGGAGCATTTGTCTGTCTGACTATCCTCTTGCATGTGTGCATATGTGTGTGTGTGTGTGTGTGTGTGTGTGTGTGTGTGTGGGTGTGTGTGTGTGTGTGTGTGTGTGTGTGTGTGTGTGTGTGTGTGTGTGTGTGTGTGTGTGTGTGTGTGTGTGTGAAGAAGGAACTGGTGGCATGTCTCAACCTAAGGGAGAGTTTTTCTCACTGCCGGGTGGAATGCACTCTAAAGTCTTCAGGGTAATTTGTTTTATGGAGAACTATTATCAGCAAACGACTAACAATTTTTCAAATGTCCCGCCAGCATACTCAGTTCCCATTAATACTCAATAAAATTCTTTGATGGACAGACAAAGAAGATAAATTAACTAATCTTTGTTAAATAATAATAGCAATGAATGATGGGGGAGAAAGAGTCTGAAAAGATAAGCAAATTATCAAGACTGTACATAAAAATGCAGTGAAAATGAGTAAACTGTGTCTAGAGGTCACAGACGAGCTAACTGAACTGGTTATGGATGAGGAAAAATTGATTTCTGAGTTGAGTCAGTCCTCTACTTTGTTGGTGATACTTTATTGATTGAAATTTGACCACGACTCTTGCCTTGAACATAAATTAACACCTGCTGATGTGCAAACTCCATTCAGCATCAGTAAGGACTTGGCACATCTCAAGTAATGACAGGTCTTCAGCAGCCATCTTAAGAATCATAACACCAGACACCACCAGTTTGAACATTCAAGTGGCAGAGGGGGGTGAGAGGTTTCTAAGTGTTACCACTTTGGCGATTGTGTTGAATTATTGCCTGCTTCATGTTTGGACCTGTGCTCGTTGTGTGATAATGATACTGTGTTGGAAAAATCTGATAAACTGGCCACTAAAAATAAGACATCTAATCTCTTTTCTAGATTTTGCTATGTTATTACTTGAGTAGGAGAATCAGTAACGAAAGAGCTGCGTGAAATGCATTGTAAACACCATGGGTGTCCGGACTGTGCAGATTAATGCCATGATAACACCCAGACCTCCTTTGATCTGTATGCAGTGCCTGACCATTTGCCATTGGGTGGGGGATGGAGGGGACTCACCGCTGGTGGTAACTCTTGTGTAAGTACAAGGATACTGACACAAACAGCTCTGTCTGGACTCAGAGCTTAAAATAAAGCTGTTAATAAAGATGTGAGAGCTAGCAGACGTGGAGTTGGCGGAAAGGAGTCGTAGGACCAGGCTGTTCCCATAAACAAGGGCGGGGCTCGGGTTTGCAAAGAAGCTACCAAAGAGGTGCTTGTTATAGGAAAGCAAGGCATCACAGACTGTAAGAGGATCCACTCTAACATTACATCGGCATCGCAGGTCTATCCATCTCATTGACAGGTCTGCGGCGTCAAGTACCAGGGGGTGTGACATTGCTGACACTGGAGTGTGCCATAGTCACAAACACACACACATACATTATTTAATGGAGCCTGGAGATGGTCCTTCCGTCTCACATCTGGAGTGGGGCAACTTGATCTGTGTCCACAGCTTGGGGGGTCATAGCAGGAGGGACGAGCAGGAGCCCTTTCACTTAAGCTAGGCCTATCTATGCAACCCTGTGCCACTTACATGCAAGGTCAAGATCGTAAAACTTCAGAATGTACAGTTGCTGGGGTTGCAGGAGATCCATGGGGCCTCTGGCCTATTTGTATCCATTGGTGTGTCAACAGGCTTGGGTGTTTGTGTGCATGCTTTAATCTGAATGTGTCACAGTTTACCCTATAATGCTGGAGCAGGATTTGGGACAAGATGGCCCTAATTTTCTACACTGCGCTTTGCAATTGTAAAGGCTAACATGTAAAACAAAAAACAAAAACAATGTGTAAATA
>JBAMHW010000016.1:13940838-13959572 GCA_037177495.1 Rhadinocentrus ornatus | reverse complement strand
TTATTTTATTTTATTTTATTTTATTTTATTTTATTTTATTTTATTTTATTTTATTTTATTTTATTTTATTTATTTTAACAGTCAGACTATCTACTATTCACTCTTAGAAGTGCTCACAAATTCAAAACTGTCTTCTTCTCCATTTTTGTTTATTCTCACCTTCTCTTTTTCTTGTTCACTGCCTTTCATTCTATCCATTATTAATGATTGTTTATTGCATTTGTTTGCAAGTTTCTAATATTACTTCTGAGGCTTTCTAGAGTAGATTACATGCTGTAATGTTTTAGAAAATATTTTATTTTTTTATCATCTTACACTAACGCAGCACCTCTTTCACTTTCTGTTTGAAACACTTTATTTTAAGCTCCTGTTTCTTTATAGTCTAGATCATTTTGACTGGCCAGTTCACTAATCAAAAAGGTCAAGAGTGCAAAATTGCTGCTCATTCTTTGTTTATGATCTGCCTAGCTAGACACTAGAAAGGCAGTATGGAAATGTGTGTCATCGTGGTGTCACTGTGAAGTCAGAAAAAATGGAAGAAAAGCCTTTCCAACAAACAAACCATATCAGGCAATTTAGGAAAAGTATTTTATGTTACAAAGAATGACTTCCTTTGGTTTAGACTACAAAAATAAAAATAAAGTCATACAACACATTCAAAGAAGTGGAAAAACCCATCTTCTCCACATGATACAACTGATGTAGCTGACTCAAGAGGACTTCTCTCTATTTCTCTCTGTCTTCAATCAGCGTGACTGTCTCTTGTCATCTTTTTTTTTCTTAGATGCACACATTGTCACTGCACATTTATGTTTTTGTACATGCCCCAGCTTTACATGAACTGCTATTGGCCACCCCCCAATCCCCCACCCACACACACAGACACACAGACATTTGAAGCTTGTAAAGTCTTGTCTGTCCTTCTGCACAGCTGTTGGGAAGGTGGAGGATGATCAGCTACTCAAACAGTCCTCTCCCTTAGACCCCTTTCCAACCTCGTCTTCTCCAGTTTTCAGAAAAGCAAGCGGGAGTCTCAGCAGGGTACCCTCACTATCTTCTGCACTGGAATCAGCCGTCCTCCACGGGGACTGTTCATTTGAACTTTAAGAATCAAAATTTGGAATGATAAAAAAGAAAAGCAGAGAAGATGTGGCCATAACAAAGCATCAAACATCAGGCCATGGCAGGTCAGATCAAACACACCCCTTAGGGAGTAATGATGAACCTCAGAGCAAAACCTCCAATCTCATCAACAAAGTGTAGCTGTATGTAAGATATTTTTTGCCTTAAAAACTCTTCAACTGTCGAATGTTGTGACCTCAGTCTGTCATTTGTATCCAAGCAGTATAAACAAGCATGTTATTTGTGTGGCATTCCCCTGGCCACCCACCGATCCCTTTCACTGACAGCACAGAGAGAGAATTAAGCCCTTGGGGCTATCCATGGTTTTCTGCAACACGCGCTTTGAACAAAGAAAACAGACTGAAAATCCCTCCTAGCAGAAGTTTATGAGCCAAGATATTTAGTTTTTTAACCCAATTCCAATATGCTGTTCTACATTTGTGTTGGCTTGGCCAAAGTGGCTGTGCAATACAGATGACAGGGCTAATTACATAGCTAAGAAAATGTACAAGGAGAAATAAAAACAGTCATGTTTTTCTGAACATTAGACTGAAGCAGACAGCCAGTGGCACTGACCCCAATATCACACTGTATTTATACTTATGACACAAACCAGCACCCTGGTGCTGATTTTGCACCACTAGGGCTCATCTGCATTGCAAGGCTGTTTTTAAGTTTCGCCAACTCAAACTAAAGAACTGAAATGAATAGTATTTTTAACTCTTTAAGAACAGACTGTTCCTATGAGTGGACACAGGTTCAGCTATTAAAGAGTAAAATATCTATGTGATTATCCAAGTCTCAGCATGAACCTAATCTGAGTGTAAGTGAACTTGCCCTGAAAAATACCATGAAGACCCCTTAACATCAGGTCCACAGTGGATTATGAGGAATAAAAAAGGATTTTTTTAAGGGCTGAGTAAAATCCTTTTTTACTGTATGTAGTAACTGTGGCAATATGTAACTATTTGTGCAGAACTTCATAAAGTGGTTGAGTGTATCAGTTTTAGTGTGTCTGTGTGGAAGTCTCTGTGGAAGTGGGGAGACATCTGTGGAAAACTGAATAACCCCCTAACATCTTATATCTCTCTAAGAAGGCCAAGAGAAGATTACACAGGATTGGCTTATTTCTGTATTTTTTATTTAACTTTAATTCCATAAAAAAAACACTTTTTTTTTTTTTATTATTTTCCCTGAGCTACCACCTTACCTTGGTTTGAGTGTACTGACAATCCTAACGGGTTACGTTGTCAGGGGCTTTGTGCCCCAGGTAGTGTCACAAACAGGTCTCTAGGAGAGGGACTAGACAAGGCAGGAGTCAAATAATCCCTATGATGGTCATTTAAGCTCTTTAAACTGCTGTGTGTAGCTAGCAGAGAAAGAGCCTGAACTGGTGGGCAAGGTTGAGCAGCTATGGGTAGATTAGTTGGACTCCCTTGGACGTACAGCTTGGGCTCTGGAACCCATGTCCTCGAGAAGGGCTATATCGCCTTCCATTCTGGAGTTGCTACAAGCGAGAGGCGCTAAGCAGGTGTAAGTATACTTATTGCCCCCCAACTTGGTACCTGTACATTAGGGTTTACCCTGGTGGATGAGAGGATAGCATCCGTGGTGGTGGGGGAGGATGCCAGTCAGGTCTGGCAGGCCCAAACATGTTGTGAGGTTCTACTGGGAATGTCTGGCAGAGTCCCCGTCAGAAATAGCTTCAACTCACACCTCTGGCACTCGCTATAACCATGTCCCAGGAGAGGTGGGGAAACATTGAGTTTGAGTGGGCTGTGTTCCATGCCTCTACTGTTGAGGTGGCCAACTGAAACTGTAGCCGTAAAGTCGGTGGTGCCTGTTGTGGTAATAATGACCAAAGTCATTGGTGGACACCAGCAGTGAGAGATGCTGTCAAGCTGAAGAATCAGTCCTATTCAGCCTTTTTGGCCTGGTGGACTCTGGAAGCAGCTGATGAGTATCGGCACGCTAAGCAGAAAAGAGGCTTGGACAATTGCTGAGGTAAAAACTCTGGTATGGAAGGACTTCAGAGAGGCCATGGAGAATGACTTCCGGACAGCTATGAGTAGATTCTGATCCACCACCCAGCAGCTTAGGAGGGGGAAGCAGTGCACCATCAACAGTGTGTACAGTGGCAATGTGTACATCCCCAAGGAAAACTTTGAAGACCTTCAACCCCACCAACATGTCTTCTGATGAGAAAGCACAGTCTTGGGGCTCAGGGGTGGGCTCCCCTATCTTTGGGGCTGAAGTCGCTGATGCGGTTTAAAAAGCTCTTTGGTGGCAGGGTCCCGGGGGTGGACAAAATCTGCCTGGAAATCCTTAAGGCTCTGGATGCTATGGGGCTGTTTTGGTTGACATGCGAACATCGGGGACAGTGGCTTTGGACTGGCAGACTGGGGTGGTGATCCACCTCTTCAAGATGGGGACCCCAGAGGTTGTGCTCCAACTACAGGGGGATCACACTTCTTAGACTCCATAGTAACGTCTATTTAGGGATCCTGGAGAGGAGGTTCTGTTGGAAAGTCGAATATCTGATTGAAGAGGAGCTGTGTAGTTTTTGTCTAAGTTGTGGAACAGTAGACCAGCTCCACACCCTATTCAGCGTCTTGGAGGGAGCATGGGAGTTTGAGCAACAAGTGTACATGTGCTTTGTGCACTTGGAGAAGGCATTTAATAGGACGCATGGAGTACCAGATCCTTTGTACAAGCTGTCCAGTCCCTTTGCTGCTGGCTCCAGAGCTTGCTCTGCATAGCCAGCAGTAAGTCAGGTTTGTTTCCAGTGATGGTTGGACTTCGCCAAAGCTGCTATTTGTCACCAATTCTGCTCGTAACTTTAATGGACATAATTTCTAGGTGCACTGGCCCTCAGGATTGGGTCCCTGCTTTTTGGGGATGATGTGGTTCTGTTGGCTTCATCTGATATCCAACTCTAGCTGGAGTGATTCACAGTTGAGAGAACAAATCCAAGACTATGGTCCTCAGCTGGAAAAGGGTGGAGTGTCCTCTCTGAGTCGGAGGTCCTGAGGTCCTCACCCAACATGGTGAGTTCAAGTATCTTGAGGTTTTGTTCACAAATGAGGGAGAGACTTCTTCAAAATGGTCTTTCGTGGTGAAGGAGCAGAGGCAAATGGTATATTGCTTGATTTACCGGTCAATCTATGCTTCTACTTTTACCATTGGTCAACGAGCTATGGGTAGTGACCAAAAGAACAAGAGCCCCCAGACGAGCTGGCAAATCTGGCCGTGGAGAGGGAAGTCTGGGTTTCCCTGGTTAGGCAGCTACTCCCGTGACCTGACCCCAGATAAGCGGCAAGAAAATGGATAGATGCACTTTAATTCCACACGTCAGGTTTACTCCCTAAAACATTTCATGCTGAATTGTTTTGGGTTCACTCTTCAATGTAGAGTTCTAAAATTTTCAGACATCCAAAGTCACAATATATTTGAAGCATTGGTATAATCGTATTATGTGTCATTGCCTGTTTTTGATTGGCTGCACTCCACCACACCTTCTTCACCTGGTTCGATGCCCTATGGACCAAATTGCTGGATCCTTCAGTCCGGGGAAGCAGTGTCCTGGCAAGCAGCTTCCCGACTTTTGTAGACCGGTTGTTGGCTGGGTTCTGATTGTGTTGTAAATGCCTTTCAGACTTTTTTGTTTTAGTTTTGTGTTATCATTGTAATTTGTTAATTGTTTTGATTCTGCATTTTTTAACTTCTTGAAAATACTTTGCTTTATTGATTAGCAGTTCAAAGAACTCAAATCAATGAATGCAGCATGAATTTTGCAATATTTGAAAATTGAAAAAAACCCACCTGGAGGATAAAAGTCAAGAAAAAGAAAATCCATACAATATCAGATAGTTTTACCAGTTAAACCCTTTATGCCGTCACCCCTGATTCATTTATTGGGGGTGGCATGGCTCAGCAAGGTAGAGCGGTCGTCTTGTGGCCTGAGGGTTGCCGGTTCGATCCTCGGCCAAGTTGAATTCATGTCGAGGTGTCCTTGGGCAATACACCGAACCCCTAATTGCTCCTGATGAGTCATAGTTGAGTGTCTTGCATGGCAGCTTCCATCGTGAATGTGTGTGTGTATGGGTGAATGTGATGTATACTGTAAAGCGCTTTGGATGAAAGCGCTATATAAGTACAGACCATTTACCATTTTGGACATTTAAAAACCGTCTCTGTTCAAACAAAGTGAAATTCATTTATTGCATGAGACCTAGAATCAACTTAGAAATAAACACACATGATCAGCCACCAATGCTGCATTTTTAGCTGTGCATATTTTCTCACAGTCTGCCACAAAGACTCATCATGAAGTCTGTCCACATCAGGAGGGATTAAGCAGCTTCACCATACAACTTTAAGTGCTAAAGGTGTGTAAAGTGTTATTTGCAGTAACTCTGCGTGACCTCCCCAACACAGCAGTGTCCCTTTTAACCACTGAGATCATGAGGGGTTGCAGCTTAGTTAACCATGTGACCATGAGAGGTCACAGGGGAGAGGTTAAAAGATCAAGTCCACTTCCATGCGGGACAGATTGTAGGTGCAACAGCATTTTCCAATTCAGTTGCAAGGTTATGCCCATAAAAATCAAGCTTTCTTTTTTGGTTGCTACACAAACAGTGGCCATAGATTTGTTCAGTGCTAACTACTTCAAGACATAGATTAATAATAATTTTTAAAAACTCATTCTCATTATGTCTCATTCTAACCACCAAAACATTGTAGTTATAGTTCATTATGAATGTATCAAGGCTTGTGGGTGTGATATTGCTGTCCTACTGAATAAAGCACAAGTTCAGAAATACAAGTCTCTTTTCTTCGTATTTAAAAGACAATTACTGGCACAAAGCAAGAAGAATACACAAGTTGAGTTTTTCTTTTTCTTTGCTTTAATAATCAGCTTCTTATATTTCTGTTTCCTTATATGAGCTCTTCCCTGCCTCCATTTTCACACCTCCCTCACACACACACTTGCACAGATGAGCAAATACAACAACCCTGAATACACAATCTAACTTCCTCTCTTCGCTCATATTTGCCAGGTGGATTTTTCCCATGCTTCCTGTTAAGTTACTAACATTGTTCCAGCTGAAAGCATGGGTAATGGCATGAGGTGATGACTTTGAAGCCTTATTAGTTATGACAAGGTTTAAATAGTATTTCAAATGGCACAAAACACATTCATTTTAAAAGATTCAGGTTTTACCATCACATGTGATGAAGGAACTGTGTATGAAGTGCCCTCTTACAGACCTCTGTGATCTTCACAGAAAATCTGCCAAAGCAGAACTGTACTCCACTTCACTGAAGCCATTTTCACACATCCATGGAGAGTACTGAAATTGACCACTGTATATGAGAAAGCAAACATGTACAGTTTTTGTTCTTGACTTACTGCAAAGATTACTCACACTGCTACCTAATAACATGGTTGTTCCATTCCATTGGTTTTTCCTTCGTGCAGGTGAAACACTAACTGAATCGACAGTTCTTTTGGTTTTTGTAACTGGTTTTTACTTGCTTTTTAACAGTTTTTAAGCCTTTCTTTAAAAAACCCTAGTTATTTTATTTGTCACTTTAACATAGAGAGGGTTTTATTCACACTGATCAATAATTTTTGTGCGACAGATGCTCTTCCAGACTGGCTGTGTCTACACTTTTAGATGAAAGCCTGGAATTAGCATTTGAATTCCCTGATGAATGAGGCACACCAGCAGTCAATTTACAAAGCATCGCTGAAAGCGGCTCTCCAGGACACCGTGCTTTGGGATCCTGTTAACTCGTCCTGGTCTTCTTCCAGCTCCACACCTGCACATCTGCCGACTTGGTCTGAGGTGGTCAGCCGCTCCAAGAAAGCCTCTAACGATACCGACCTGGTTTTATGCAACCATTTCCAGGTGTTGTCTGATGGGGGGATTCCCACTCTGCTGTCCAGCCGTGATTCTGTGGCTGCCTGGGCTGCCGGTTCGGCATCAACCAGCACATCACCGGCCCAGACCAAGGCGACCGAGTCCCAACGGTCATCCCAGAGCTCCTCCACAGCCAGGCGTCGAAGGTTTCTGAAAGCCGCGGTGAAGGGGAAACCCCAAGACTCGCAGCGGTCATGGCCGGAAACACGCCTCTGCTCAAGCTGGAGCCTCTTGCATCCACTGCTGCAGGGGCTGCCATCTCTCCTCGCTGCATAATTTCCGGGCCACTACCTTTACCCCGTTATGGAGACATCATTGCATTGTCATGGTTGTTGGGCAATGCATCCACTATAATGGAGGTCACCAACCCTGGTCCTCAAGGCCCACTATTCTGCAAGTCTTAGAGGTCTCCCTGCTGTGACACACCGGATTCAATTTAAACGGCTCTCTGACAAGCTCTGCTAATGAACCATTAATTTGAATAATATATAAATATAAACAACAAGAAACAAAAAAAAAAGGTGATGTTATCTATCTGATTTACAAAACTGCATGTCACAGCTGCTCTGTGTTCACGGTGGAGTTCCACCCTGATGCTACATGCATGTCCCGCTTTAGTCAGCAGACAAAGAAAGTGCACATCGGAAAACACGTCAACAAGCTGAAAATCAGATGAAAACATGAGAGCTCTTTATATATTTGCCAAGGTGGTGAAGATGAAAACACTCCAGAGTAGCAGCCTGTTCCGGTGTTACGCTGAAAACGTCAAACCCATCACGGGGAAGCGCACATCTGAACTAACTGTCACCGTCATTGTTTTGTTTTTTCAACATCAACACGTTATCTGAGAGTTGAACTTTAAGAATATTAAGAGCAGCTCCACTGAATGAAATGGTCTTCATAAGGACATTTAAAAAGTAAAACTGTTTTCTTTCACAGCATTTCTGGCCTTAAATCTGAAGGAAACACTGACTGGTAAAAGAAGACCACAATCTTCTGAATATCGCATTTCAGAAGTGCATGTAGATGCATCAGATCAGATTATTTCAGTTATCCAAATACTTCTAGAAATCAGATTTTGATGGTCATCTAATTAGGCTCAGTGTTTATAAAAAAAAATGAAGTTCTCTTAAAATGTCTTTAATATATGTGGATATATGGATTTGTGCCAATGAGATCCAGACAAACGCTTAGAATATTTAAAAAGTTAGGTTTTCGAGGAAAAAACAAGTGAAGAAATGAAAGAGTTGTTTCAAAAGTAAAATTCATCTGCAATTAAGTTGTGTAGTCGTGCAAAGGGCCCAGACCACTTTTTACTGGAAAGGTTTGGCCCCAGTGTAAAAAAAAGGTTGAGGACCCCATTTATTAGAGCATTGGTGAATGTTGAATAAAGGCGATTACAATAAAAGGGAAACTCATCCATCTCTTATAAATTGTCACTTAAATTCTTAATAATTAAAGCCCATGACCACAACGCCATCACACTCCAAATGTTGGTAGTCTCCTACAATGAAGACCCTAAAAGAAGTCATAATTGCTTTAAAACAGAATTAAATTATATTTTTTTACACTAACAGTCAGGTAAACCTTTGGGCATTATGAAACTGATAAGATTGGTAGATTACAAAATTTATTTGTCCAAACTGATGTGTACAATATTTGTCGTACATTGTACATTACCAGTCACTGTTTTATTTAGACACCAAGACAATATCATGGGTTAAGACAGAAAATGCCTTTGACAGCACGTGTAAGCAATAATTTTCCTTCTTTTTTGCTACAGTCAATCGTCCCACAAAAGTGACATAATTGCTTGAAAACATTTGGCTTTGATTTTGCTGCTATTTCAGATATTAAAATTGTGAGGTTCTGTCTTGACCAATACTGTAAAAAGGTAGAGGTAGTAGTGAGAAACGATCACACAGAAACCCTTTAACATGGGTGTGCTTTTAACTGCCATCAGAACCTTGTAATGAAAACTTCACATTATATATTTTATTATACATTTTAGCATACCGCTTTAGTACATTGAAACATATATTCTCTCAGAAATACAGTTTGACATTATTGCAGTTTAATAGGATAACCATTTCTTGTGCTAATCTATAATATTCCTACTATCTTGAAGTATGATTTATACCCATTGCATCTCATACATTGCACCTGTGGACTTGATAGGCTGAAAGTAATAACGTTTGCCCAAGGAAAATACATTTAGGCTAAGCATTGTCAAGTCAAATGTTGAAACAGCTCTCATTAAAGATATAGCCACACACATGTATGTTCACACATTATCTTCCTTCACCTTTTGGCTAACAGCGGTGTCAGATGCTTTACGTTATTCCCGGTCCACCCACTCAGCACCCGCTTGTTAATCTCTTTGGCTCATTGATGGCAATCACTTGCTGTTACTTTTGGCAGATAAAGTAGCCTTCCTCTTCCCTTCTCTCTCTCCCCATCCATTCCTGCTGATTTCATCACTTCCCTCCTATCCAGCTATTGGACATTTAGGAGTCTGCTGCTCACAAAGGACTGCTGTGAGCTTCATCCATGCCAGTATTAAACTGTTAACCAGAGTGTGACAAGTTGGGGAGGCTTTGCCTTTGAAATGCAAAACAGACATAAATGGGAAGTAATAACCATGCCCCCCCCGTCTCCCTTTTCCTTTTTTTTCTGTTTGTGTTGTTTGGAATTTTGTCAGTTCTTAAATTGGTTGCTCACAGAATATCAGCTCAGTTCTGGATTTTTTTAAAATTTTTTATCTAGACTTTGAAGTGTTTTGCTTTCCCCCCCAAAAAATCTCAATTTCTTTAAACCCCAAGAAATAACAAAATGGCCATAGTTGGAAATGGAATTACTTGACTGTTGCATTCCCATTTAAAATATTGAAGAAATGTAGTCATCCAGAACAAAAAAAAAATAAAAAATGAATGAATGAATGAATAAAGAACACAGGGGATCGAGAAGAGTAATCCTCTATTCCCCTTTAGCTTGAGCCAATTTTCTGCTTTAATTACATGTGAACCAGGTCACTTTTAACAATGTGGATTAAGTAAAAAGATTTTGACCATCCACAAAATGTCTAAGGTATGTCTAGTCTTGTGGAGATACAAATGTAGGCACAAATGGTCAGGTGTTAGTGGTTTTATAATACCAGACAGACCTGTGCTTTGAACCAGACTGCCATAATGGAAAGCAGGCTCTAAAACCTGAGGTGACAGATGAGGCAGGAAGTTTGAGCCACTTGGCCACCAGGACGTCCTGTGTGACTCATTTTCAAAGTGATAGTAACCAAGCTGTTTAAGGACAGCTGGTGATAACAGCAGACTGAGTTTGGGTGCCTGTAGACACTCATTACATCTAAAGTGGCAACATTTCAAGGAGTTAAGCTGCAAGCCATCAAAAGGCTCCATGCTGACAATACGACCCAACTACGAACAAAGCAGTCGTGAGATGCACACATCTAAACATGAATAATAAATGACAGCATGCTGAATAAATGCGTTTCTAGCATGTTGGCTAAAAAGGTACCGGCTTTATGTTTTCAAAATCAAATTTTATGTAAATTTTTATCCCTCACTATAGAGCACTGCAAGCAAAGTGGTTTGCATTTCAATGACAAATCCATACAGAGCCTCCACTCAGACATTTAAATCCAAAGTTGGAATTTCAATGGAAGAATTTTCATTTCAGGTTCCCTCATCTCCCCCACCCTGCTGGTGTCCATCTGATTGACATCCAGTCTCATTGTTTATGGTGTATTTAACAGGACAGATGTGCATTTTACTGACAACCACATTACGAGGATGAAAGCAGTTTATTTTCAACAAAGTATATCAGTAAAAAGATTCCCAGTGGAAACACTTGATCATGTGTTTTGGAGAGCTGCAGACCAGTCAGGGAACAGAAGCTGCTGCTGATGAAGAGATGGCATGAGTACAATGAACACCTGGGCCAAATGGTGGTTATTATAAAAACATTACAGTTAGAATGAATACCCTTAGAGATCACATCTCTATCATTATATATTTACAAAATATGGAAAAAAAAACATCTTCAGTAACATTCAGCTCAAGACAACATATTTTGAAAGAAAACTTTCAAAAACACAGTGTCATGAGCAGGGTCCACTCATCTAAAAACAGATCACACTAACTTCTTTTTCTTGACTGCTGAGAGCCCTTATTTACATAATGAAATTAACCCTCTTTCTAATTCTTTGCCAGCAAGTTCCTTTTTGCATTTATATCAGTGCATTTAAAATGGAAATTGTGATTTAATCATTGAGTCTATTATTTATTTGCATTTTTCAAGGGCAACATATGAAGTGAAGCTTTTAAGAACAAGTTGAGACGAAGGAATAAGATCATGAGGCTGACGTATGTTTTAAGGTTTTGGGATGTTTTTTTTTTTTCGTGTTTGTGTAGTTGCCATTGGCAATAGGGTTTTAGTTAAAGATAGACTATAATCTAGCTAGACTTAAATCACATTCCCACCTGACCTTTTTCTAACCTACAAAAACCTTTTCATATCCTGCAACCATGGCAGTATTCATAGATGGCTTTTTTCCAAAGCTCGCCATTATTTACCATTGCTCACTTCTTATACGCAACAAATACCTGGGTTTTCGATGGGAAATGCAGCAGTGAGGTAGCACTTGAAGACCTAGGAAACTTAGGTTGTTTAATGTTTGCAGCTAAATGTTGCTTTTCAATGACACTGATGGAAAATCCTATTTTCTTTTGCAGTCATCTGTTTGCAGCAGCACTATCAACGACTCCAAGAGCCTGAACGGACTGATAAATAAAGCTAGCTCTGTGGTCAGAACTGTTAAGGAGCCCCAAGAGCTGATTGTGCAAAGAAATATGTTATATGTACTTCACAAAATAAGGACAACAATACACAATTACTACCAGACAAAGTAATTAAACAGTGGAGTGTCTTCAGTGGACTGCTCTTCCTTTTTTGGGGGACAGAATGATTGTAAATTCACATCTTCAATAGATTAAATCCCATGAATTTGGTATGCAAGATGTTATTTTAGGAATTTTCAAATGGTCAAAGAGTCAAAATTAGAAGCATGCGAGACCTCTGCCAAGCCAATAAATAAGTTTACATGAATAAATATTTCATCTATCTGATTTAAATCAATCTGATCAGAGATTCCAGCTGATATCTTTGAACTTAAGCTGAAAGTGATCTAATTAGTTGTTGACATGACTGACAGATGTAATACAATCATAATTCTTTGTGCAGTGCCTACTAGTTTGGAAGGAAAAAAATATTTTTATTATTTAACCTTTTGACTATCAAAATGAACAATCATTTTTAACTCTTTCAGTTTCTAACAAAAATGTTGTATCCACCACAGTTCCATTTTGTTTTGCTGTACTTGGTAATAATAAGATTTCAAGTCCCATAGTTCAACTTTTGTGGGTTTTCACACAGTCTGTATTATTCTAGTAATAGGCCTGGTACACTATATTAGACAAGGTAGGGCAAGGTAAGTTTATTTGTATAGCACATTTCATGTACAAAACAATTTGAGGTGTTTTACATAAAACATTAAAAGCATTATAGTGGTGTGTAGGAAGCATTTAAAAAAAAAAGTCAAAGAAATAAAACAAATTAAATAAAAACATAAAAAGCTGAAATGAAATAAGTAAAATGCAAGTGCCAGTGTGAGGAATTGTTAAATGTTAAAACTGCTCAGAGCTTCAGCAGACCTGCAGTTCTCTGGAAGTTTTTTCCACATGTAAGAAGCATAAAAACTGAATGCTGCCTCTCTGAACTGAACACTTAGTATGCAGCTTCTATAGGTTTATATTATTAGCAAGCAAAGATGGTACCAGAGGGCATCTTTGTTTGTTTGTTTGTTTGCTTTTGTATACAGTAACATAACCCCTGCATAAAGTGTTATTGAAAGCACAGGATGATATATATACAAAATTTCAAAATTCCAAGCCATCAGTGATGAACTAGAAGCTACTAATGCAACTATAAGAGGTAACATGCAACACAATGTAAACCCATTCTTTGTCAAAGTCTTTTAAAAATGCATCAAGGACAGTTTTATGCATTGGATGCAGGAGGAACAAGTCCCATACTTGCTTACTGCTCTGATATTCAGGATATGATTGTCCAATTTTTGTGTTTTATTTTCAATTTTAAAAGAAAACAGAGTATGATACTATGTTTTATTCATCCATGAATCATACTAAAACAATGGTGTAAATGAGAAACAAATCCAGCTGGCAAAAAGCAAAAATAGCTGCATTTGTCATCAAACCACAAAATTAAAATGTATTTATGATGTCTGGGTCATCTTTGTGACATTCGAATCGTTATGTAGGAGTTTAAGATCAGTCTCAGACAAGACATATTTTACAATATGTATGTAAGTGAGTAAAGTATATATATTTATGTATGAGCAACAGTGCATCACCACCTGGCCATAAAAAACTGATTAAAAGCTTCTGTCAGGGTAGAGAGGTAAGCTGTCTTTATAATAACAATCTTTCCTTTTTAGCAACTCTATCTCTTCTCACGCATTACCTGCTTGTTGGACTGAATTGCACTACAAAGACCCCGACTAAGCATATCATTTTAATTAGTCATTCAGTCTCTAAATTTTATTGCCAGTGAGGCAGAAGATAGAATCTATTTAGCTCAGACAAGTTGATAATTGTAGCTAATTTGACAGTGGCCACAGGCAAAGATTAAGCAGTCTTTGCTTTTCTTAAAAGTCAGATTTGACATGAGAGATGCCTCTCACGGGTAATGTTGATTTTTATCAAACAGGTGCTTCATGAAAGAGCTGATCTGGTGACTAAACAAGAACTGACATGCTGACATAATCTGCAGCTTAGGGTGCATATATGTATATATATGTGTGTGTGTGTTTGTGCAGCCTTACAGCAAGAAGGTTGCTGGTTCGAGCCTCGGCTGGGGAGGTTCAAATGTGGGGGGCTGATGGCCTTTCTGTGTGGAGTTTGCATGTTCTCCCCGTGTGTGTGGGGGTTCTCTACGGGTTCTCCGGCTTCCTCCCACCGTCCAAAGACATGCATGTTAATTGGTGACTCCAAATTCTCCGTTGGAATGAGTGTGTGCATGAATGGTTGTTTTTCCATATCTATGTTGGCCCTGCGATGGACTGGTGACCTGTCCAGGGTGTACCCTGCCTCTCACCTGAAACAATGCTGGGATTGGCTCCAGCTTACCCCGCAACCCGTAATGGAAAAAGCGGTACAGAAAATGACTAACTAACTATATATATATATATATATATATGTGTGTGTGTGTGTGATCGAAAAGTAAGATTGTGATTGAAAGTAAGACCAAATATAACCTTACCTTACAAAATGTGTACATTTTTTCTCAAAATTCTATCTCTCATTCATAAAATTACCCTAATGTTTGTACATTGCACAAATTCAATCAATAAATGAGTGTATGGTAAAAGTGGGAACATTTCCCTGGCTTGAAAAATTTAATTTGTTTCTCTCATCCCAAGGATGATTCCTACACCCCTCAAGCTCCTTTCAATTTGCCAGATTAGCACCTCTGTTGTACCCCTGGCAGGTTCTAAAAGACGACGACACAGCAACCCCTTCCAAAACAGCAGCACAACCCCCACCCTTACAAGACCACTTCCAGTTTCCCCAATCTTATTAAACAAATTAATTCTGTCCCCCTCCACCAATCTCATTCCATTTCATTTAGTTGTGTCTCCCATCCCCAACCCTATCTTTAATTACGTTTAAGGTAAAGTTAATGCACCACTACAAGACCCCTTGCTCTCGGGCATCATGTGAGCCATGCGCGACAGAGAAGAGCTTACCATTAAGAGTGAGTGTGTTGAAACTGTCTTTCCTGAAAAGGACAAAAATGCTTCTATGAGTCAAAAATATTCTGTTTCCATGGCAATATGGACTTAGTTAAGCTTCAAGTGGCATACCATATGAGTATTTTAGGTTTGACTTTTTCTCTACCAAAAGAACCAGCAGAGGATACCACTGAACATGTTGTGATACATGTTTATTTCTTCAACCTATCTAGCTAAATAAATATCTACATTTGCTAACAAATTATCAAAATGCTACTGTAGGTCTTGACTCAAAAAAAAAATTGAGGGATGGAATGTGTGAATGAGATTAATATATCTGCAGTGCCAATAATCTAAGATACAAATGGGATGAGGTTTAGATATGACATTGATGCAAAGAAAGTTCATAGCTTGTGTTTATCCAATGTGCCGAGTTAGACATTACATCTGTCAGTTACAACTGTGTTAGGGTGTATGCAGTAAAGACAACTTATGACCTCAGTTATTTGACAGTATGAAAGATGGTGTAAGGTTTTCTGTGTATATTATACAAGCCAGATTATTTTTTCACTTTTGCTTTGCAACTGGAAATATTTCCATCACAAACCAAAAACTCTGCACCTTGAATTAAGTTTACTGTGACATGTCCATCAATCACATCACATACCATGGGTTTTTAGGTGAAATTTTAAATAAACATTTACAGGCCACTGTTAATCTCCTCAGTCTTAGTGTTTACACCAACACATAAACACACACATGGAGCAGAGAAAGCCATGCTCCCTTGCTCAAAGATCTGATGTCATTGCAGCACAGGATGTGACCTTTCCCTTTCAGGAAGGAACACTTAAGATCTGATGAGAGACATTTTATGACACTTTAAAGTCTAGGGAATGCAAGGTTATCCCTCTTTAGAAATATGGTCACCTAATATACTGCATACATACAGTATACATTATATAAATATTATATATATAAATATATATATGTATATTATTTTTATTTAATTTTCTTCCTATAATTAATTATGTTTGAAGTTCCCTATATGCAGCAGTGGTTAACAAAACTGACTCTTCTGTTAAAAGCTGTACTGTGTAACTACATTTGAGCCAGAGGGAAGGGTAAAACTGAAGGCTTGAGGCCGTAACTTGCCCTGCTTGGTTGGTCTAAGCAGCTGTTCAAATGTTTTCCAGGATGGTCACACGTCCACCAGTCTGAACGACACTTAGCATTTTGTTGGTTTTCAGTGCTCTGACTGTCAACGCATCCTCCTCCTCCTCCTTTTTGTCCTCCTCCAAAACTAACAGTGCACCTTAAAAACAATGCCACACCCTATCCACACATCACTTACCAACCATCAGTCCATGATTTTCTAAGTCCAGATCCTGACTTTTCTTTTCACAACCAGGGGGCAAGAACCCCCTTCAAGGATTAGAAAAAGGCAGGAAGAGACAGAAAGGGCAACAAGGAGGAGACGGAAGGATGAGCCCCTGTTAATGGCTGCTGGTGCGGCAGCTGACAGAAGCCACATTGTCAATAGGGTGTGAAATTCCTGCTTAGATGGGACCTCCGTCTGGTAAATAGCTGAAGGGACAGAGGCCAGGCGGAAGCGCGTCAGCCTGTCTGCCCACAGTGGTCCCCTGAGCCTTCCCATCATACCCATGGACAGTGGGCAGTTTATCTGTAGTCGCTGATGCCCAACCGATCTCCCTTATGACCTCTGTTGGCAACCAGCATGGAGGCTGCCAGAAAGGCAAGCAAAGCACTGGGTGAGAAAGCCCTGCTGTGGTTATGTGTGACCTGAACCATTACAGAATCGCTATCATGAAACATCACTGCCGGTTAGGTGCAAAGGGCAACAAATGAAGACAAATAAACCCAGCAGTCCACAGCAGTCTTGTTGTCTCTGCATATTACTGTAATTTCTAAGTTGATAAAATGTGTGGAAACGTATCCTTTGATGATAAAAAGGATGGGAAAAATAGACTCAGCTGTCAACCCACATCAACAGCTGTCACCACAATATGGCTTCAAAGCATCCTGAATACTTTACATATTACCATAATACCAAGAAAAGACAATATAAGCTATTGACAAGACAGGAAAAAGCCAACAGGACTAGCATAAGTCACATCTTTTTGAAATGTGAATAAGGCACAGAACTTGACACAGAAAGCTTTGAAACTTTCATTATTTTCAGAAATGACCTGGTTCTATCCTATTATTAAAGACCTCGACCTTTATTGGACTAGGGTCCCATCACTCTACTTTGTCTCACCTCAAACTCTGACATATTTCTCCAATAACAACCTATTAATTAGTTTAGCGCATTACACCGTTCAGAGGTGGGACACTTCTTTGCCTGGAGCTGGCCACCTCGTCTCAGGTGGATAGACACATGCAAATCTGTTTGTTTCATCAAGTGTGAATTCAATTTTCAAAGTTCTTTTTAATCTAGAACACCTTTGCCCCCAGCGCACAGGAGAACACAGAGCACCCATTTAGAGAAGTTTTGATGAAAGTAGAAAGGAAAGGGCAAAATGAGAAAAAGATGAAGACAAAGAGAGGCAACAGAAGGCAAAGGTGGGTCTCTGTTAGGGAGAGAGCAAGACTCAAAGTCATATAACCTTGGAAATACTATAAAAAATTGGGAAAAATTATATTTTCCCATCAGCACCCATGGGAAATGTCTAAATATTCACACAGAAAGGAAGATAAACCCAAAAGGATTAAAAATGACTGATAGTGTCAGATCAAGACTGTCGAAAGGAAAAGAAGAAGAAAAAACGAGAAATACTGTTATCAGCATTTCTGTATCTGCACACTGTTTGTTGTCTGTTTTGTCAGAATGTTTTTCATGCTTGTCTGTAGAATGTGTTCTTTTTCTCAAGTGTATGCAGCCAGTGGAGAAAACAGAAGGATTGGCTGCAAAGACAAAAGATTATTTTTTTTTTTTTCCTGGATTGGGTAAAAAATGCTATCACAGTCCCTTTTTGGAAGTTTCTTGAAAGTATGAGAAAAGAAGTGTGCCTGATTTGCTCGCTGAAACATGTAAGAATGCTTGCATACATCCAAGCACATATACAAGAGTGCATGCACACACAAACTTAAAAATCACACTTTGATCTTTACTATATTCTGACACACCAAACTATTGTCCCACAAAACCAACTTCTGACACACTCCCCCTCATACCCAGACTTTCTTCTCATTTATCCAGTCCAGTAAACACAAACTACTGTCGCCTCATATACATAAAAAATGCACACAACTCATTTTCTTGCTAATTTTCTGAACTGAAAATTTCAGCTGATTAAGTGCCATGGAATGTGTTTGCAGGGCTAAAAAGAGACGCCTCACGTTGTACACGCGATGCCTCATTCAGGTCTTAGTGGGTGTAGGCCAGGATGTTTTAGTGTGCGCTGATGACAGACAGCCTGTGTTGGTCCTTCACTGTCAATGCCGAGGCATGCAATGGCATGACATAATCTGTTATCACATGAATGTGAATCAACCCCAAAAGCAACAGATAAATCACACCAATGAAAGCAACAAGGCAACATTTTCCATTTTAGGAAGAGGCTAGGGAGGATGAGTAAAAGCACCCCCTGGGCCAAATAGAGATGTTGTCTATGGGTCTATCTTTTGGAAGCAGGGTGCAGTTTTGTCATGAAAATGACTGTTTTGTGACACACTGTGGCTGAGCCAAATGATATCATAGCTGCATCTGTCTGGTCTTTCATTTGCAATATTTCAGTTATTTTGGCTAACAGAGCGATTATAATATTCTTTCTTTCTTTCTTTCTTTCTTTCTTTCTTTCTTTCTTTCTTTCTTTCTTTCTTTCTTTCTTTCTTTCTTT
>JBAMHW010000016.1:13853541-13922694 GCA_037177495.1 Rhadinocentrus ornatus | reverse complement strand
TATTATTATTATTATTATTATTATTATTATTATTATTATTATTATTATTATTATTATTATTATTTGTATTATTATTAATAATAATAATAATAATAAACAAATTAAAATCTTGATTCAGTAATGAATACATATTTTATGGTACTAAGAAACAATTAGAATTGCTACTCATTTTTAGTCTTATTGGGAAGAACTGCATAGAACGCAGAGCCTTTGCATTTTCAGATGACCTCTCGTGGGTTATATTATGAATTTCTAATTCTTACTTAAGAGACCCATATTGGCAACGTGATGCAGTCCGATCTCAGCATCCTGTCATTTGCTCACGGCGATCCCTAGCCAGGATATTGACCTCAGTGAGGATTGGAGCCAGCAAGGAGGTCATATGCTGTAGGCTGCCGCCATCTTGAACAGATGTACTCTGACTTAGGTTCACATTGGCGTAAAGCACTCAGGAAGGCTGAGGGAGTGGATGACGGCATGTTGGCAATTGGGATGGGATGTTATAGGAGGAGCAGTCTAGTGGTGGTTGGGTTATAGGGTGGATTTGGATCAGACACCCAGAGAGCAGAGTTGACAGAATTTACAGATGCAGCAGGCCTGTGTTAGCGCTCATGCGCACACAGCGATGGTTCATAGCCTAAATGGCAGCATGGAAAGATTCACCGAGCTGGAATGTCACATGTTGAAAGGCAGCAGCCATGTTCGGCCTGTTGGGGCCTTCATGCACCAGAAGGTGAATGATGAAAGACGACCAGTAAGAGGAAAGAAGGAATAAAAACAGGATGTTGTCAAAACAGATTTATTTGTGTAGGACTTTAATATAATTGTAATTTAAGATTAATCTAAATATTACACAGCTACATTTTTTAAGAATATAAAGCAACTACAAACAAAACATTTGTACAATCACAAGCATGGTTTAAATTAAATAATATATGATATAATAAAACATAAATTTCATCTTGATTAAACTCTCAGAAACATAATCACACTAATACAGTCATGTGTACCTTCCGAACGATATTGCCCTAATGACTTTGCAGCTATATATCATGATTCATGTAAACAAGCTATTGTAATTAGTCTAAACTGACATCAGCTTTGTAAGAGAGTTTCAAAACAGATATTTTATGGACCACCAAAATTTCTGTGTATGTGTGTGTATGCAGTTTGTTTGGCTGTTTTGTATATATGACATTTGTGTGTGCAGTCTATCCTGGCATCCAACAGAGGGGCCTTGTGGGATGGCAGGTCTTTGACACCCACCGTTGAGAGCAAGCAGGGGAGGGTGAATGTGTCTGGACCTGCCCAACACTCACACACACACATACACAGACACACACACTGCTGCTGTCTGCAGTTAGCCAAGCAGAACAGGAGAGACAGAGGGAGAGACGACAGGGAGTGAGAGAGTCAGGGAGAGATTTTGCACTCATGGAGAGAGCAAGATGGGTGGTACATCTGCACAGTAGGACTGTGTTTATTGGTTGGATACTAGGCGAGGGGAGTGTTTGTGTGTGCATTGTTGAGGGTGCAGTGTCTGAGTGTGCTCAATCCAGTAAGAAGGATTACAAAAAAGAAGTAATGTGATAACTGAATGGGATATGGAGACACTATTGTTGAAACAGTAAGATGAGCTCAGGGTCAAGTCAAATATCAATAGCAATATTTTTTATTGCCATTGCATGTACTTCATTTACTTATTGAAAAAAAAAAAAGGTTTATTTGTGTGCCAAATGAACAGTTCTTTGTTTTCCTATTGTTGCACACTTTCAAGAACCACTTTATGGTATGAATGGAATAACTCATCTTGAGAATGTGTGTAGATGGATAGTAGGTGTTTTACATTTCTAATCTCACTCAGACAAGATATTTTCTCCAGGTTCTTACTGAACTATATTCACAATGTTGAAAATACTGAAGAAATGCTTGACACAGTAGTAATGACCACCAGAACCAGTGTTTTATAGGCCCTGTCCAGATTATTAGTGAGTTAGTACCTGCTGTGATTTCCACCCACAGGCAGCCCATGTCCCATGACCCCTATTCAGAGGCCATGAACGGGTCCCCCTGGATTATTTTGAGGTGCGGCTCACTCCTCAAGGCTACTCTTGTTCCTTAACAATAGCTGTCCTGACACAGTCTAACTCCAGGGGGCATCCTATTCCAGTGGTGAATAAAAATACATTGAAAGAGGATGTGTATATTTAGAAAGATCGACTGTGCAACTTTCCATGGCTCATTGACACAAAAAATATACACACAAATAGACTAGTTCCAAAGCACAGTCAAAGACTGATTTAGGGGTGTGTTCATGGACGTTTTCTTCTGTCAGTCTGCAGATGAAGGCTTTGCATGAAGGACCTGGACTGCTTAGTACATGACAATCGTTAAGTTATGCATCACACAAGAGATCTAAAGAGCAGAATTTAGAAGGGAGATTGCTCCTTGCAGCAGCTTGATCAATGTGAGGGCCTCCTCCCTCCATTTCTTTACGAGCTACGGACTCTTTTGCCAGTGGAGCAGAAAAAGATCTTTCATATTTGTCTTTAAAAGCGGCTAGTTACATCTATGTGGAGAGTGGACACAGCTGTAAAATGGTGTGCTCTGAGGGAGGAAGAAAGGCCATATTACCTGGTTTGTGCCTCTGCTGGTCTTGTTAAATATAACAAAAAAGAAACACAGGAAATGGAAAAGGGAATTTCTTTGTTGAGTTTAACCATAACTGGGTGGTTAATGGTGAGACATTTTGAGGCAGGCGGCCCAGCTCCAGGCCTTGTTCCTTTCAAGAGCAGAGAAACAGCTTTTGCTAATTTTCAAACAGCCATCTTTAGTAAGCTTGGTGTGATGATTGGTACTGCTTGAAAGGAAATACTGAAGTCATGACTGATGGCTCAAATGCCCACTGTACTTAACCATAATGTGTATATGAGATAAAGAGTTTAAATGTCGTATATTTTACAGGGTAAAGGGGTCTGTGTGCAAGTGTTCATATTCATACTAAGTACAGTGTTGCAGCAGGAGGCTATAACAGTTTATTCTGTCCCACTTGTCATCCTTGGTGTCAAAAACACTTATCTACACTTTAAAGGGCTTGCAGGCATAAGGAGGGCTTCCCACTCCTATTAAACATTTCTCCTTTTCCTCTGGTCTTCCCAAGAACAGTGGCAGGTTTAACCAGACCCCTGCTCCCTTATCAACATTTCACCAGATTCATTTTGAACATCTTAAACACACTCCTCTGCACAACTCACTCAGGGCAAACTTAAAACACATTTCAGTGGCAGCAGCATGCAGCCTTTTGTGAAGATATTTACATAATCTCCATGGTTCCTCACTACAGCCTCTCTTCGATGCTACTAGCTGTGGGGAGCATTCATTTAACCTCAGCTAAGCTGAGTCTCAGTGACTCAATTACTTTAAAGTTTTAAGCGAATGCAGAATTAACAGGACAGTTAAAAGAAGAGTCAAAACACCAAAGTGGTTGTTATTAAGGAAAGCATTTACTGAGGGCGATTTAACAAATGTGGAGGTGTTACTTTTGGTTTCGTGCTATCCAGACGACCCTAACAGCTGTCCATTTGGTAGAGGCGTAGATGGCAGATAGCCATAAATTGGTGTTTATGACAGATAGCGCACACATAGTGTGTTTTCAGCTGCAGAAAGAGGACATCAAATGCAGTGGTAGACTAATTGCAACAAGTCAGATGAAAGCGCTGGACAATATTGGCTGACTCCCTCCCTCTGTGCCAAGTCAAGCCATAAACAGCTTCCCTTTCACACCCTATGGAAGTCCCTTCTCATCTCTCATCTTCCTGAATAAGCGGTTAGAAGATTTGGATATGTGTAGGTTTTAAACTATGGCTCTTTGCAAACTTGGAAAAAGAATAAATGTTCACTTTCTATGTCATACTGGCATTCTTAAAGTATACCGGCAGCATGACATCATTCCTACAACCCATGGCTTATAAATACAGTAGCTACCAATCAGTCCAACACCCTACCCATTAGTTTTTTTGTGTTTTTTTCCATTCCATCTCTAACATACTGACACACGTAATACACATGAATTTTGACAGTTGCTTAATTACACAGCCATCAACACATACGCACCAATTACCCCCACCCGTTACAAAGCATACAAAACTTCATCATAACCTTGTACTGGCTTCTTGGGGTCAGAGCCCACGTCCCCATTCATCCACTCCTCTGCTAATGAATCAATCAGCTGGTTTCATTCATTTCATTTATGTCAGACCCAATCGATCAGCTTCTTTCTCCCCGTCCTAACAGAACAGCAGGGGAGCTTAGAGATGCAGAGAAGAGGAAGGGGTTTTAAACATCCAGACAGTTCAAAGACTCCTCATTTTTTATCCGCTTTGGTTCCACAGAAATGGGGCTTTTTGATGGTGTATAGCAGTGGATATGTATGGGTGTGAAATAAAAGAGAGAGAAGGAATTATAAAAAGATCAAGCTGGCAAGATGTCTTCTAAAGTTAATATACAGTATCTGACCTTCTTATTGCCTTTTGCAGACGTCACACGTTGGCACTGTGGATTCAAACATTATTTGAGGGCAGTAGCTGATATGAGGTTCTAGGGATGTCCCTTTTTTTTGCAGAAACGCACAAAAACTCCACCCTCTACCAGAGCATGAATCTAACTTGGCCAGGTGAACGATGTGTGTGGTGATTCCAAGTCTCGGCATGCTTCAGTCCCCTGCCTACTGAGTCAAAGTCAGAAGGGTTATCGCTTATTAAGGCCCCTCAAAGTTGGAGGTGTGAGTATGTGTGAGGCCATGCAGAGTGAGAAAAACAGGGAAGCAAGAAAAGGGGGTTCAAAGGGTTCTCATTTTCAAAAGCCACTTAGTTCCGTTTATTGGCTCGCCAGTTCATTTCAAAAGGTGTTGAGCAAAGCAGCTATGCAGGCCAGAGGTTGTTGGGAGCCAAGGTCAACTAAGTTGAGTTTACAGGAGAGAAAGGATGGACAGAAAGAGACAGTCAGCAGAAGAACAGAAGGAAAGTGTGGAGAGCTGAGCAGAGGAGTAACAGTTTACTCTGAAATGGGAGGGTCTGTTAGAGCAGAGAATCTTCAAATCTTTAAAATCTCTTAACTTGGAATATGGCCACCAATCTATGATCTAAGGCTATGTTCACCCTGCAGGTCTTAATGCTTAAATCTAATTTTTAATGAAATCCAATTTTTTTGCCTGGTCGTTCATATTATTATTTCAATGCAACCTTCATCATGCCGAAGTGTAAACGGTATGTGGCCTTGAAATGATACGCATGCGCAGAGGATAACACGACATTACGTAGTGCATAGTATTTACGGATGTAATGGATGCTGTATGTCTGTTTATCAGTTTGGTAAAATTATGCTCAATTAATAAAGGAGAGCACAAATGTTAAAAATGGCCTTTTGTGAAGCAGTGGCTCCTACTTCTGTAGAGGAGCATGTACAGACAATGCAGCCGAATTTATCTGTGCAGAGTCCTGCAGAGGTGTAATTTTACCAACCCACACCCGACTGAACCTGTTAGGATGATCACCAAGCCCGACCCGTTGATATTTTCCAGTGAAATGTGGACAAGACCCAACGATATAGGATATAAATTGCAACCTGACCAGTATGTTAACACATTAATTGCAAATTGCCCCTCCCTTCACTGCATTACTTTTCTTAATTCATTCATATATTTAAAGTGATGGTGTTTTTTTTGTCATTGTTTTAATTTACAATTAAATAAGGGGAAGACAACAGAACAGTAAATATCATGAAACAGCAGAATTTTCATTTGTCTTCTGTGGCGTCAAAGTCGGATGAAATGCAACATGACTGTTTAGACTAACTTCGACACAGATCGGATACATCTCTGATCGAATACATATCCAATCCAGGACCACATATAAAAGTGGCCAGGATTTAAAAAAAATTGGATTTGTGCTGTTCAGACTGTCATTTAAAAATCTAATATGGGTCACAAATGGGCAAAAAAATTGGAACTAAACTTCAGTGTGAATGAAGACCAAGTTCTTGGTTTCACACTATGTAGCTTCATCCCAGATAAAGTATTGCACCTGAAAAGAGGGGTCCACTGCTTTCCATCAGTGCCTTTCACAAATTCCTACCCCCAATTTCTATATCTTGCAAACACGCTTTGGTCCAACATGATAGGTCCCGGCTTTGATGTAGTCTGAAGGGAATCTGTCGGTTGCTTTTTAATGAGTCATACAGTGGAAATCAATAGAGGCATTGTGGGACAGTTCTAAATGCAATCTCCTGTATTGTCAGAATAGGTGTGTCAGTGGCAGATGGAGCAAAATTTAACAAGAGTCAAAGGAAGCATGTGCGTAAACACAAATTTCATTTGAGTTGGGAGTAAATGCTTAACAATAGCTAAGCATTGTGGTTTTATTACCCACATACAGTCAAATTACAAAGAAATACTGAGCCCTGGTAAATTAATTTATCAGTGGGAACAAAGGATAGTGTTATTTACCAACATCTGCTCTTTTACAATATGTCAAGGTTTACCTTGGGCTCATATGTTAATTTTATGGACCGATAGACTTTATTGCCATTTGATCAGAAGAAATACGAGGTAATTGTATTTTGCCAGTTAGAATACCTTGGCCTCTTTATCAGGGTGCTTCCTATAGCTTCCTTGCCTGGGCCTATTTTTGCACCTTCTCTTCAACTGTCATTCTCTTAAACTTCCCCTCAACTATTGACTGTTCTGTGACTACAATTAGTCACAATTACAGTAGGTTCTAATTGCAGTATTTTCCATAGCCTGTTATCTTAAGATCCCAACAGCAACATTAGACAGTTGGGAGACAAATGCTATTAATTGCTTGGAGACATGTTGTTGTCTAGTACTGATAAGGGCTTAATTATTCTGATGGTTCTTTATGTTGTGTATCTGAAAAGAAAAGCCTGCAGTTAAAACCTACAACAAATATTCCATTGACTGCAGTTGTTTCCTGTAACTCACAAAAGCCAAATGGTGCTCTTTGTACGGGAACAAGGAACGAAAGAATAACATGAGGTTCAAAGACCAAAATGTACATGACAGGTTTGGCATGTGCTTTTATTTCAACATGCTATTGTCACCCTCAACTTTTGTTACAATACGCGCTCCTGGCGTGTCAGCTTGGACAATATGAAATATTAGCGCAGTAGGAACGGTAGCAAAAAAGACAAGGAAGTGCCACAGGAGGCTGTAACTAAATATCCTTCTTTAGGTGACAGTGGGTGTCTAAGTGTGAGTTGTAGGCGGTGTCTCAGTTTTAAATACCTAACCAAACGGCTTTAGAGTGTGAAAACGATTGACATAGACATTAAAGTGTGAGCAAGAACACACACAGGGGTCAGATAACCCATGGGCAGATGGGAATGGTCAAGTGAACACAGGATAGAGGTTGTGGGGGTTACAATGTTTATGCCACCAGTGTCAGGAAAAGAATACAAAAGCATTGCCCCCTGTGCCATTTTGGACCTCTGGAAATTCTCTGGGGTCCAGGAAGTAAAAGGGTGGTGATAATTAGAGATTCACTTTGGTACACTCTTAATCAATGCCACCAAGGTAGACAGAATTGGTGCCGATAGCCCATTTTTGCAGCCAGATTGAACTGGTGTCTCATGGGATTCACACCCTTTTTTCACGCTTTGTTAATTAAGCGACCAAGCTGCCCCTTCACTTACTTATTTATGAATCTTGGCTCCAACCTGTACTGGAAACCACTTGGTCTGCTCTAATTAGTCTCTCACTAATGGCCGTGATTCCAGACTATTCTAGACCCTCTTTCTGTCAATGGACACACCAAACTCACCGAACACCCATATGACCTTGATGTTACACAACCCACGTTGTCCGGTGTTGTGTTTCTGTGGTACTGGATAAAGTGCCCCACATGGGATAATGAGGCAACACTTTAAAAAAAATCAATTTCAATCTCCATCTGTCAAAGTAATTATTCACCTGTTCATTAACCTAAGACCAGAGCAGCCAGGAAATGCTTTGCTATGACAGCTATTAAATATGAGAGAAAAAATAACAACAAGGGCCTTCATGTTGGTTAAACACTTTCTTAAAGTATAAAGAGCATTATTAATTGATATGTGTAGGTTTTTTAAACTATGGCTCTTTGCAATCTTGGAAAAAGAATAAATGCACACTTTCTATGTCATACTGGCATTCTTAAAGTATACCGGCAGCATGACATCATTCCTACAACCCACGGCTTATAATTACAGTAGGTACCAATCAGTCCAGCAAACAACCTACCCAAAAGTTTTTTTTTTTTTCCCATTCCTTTAATGAAGTCACTGTTCAGGGTCAGTAAGCCCATTTGCTGTGGCCTTGTGTGGTGTGGTTTGAATCCCATAAACACTGGTCCAGAGTCAGGTTTACTGGCCAACAGCCGTGGGGATTCATTTGTATTCCTCCCACTTTGGCTAAGTCAGGGTCAGGGTTGATGACTAATCACATCAGTGCTGATCCACACCCTGCAGTTGAAGCATTACTAACTCCTTATAGCTTACTTGGACCACCAAGTGGTCCTGCCTGTGTACTTGTGCTGCACATAGATGAAACTGGATAGGAAGCACATTGATATTTCTGGTGCATCTCATTTTCCATATCTGTACTTGCAGAGAATAACAAACTTGCACCTCTCTCTTGTTTATTCCCTTCAGATGATACAGATTTCTCCACAGGCCACAACAGAATTGATTCCAGCCGAAAACATGTGCTAATGGGTGAGCTTAGGCATAAGCACTGTGACTGTTATTTTTTAACTACCTACGTTTGCCACAGGCAGTGTTTTAAGAACCACAGTGAGGCAGGTATTTAGATAGGGGAAATTTCTGGGTTACTTATGAAAAATCTAGCCATTGACTGGCTTTAACAGTCATGGCGAATAACAAGGTTCTACTTTAATTGTCCACAACTTAATTCAAGTTCATTTGTACATCTATGTTTGTGAACACATAGGGTGTTTTCCCACCAAAGTGGTTCCAGTGCTGGTTTGGAGTATTTGGCCACAAAGGGGTTACAGAGAGTAACTTAAACTTGTTGCTCACATACTGGTTTGTTTCTTGGTAGCCTGATATCTTAACATTGTTATCATTAGTTACAAATAATACAGGTGATATTATTCAAAACTAATTTACTGTCCAAACAGCAAAAGTAAATGTCCTTCCATCCATTTTCTACACCCACTTATTACAATACAAGGCTTTCGGAGGTTGGAGCCTATCCCACCTGCTACTAGGCAAAAGGAAAGGTATACCCTGCACGGTTCACCTGCAGCAAAAGTAAATGTAAGAACTAAAAATGGATTGGCCTTATGACTTGAGCTTTCCAGTCAGACTCATGCAAATGTGAACAAAACATCTGTACTTTTGACTTACATGTAGAAATATATATTTTTTACTCTATACTATTTTCCCCCAAGCAACCACACCTCAGTTTTTTAGGACTTTTGGCTAATAAGGACACACACACATAAAAGTGCACATCCATGTTAGATGAACATTCGTGTGTCAGGTACAGGAAAATGTGTGTGTGCACAAACATGCTCTGTGCGTCAGCGCATTAATCAATGGGTGTCTGGCAGCCCTGTGGCTACAACTGTGTGTGTATGTGAAGGTAGAGCTGGTTGTGTAGGATAATTGGTGACACCCCGCTCCCTCTAAACTGCCAGCTTTAGTTACACATCAATGAAGGGTGAATAATACATTAGCTAGGGTAGCCTGTATCCTACATATCCCAAAAGAAAGAGAGGGACGTAGAAGTAGACAGATGACAAAAAAGAAAAATATCTACACCATATATCTTCAATAGAGAAAAAATTCTCGAAAGGATGTTTAACCCGAAGCTCCCTGTCTGCTTAAAACTCATTTATCATCCATGTCATTCAGACAAACTATCAAACTTCACCCTTTCCCACCACAGGTTGTGCTCCTTTTTTCTCTTGTCTGCATGCACACCCAATGTTTTTCTCTTCAGATTTTTCTTCACATAACAGGACACCTCCAGACTTCAGGAAGAAGAGTTATGATCTCTTGGCCATAATACTGTAGTGAAATTGTTGGACTTGCTAAAGTGTATGAGGGTCCTTGGGAGTGGAATGGTGACATGATTATTTTCTGTCATAGTGCTGCGATTGGTTGTTTTCTCTATGTACTAGAGGGAAATTTTTAGCGCCTGTCAAAGCCTCGACTTGTACTGCCCATGTGAATCCTCTGCATGTTGGGAATTGTGCCCCTGCCAGTTTGATTTCTGTGGAAGGGCATGTGCATATACAGTATGTATTTCTATACATGAGTGTGTGTGTGTGTGTATGTGTGTGTGTGCGTAACTGCTATATGATTTATGCCCTCTTTCTCTGGTGTTGCTGTCTGGGGCCCTCTGTGTGTCATGCCAATACACAGAGGTCTTTATGTAATTGCAGTGGGCCTCTGAAAGCCCCCTGCCATATGGACCCCAGCAGCCTTGGATCTCTGTCTGTCCATCCGTCAATTACTTTTAATTGCCCATAGCTAAGATTCTGTGCGGTGACTATCTATTTAGCGGTTTCTTCATAGGTTAAATACATTAATATGTAATAAGGTTTGGGACCCCGCCGATCCCTGACCATGAGATTGACCAGAAAATGCTGAGCTTGGCTAAGAACAGGTAGATGGTAATTGCTCTAGTTACACTTTAATATTACAGTTTTGGTCATTGCTAACTACATTCAGTTTACATCCCTTCCTCATACATAGTCTTCTTTTATTGTCTTTTAATTAATGGTAATATAAATGTAAAATAAAACTAAAATGTTAAGATTTTCTTGAAAGAATGTATTTTCAAGATAAATAAAATCCTGTAATGTAACAACATAATGGTGCATTGTTTTGTGCCTTTCAGTGTACTGTGATGTAAGTCTGTATCTTAAAGGCTGGCAATTTCCATGTTATTGATTTAGTATTTTGTGGAATTCAAGTTTTTGAATAAACATGTTAATAATTGATTATGTTCCTAGTATAACTTTGTAGTTCGTCACACTTGTCCAAAAAGTCAATTCTGGTTCCACGAAGACCATGAATGAAACTTCAAAATGTTAAATGCAAGGATCCAATACGACTGTTTGCAAATCAGTGGCTAACAACATGATAGCTACCTTCACTTCTTTTATGTAGTCTATGTCATTTTATGAGGATTTTTTCTGCATGTATCAGAATTTTTTTGTGTTTTGTTTTTTTTTGTGTTTTTTTGCCTTCCTAAAGGCCTGGCAAATTAGGACTTCAACCTTATTCTGAAACAGGCTCCTGCTAAGCTAAATGGCTAAAATGTAATTTTAATTTACACGCCAAGCAGAGTAGATATTAACATTGATAGTGACGTGTTTTAAGATTTTTATGGATGCTCCAAAAGCTCTCTCTCACTGTGCTTTCTCTCTTGCTGGTTCATTACTGGTGCTTTTAGCTGCTAAAGAGACAAAGTCCATTTGCACAGAGGAGGTCTAACAAGTCAAGTTATTACAGCAGCCAAGTGTGAGATTAATTAACTCAGAGGCGATTAAGAATAGAGGCCCAGCAAGGGGAAGGACAAGACAGAGATACTGAGATACACAGCTTCCACTCTAAACAGATCAACATGATTAATTTCATTAAGCCATTAAGACGGTAGGTGGTATTGAAAAAAGAAAAAAAAGAAAAAGAAAAGAAAAACAAAATAGCCATGAGTAATACTGGTGTCTCCACTCGCCTTTACTCCTAGGTTAATGTTGCCAAATAACAAACACATTTATCTCCCACTACCAGATTAAGTTGTAAAGCCTAGCTACAGAATAAATAAATTAAACCTGTTCCGTAATCAGCACACTGTTGTTTGTCACTATAGACTATAAACCATTATTTATATTGAGAAGAATGAGAAATGAGAGGCAAGGCTAGCTGGCATCTTTTTTTTTTTAATTTAGAAAGCAGAGCTGGCCCTGTGGAAGTTTTGCAGGGAGGAACATAAAAGTTTGAAAGCTGGTTAATTAGTTATAGCCAAGGAATCCACACCAAGAGAGGAGAATGAAGATCAAGATGAATGGGAGTGGTAGCCATATGTGTGAAAGAAAGCGACTGCCATAAAAGTAGAAACAAAGAGAAACGATGAGAAAGGAAGGAAGGATTTGTGAGGGGAAGAGAGAGGACAAAACCATGTGGATGACCTGCCCAGTCTATCTTGGTGTGTTTCCTATAAACAGCATCTATGTGTGACTGCATCTAAGTCATCTAAGTATTTTGCAATGTTGCGTGCTACACAAGGGTTTCTTTTTTTTTTTTTTTTTTACATGAGTCACCACTCCCCAACTTGAATACAAGAGTACATGAAAGAGAGACGCAGAGTTAGTTTTTATATGATCTTTGTGTTTATGGATTTGCGTGTCTGGTGCAGAGTGGGTGTGTGTTTGTGAGAGTGTGGCAGTCACACAAGCCTGCGTAGCCCTGACCTGGCTGGTTGCATTCCTAACTTTAACTGCCCCAACCTCCCTTTTGTCCTTGGTATCTCTAACCTGAAAGGCTAATGGTCGGGCAAGTAGGTAAAGTGTAACAAGGTCTGCGCCTACTTAACAAGCTGATGTGAGAGGCACCAGCCACCCGGAGTTTGCACATCATCTGGTCCTCTTCATTACTTCTTTAAAAAAAAAAAAAGAGGACTTAAAATTAGGAAGTGTGATGATGTGTATATATGATGGAGCAGCGTGGAGTATAATTGCTCATCATTTTAATTTCCCAACTCTGATTCTTCTTTCATTTACTTTCTCTTCACAGGTAAAAGAGAGCTTAGCTAGGAAATTAGCATGACTGGCAGTGATAATTGATAATATCTGATAATTATCTTCCAACAATATATCATTAGCTGTTGCTTGATGAGCCAAAAAAAGAAAAAGAAAAGAAAAGCCTTTAGTGTTGGAATCTTTGCTAATTGGGTAGTCCCCTGCTCAAATTTTGGTTATGTTATTTTGTTTATTCTGTCTGTGAAATTTTCCGTGGAGAAGGAGAAATGAAACAAGCAAACCTCAAAGACTTTTGGTTTCTACCACCGCAGTACTTTTTAAACTGTTTTAAAGTAATTGGAAGCCACTGGCATGTGGAAAATGTGAAACCGCATTGGGGCTTTGCCCCTCACTGCAGACGTACAGGCAGCTGTTCCGGGTGTAACAGGAAGTAACCATCTTTAATTAGATTCAACACAATCATTACATACTGCACTGGAAGTGCATTGTAAGGTGATCCGATACGTTGGCAGATGACTGTATTAACAGAGGCTGCATCAAGAGAAACAATGGTGGAGGGACAAAGGGAGAGAAAGCCAGCGAGAGTAAGAGAAATAGGGAGGCCATGTGTTTGTGAGAGACTCAGTGTCTGTTGAAACAGAATGGCAAAGCTGGGTGCTAAGCCTTTTTCTTGTGTTACTCAGCCATTCAAAAAGCCATGGCTTTTATTCAATGCCTGGCTCCAGCTCTTTCTGGGCTGCACCCCCTGTGAACAAACAGGATTTGTGTGTGTGTTTGTATGCATGTGTGTGTCTTAATAACACGTCTCATTTTCTGTTTCTGTGTTTTGTGTATAATGTGTATGCATTGGCATTATCTAAGTATACTGTATGAGTTTGTGTGCCCCTGTGTTTGAGTTCTGTTTGTTGAGTCAGCCATTACTGACACGTAAAATTGACTGAAACCTGCTATTAGAGCTGTGAAGTAACTGCTCACACAGAATAGGACTGCACAGGAGGTACAATAGACCAGCTCCTATTCAACAAAGCCATGTGTATTAGCATGTATTTCTATGCATGTTTATGCTTCCTACGCCTCTGAGACACAGTTGATCAGCAGCTTCCACCCATATACGCAAATTCTCCTTCATTCACACAGGTGAGTGCGTGCATGCACCCACAAACACTTTTCTCAGCATTGACGAAATATTTACATTGAAATTCACACACACAAGTCCCTGAGGACAAGTTGCTGCAACCACAGCTCCAGCACGGTTTTGGCCAGGGAATCTGTGTGGCTCTCTTCTACACAGTCTGTTACTAGAGCAATTGAGCTGTGATGAATGGATGCAGTGGAGCAGAGGAAGGCTGAAGTGAAGAGGAAGAGAGAGTATAGAGGAGAGTAAAAGAGGAGGAAAAGGACTAGATAGTAAACAAAGAAAGAAAGAAAAGGACAGTGGTGATAGAAAGTGGCTCCCTGAGCTGCAGTAAGGCAATGAGGAGAAACAGTTCCCATTAGACTGCATATTAAATGTATACACGTGAAGGTGACACAGAAACATACAGATGATACTGTAGACGTCTACACACTGGGCCTCTAAAGGATTTTGCATGTCAACATGCCAAAAACACCATTGCAATGAAAGAAGTGCAGGAACTGTGGGGAATACAAGGGCACATGTACCAGCTCTCCATCCTCTCTCCTTTTCTCTCCTTTGTGTTTTCTCCTCCCTCTTGTTCCCCCCTTTGTCACCTCACCCACCCTCTTGCCTTTCACTCCCATCTTTTTCTCAGCTTTGTCAAACCCCTCTCTGTCTTTGTCTCGTCTTTGAATATCTTTAATTTTCTTTGCATTCCCAACTCTGCTCCCATTTCCTTCCTGTTTTTTTCTTGATTTTTTTAAATCTGTTTTTCTCTCCGTTAATCTTTTTTTCCATCCATTTTATGTATTCTTACAAATAACGCTAGAATGAATGAGTGTATACCAAATTATTTTATTTATTTCAGCAAATGTATTGACTTATTTGCTTATAGGCTGGGACATAAAGCTCTTGAAATACAAAAATATACTCAAACTCTGTTATTGTTTTCACATGAGTCATTCTTTATCTGTTACCTTTTGCACGAGGCACAGATTGACTTCAGTCACCAAGCAAATGCAACCTAATTTTCACTGTCAATCTCATGTCAGTGTTCTATAAATAGACACACAGAGATCATGGTCATCAGATCTTTTGATTCAGAAAGGTAGTGGGAGATAGAGCGTGGTACAATGTCAAGGCAGATTGATGGCTGACAGACCCTGCTGGCAGACAAAACATGTTAAAATGCGTCATGGAAGTGGTTAGCAAGGAGTTGTGACACACTTGACACAGTGTTAGCCTGCACCACTAATACAGAAAATCCCTGAGAGTGATAGAGGCGCCAGGTGGATTTCTCCTCACAGACAGATACATATAGACAGATAATGTGTAAGCATACTCTTCATACCTGCATGCCACTCTTTCATTCAATTTAATTAGAATTTTCAAAGGATTCCAACATTTAATTTGAATGAGATTGTTATGTAAGTAAAATACTTATTTGAAGACTAATTAAATTTATAGTCTATCTCCTCCTCTTCTTGTTTGACCTTTGAGGCACTTCGTATTTATTAGCGTTTGCGCTACTCACATGATTCTTATCAGGTTGTGAGCTATAGAGTGTCATTTGTTCATTAGCCTTATCCACAGAGGAGCTATCGAAGCAGCCAACATATCAAAGAATATCGGCACGGCTTTATCTGAGTAAATGATTCTACCGCCTCCCTTTTATGTTTCTGTCTTTGAGGACGAGCATATAATGAGGCACTGCTAAACGTTAGTAACAAGCATGAAAAGAAATAGTTAATTATTTGTTCTTTTTTTAAAGGGAAATATGTTTTTAATTAGGTTGAATGAGTAGCTGCTGGATTCTAGTAGCCTTTTTTTATTCTATTTTATTCGTTTACTTATTTTTTATAAATCACTGCTCTTAATTGTGCTTATTGTTCTTCTAGGGCTATTTATCTTAGATGTAACTCTAGTGTTTTCCTCATTGGGATCCTTTGCTCCAGGAGCTTTGCCTGCTCGGTCTGGGGGTTGTTGCCATGGTGATTGCCTTTGACCGGGTGGCTGGGGGTCCTGCACTGCAGCCCTATGGTTGTGGTGGCGGCCTCTGTGGACATGGGTGGGCTGACTCCTGGTGTGACCATATCCCCAAGACATTTTTTTCCTCAAAGCAGCCTCAAACCAGATATTTATTACTTTTAATATCTTTATTTTAAGAGACAGAAATTAGGGAGTTAATGTTTGTGTAGAATGAGGGGGGCGGGGGGTAATTACTCTGTTTGTGCAAATATGTGGATATGTGTGTGACTGCGTGTGAGAGAGATAATAATGAGTGTGTTTTAAAATTGCTGTGTAGCTATTTAGGTGTGTGAAGACTTGTTTTACTTTATTATGCATAAATAGTTTTTACCATGGAAAGCACTTTGTGTTGTGGAAAAGGGCTTTATAAATAAAATTGATTTAATTTGACTTAAAGTTAATTGTACATATCTTTTTTTTCCACAAATAAAATGTAAATTACAATTTTCCAGCTTTCTACTAAGGTGCCCTTGAGCAAGGCTTTGAGCCCCTACAAATATTTTACTGCCACTCATAACTGAATAAAAGTATACTTCATTGCAAAGTGTTATAAATAGATATTTTTAAAAGACAAAGCTGATGCAAAGGATATGTCTTGTCTGCCTGTTATTTTGATGTGTACCAAAGAGGTCTCTTTATAGAAGCTTGAAATATGCACCTACACGTGTTGATGTGTATGAGTGTGTGGTGTATTTGTTTGCCTTTCATCTGTGTGGCGAGCAACTAAATCAATCAAGAGCTTGCTGTTGCCATTTCAGTATATTGTGTTTTAAATGTGAATTGTATTTCAGGTATTGCTACCCTCCAGAGAGTGTGAAGTGAAACAAAATTAAATAAACAGCTGGGGTGACAAGCACATACCCTACCATGCGCTACCACACACACATACACGAGACAAATAAATCCATACAAACAGAAACACACAAAAATACCCACAAAACTCAACACAGAGATTGGTATTTACATATGCTGATCCTCGAGGTAAAAGCAAACCTGCTACTCACTGGCTTGTTTGCATTTTTCAGTCGCAGTTGGCTGAGTCATTTGCCGAGAAATCAGATGTTGGCATCTCAGCGTCTCACGCAGAGACATACACCACACAAGGTGCTCATGCAGGTTTATATACGTCAAATTCAAGACTAGAGGGGTGTTTTTAAATGCTGTTTACTGTCAGCATTTGAGATTTAATTTTATGGGAATAAAAAAAAGTCTAAAAGAATCTTAAAATGAATTATGGACTGAATTATAAAATGTTGTAAAATCTAAAAGGAAGCATGTGAAAAACTTTCCTGGAAGGGTTGTGAGTGAAAATTTACTTTATTTATGGCAAAGTTTGAGTCAATAGTTTCCATGTTGGACAATATAAACATCTCATGTCTTTACAGAAATCTGGTTTTGTGCCCATTTCCTGATGGTGGTTAAACACAGGCAGACCTGATGTCCTTAAAGTAATCATTTGCAAATGAAGAACACATCTTTCCAAAATTAGACATGACATGAATCCTTACAAAGCTACAATCAAGTTACAATTATTACTCAAATCTGATTTATTTGACTCTTTAAAACAAAAACAGAAATTGATCTTTACAATTATTTTTGCTAATTTACTGTAGAGTTGCACTTTTTTCCATTTCATGTGATTTAAGCATGAAAGAAGCTTTGTTTTTGGTGAGAGGTTAGTTCAGGCTGGTGGTTCTAATTAGATTACATAAGAAACACCTCAATGTCATACATCCACAGGCTCTTGGATGACTCCTCCACAGAAATATTTCAATCGAAAAAGAAACCCTGTAAATCATAAGTTACACATGAGGGCATGTCTGTAACAAAACAACACATAAGGTAGTTATGTCTCCTCAGGCAAAGCTGTGCAAGTACATAATGACTGTCAGCATCAGCAGTCTTGTATGTGGAGATAAGTGGAGATAACTATATACATCTTCACTGTAGGAGCTGGAAAAACAGAAAGATAAATGAATGTTCACATTCTCTAAGTGCAAAGTGAGGGCAGCTCTCAGAGTACAGAAAATGAAGTGGCTTCAGAGGTTTTTACTATAAGTTAGTGTATGTTGATCTGATAGACAGTTTATTGAGTAGACATAACCACAGTAACAAAGCACATATGGCTACTCCTCTTAACAGCATACATACACATCATATCAAAGACTCCAACTTAACCTTTTCTAAATAAAGTTTAAGTTCTTGTTTCACGTAGTAACACAATCAGCAATTGTTAGTACTCTTGATGTTGAATCCAGGTAATCTTGCAGAAGTCTGGCAATGGCCAGATCTCGTACTGGTTGAGTTGTTAACTCTAAGTAGAGACAAAGAATGAAAAGAAAAGAAAAAGAAAAAGAAAGAAAGCATAAGAATATTTTTCTTTTTATTTTCAATTTTTTCTCAACCTTCACTCACATGTATGATCATTCATATTACTAATAAATAGCAAAGAAAAAAAGGGAAAAAAATCAAAACCAAAAAAGAAACAAAACATGCATATATGCACGCATTGAAATGCACAAATGCTGACACACATGTATTCCCACACACAGACACACACCTGGATGTTTTAGACAGCTACCCTTAGGGCTACCTGTTTGTCAGATCCTATGTGCTTTGTAATTAGGAGTATAGGAGGGATGGGAGGGGTAAAGAGAGAGATGAGAGAAAGACAGAGAATGAGGGGAAGAGAAAAAGGAAGAGAAAAAGGAAGGTGTAAATAAAAAAGAGACCCATTCCACTGGCAGTTACAGGAACTAGACTAGACTTCATGAGCTATTGAAAGATGCAATAGCCAGCTTGGCAGCAGCGCACGCACACGCTCACACACACATACACATGTATGTATGCTACAATGTTCTCAGTGCAGCATTTAAAGCTTTTTCTTTTTCTACTTGTACCACTTTGCTTGGCTTTGTTCAGCTCCCACAAAGCCTCTGATGAAAAAGAAAGAAAAAATTGCTGTTTATTTTTTATTTATTTATCACAAAGTCACAGAGTCATCTGGCAAGAGCTGTTTGTCTGAAAATGCCTTTTGAGACATGATGGGCTAAGCAAAGACACACAAAAATGCCACACCATCCAAAATCCAGACAGTTTTCAGCCCTAAGGTGTCTTTGGCAAAGGCAAAATAATTGAGAGCAGCATTGCACTGACAAATGCAGAAGGCAAAGACTTGATTTCATTAGACCTCCCCATTGGGAAGATGATAATTGAGAATGAGAGGAAAAAACAGAGATAGAGAGCTTATTTACCAAGCATCTGTGGTGCTACCCTGTTAGCACACACACCGGACAAACGTCTTGCGTGACAGCCATTGTGGGATGACTGACAGTGAGTGGTAGGGTATGAGGTATGTGTGTGTGTGCTGTTGGGGAGGAGTTGTGATAGAAGGCGAGTTCACACAGGAATTCCACAGAGAAATCAAATCCTTGGCTTGTCCATGTTGCAGCAACCAATTACCATGACTGTGAGTGTGTGCGTGTGTGTGTCTGGTAGAAGGGGGGCTAAAGGGGAGGCCTTACCATAAAATAGAGGGGACTTCTCCTAATCATCGCCCTCTGGCCTCGGACAAAGGCAAAAAGACTGCCTGAACAATTTGAATTTGAATAGCATCTCTCCTCCTGCCCTCTCTTTCTGTCTCTTCCTCTTACTTTGCCTCAGCTTCACTGGATAACAAAAGTGGAGCCAACAAAGATAGCTCACAAAGCAATCAGGCTAATAGTGCTAATAAGTTGAGCACGGACTCTACACTCTCAATGTTGACACATTTCACTGTTTCTGTGGCTAAACAGAGGCTCAAGTGTTTGGCAACCATACAGCATAGTATTTTAATGGAGTGGCTACCCCATGCCAGGTTGCCATTTGCTCGGTCTGTTTGACTGTAGAAGAACACAACAAAAGCAACTCAGAGAAGAGGTGGGGAGAAGATAATTAACTGGTGGAGAAGCCTGGAGGGAAGGGTTTTGAGGAAGGAGTCAGTAAGAAGTTTAGTTTTTCCATAACTTTTTCTTTTTTTTAAGTTGCATGCAAAAGCCTGCTTTCCTCATGTTCCATTAACACAGCAGTTAGTCATATTGCCAGAGGAGAAGCCATTTTGTTTTATATTTCAGACAATCAGTATCTTTGCACTTTGCACCCGACAGAACCAAACTAACAAAGGCATGCATGCTAAAAAGTTGAAATTGTCGCGGTAAGATCCAAGCTTAACCCCTCACCTGTCTGCTCTTTGCGACCTAGACACTTGTAAAAAAGACCTGGCATTCCTGTCTCTCAGTAATAGCCTTTCTTCCCCTTTCCTCCTTCGGCCCCTCTCTTTTTTCTTCCTTTTAAGAAGTCTGCTTGTTTGAACAAAGAAATATTTTAAGAGGCTTGTAACTCTGGCTGGTGTGTGTGTGCATGTGTGTGTGAGTGTGAGTAAGTTGGATGCGGCCATAAGGACGAATGCTTCACTGCCCTCCCCTGTTATTAGGCCTGCCCTGTCATTACAGGATTAGTCTGTATGGGTTGGTTTTGCATGCATGTGTGTATGTTTGTGTGTGCGTGTGTGTAAGCACTTATTTGTTGCATATGATCTCCTCGAGCCTGTTTGTATTTCTACAATTTTTCTCACACAGTCACAGCACGCAGTGAAAACAAATGCCTCAGCCATTTTCCCCCACAGTTGTTAGGATAATCCCAGGTGCATATGACCTCTATCATAAAAACACTAAAGCAATCCTTGGGTTGCTCAAACAGTGAGTCGCTAATTGAATAGTCTTGTAAGCAGTGGGTGGTTGAAAAGCAGTCCCTCTTAAACTGCACGTCACATCCATCAACCAGTGCAAAAACATAAGCAAATACTTAAAGATCAGCAAGGAGAAAAGAGGGGAGGAATAAAAGAGGCAAAAGGCACATGACAAAGGGACAGAACTTTTAAATTAGTAAAATGATAGAGGATAGATGAAAAGAAAGAGAAATGAAAGGAAGGCGAATGAGATCCATCATTTTACAAAGTTGATAAAAAAGAGATTGCAAATGAATGGGGGTGGGGGGGTTGGAAGACTGCATTTGAAAAATGGATTAAACAGCTTTTTTGCATTTATGTTTCTTGACCAGTGATACCTCCCACATCTGTATGTTTCACTTTCTACATGTGTGCATTTTACAGCAGGAAATGTGCATTTTCATTTACCTTAATTACTCTCTCAGCCATTTCTGCCTTCAACCCAAAATCAAACATTTTACACTTCCAGGATTATAGGGTTGAAACATGTTGAGATAAAAGGCCAACAAGAGCAATTTCTGTGTACAGGTAAGGGTCTTGTAGTTACACCATAGTTGTTTCTCTCCCAACTTGTCCTACTGGTTTTCTTTCCACCTATTTTTGTGTTTTGCTCACCCAAGCCCATTAGGCAGCATGCCAGGATGTTCTTAGAAGCTTTCAAATGTTGTTTGCTTTAAAAGATACCTTTCTCTTATTAATCCGTCTTAGTCTGCCTCCCTCTTGTACTTTTTCATTTATGTGGCACAGATCTGTCAGTTTGGCACCAAAATCGGTTCTTTTGTTTAGAGTACATAGCACTTCATTTTCTGGTTTGTGCTGTTTTGTATCTGTGTCTTCAAGCTCTTTTCTAAGGTTTGTGTTTCTTTAGAACACGATTAAAAAAAATTCAATATACTGATATTACCTGGCATCATACACCCAACAACAATAATATGCAAAAATAAGTAAATGCATAAACATACACATACACTTAGATAGACAGAGAGATAAGCCAGGTGAAGTCAGGGTCATCCAATGCTTTTATACTGGCCCATTGACTCAGGATTGATGCTCTGTTTTGGGCACAATACAGGGCTTTGGACCAAATACACAAATGCACACACACACGCACAGTTGCCCTCTGACACAGACACACGCAACCACACTCCTGATTTGCTTAAACAATACAGATGCATTGAAAAAGGAAGGGTTGCAAATGCACCTGCACTCCAGAATGATCCACTGCCTAAACCACTGAGTCAGATTACACAGGTGTGTGTGATAGTGTGCGTGTGTGTGCTTTGCATAATGCTTTTTTTTTTTTTTTGCTCCATGATTCTTTCTATCTCATTTCTGCCTCCCACTCCTGTTCCATCTGTCATTGTGTTTCACCCCATTGTCATTTTTTTTCTGCAAGGTCAGCTCTAATGACACACCAGCATGCCGTACACACAGTCCAGTTGTAATGGTAACAACCAGACAGTGGAGGTATATTACTCCAAAGACACCAGCCAACATACCTGTACAACTGTCAGTAATAAGTCCCAAGTCACACACTGTCACAGTATGAGTCAGAGCAAGATATGCTGCTAATGTGTGCTGACACAGTTTTTGAAGGGAAGACAGTACTAGGTCATAATTTACACAGGTGACAAATGTGGCTCGGCCTGGTTGCAAAGAGCAGAATGCGTTTTAGAGCACTTAACACCATAAGGACAGAAAGAATATTGGACAATTGACAGGAGAAAGATGATGCTGCTGTCATAATATTCAATTTTCAGATCCATTTTGAGACAGACAGTCCTCATTACCTGGACTGCTTCCTAGCAGAGTTTTCTGTCCATTTTCCAATAGGGGAACAAGCTAAAGTCACAATAGCCTCAGAGTATGTCTTCCTTTGGATGAAAGATATATATCTTACCAGTATGATACACATGACAGTGACACCATCACTCAAAGCATGTTAGACTGAAATTTTAAGGAAATTCTCAGTTGCAAAGAATGCAGTCTCATAGTGTTTGACATAATTTACAAAGGGCTTGGCTGTTAGCGTTCGTTACCTCTGGGGCTCCTGAAGGCAGCAGGGAAAACAGTGGGTATCTAGAGAAGCAGTGGTAAAATCCTGAGTTATACTAATTCACTTTGTAACAGAGCCTCATTTCCCATCATCGTACAGAGCAAGTAAAATAGTCTTCAAATACTCATGAGAAAGCAGAGACAGGAAATTTTCAGAGATAGGTTTAGAGCAGTAAAGTGGGTGGTGAGATGTCTTCAGGTTCATCCATGGCAGATAAAAATGAGGCAGGAATAAAAAAAAAGGAACATATTGCACCACCTTCAATGAACAGAGACAGTGCAATCTCACTCTGGCTGCTCTGTTTCATCATCTTTTACTATCATGTAGAACAGCACAGTGGTTGAGATAATAACTGTGGCTGCACACTGCGCCTTGAGCACCAGGTAGTAAAAGACCCGACATTTATAGTCTTCTTTCCCTTCTCTTCTTCTTTTTCAGCAGAAGCAACAGTGGAGGGTTGAGAAGAAATAGGGGATTAGCAGGAGAGGTTCCTGTCCACCGTTTTATGTTTGTGTGTTTTGTATGTGCAGTCTAGTGTGTGTGCAAAAGGGAACTAAACGTAAAGTCTGTTAATGCCTCAAAGTGAAACCAGTTGAAGCGTTCTGACCCCCGTTTCCCTCTGGAGCTTCTATTTTGTGACTCTTAAGTTTATTACCTCTCTCTCCATTCAGGCCTTCTGTTGAGTTATATCTCTTTGAGTTTTACAACATGCTACTCACTCTGTGTGTGGATGTGTGCCACAGTGCACTGTGGGAAGCAAAACAGCTTCTTTCAGAGTTTTTTTGTTTTCTTTCCCTTGTTTGAAACAAGCGTCTAATTGAGACTAATTAGCCAGATGAGGAGTCACAATAAAATGTCATGCAATACTTCACTGATCAGCCACCCAGATTTGCCTCGCGCTTCTACTGTCTTCTAGTCTTTTATGTCACACACACATACTCACACTCACGCATACAGTACTTCTTTGTCTAATTGAATTGAATATTACTCAAAGCCCGGCCTTTTTGTTCAGTTACTCACCTTGTTATCTGAGAACAGCTTTGGTCAAAGCCTCTTATCTGTAACCCGGATCATTTTACAAGTTTTATGACATTGTTGTAAAACCATTGAAAGTTCTATTGACCTCCTCTGTCACCCTGTTCCTCTTTGTCTGACCTGGATGTTTTCTTTTCTGCCTCCATCTGCAGAGACGTTGATGGACACAAAGTGGGCCACGACAGAATTAGCATGGACTGCACATCCTGAGACTGGAGTAAGTTTACTGTGTATTATTTGTGTAATTGTGTGCCTATTTATGTATATGATGAGCGATAGGGATTTATGAATGGAAGTAGCTTGTTCAAAAGACATAAAAGAAAGATTAATCTTTCCAAATCAGCAAATTTACCCTCACAATTTATCAATAATGTCGTGCAAATACATGTTTATAATATGTACAACTGACAGATGGCAAGATAACTTGCCAAATATCTCACCATTCATCAGGATATGCTTCTTAAAAAAAGAAAAAGATCCTATAAAGTCACATTTTAAACACTAAAATATTTCTCAGCATTGACCCTTAACACATCCGTGCACTCAAATATACCTCACACAAAGTGGCAATGACAGCCTCATCTTGCTTTCCCATGTGGTCTCCACAATAGGCTAAAGAGGAGCAAAGAGTCTTGACCCCTCCGCAGCTATACTTCAAAGAGCACCAGCACTCCTCCCCTTGCCTTTGTGTGGTCCTCTGACTTGTGTTTTGAAAGACGGGCCCCCAATTTTTTATATTTTGTTTTTATCTTTACAAACATGCAGAGCGATTCCTCCTTAGCTGTTTTGAATTTTGCATCTTGTTCTCTCTTTCTTCACTTCGTAGCGACTGATGAAGCCACATACATTAGCCACCTCAGCTGTAAACAATCAGTTGGACAAACCCCCCTCACAGCTTGTCATGCCCTCTTTCTTATTCTCCCCCCACACCTCCTCCCATCCTTCCATCTTCCCTGTCTCCCTCCTCTTGTTCAGCTAAAATGCAGCAGCAATCCTTCCACCACTTCATGGGACACATGGCCTCCCTAATTCCATCTCAACCAAACCTGCAACAGATGCTCCTTTTCATGTGCATACAGTGGCAAGCCTTTTGTACTCCAGATTTCCCACTTTAACAACTAAAAGAGTGGCGAGGAGTCTTTCCCCATGCTTTTTGTTTTTCTAGAAGAACATGCACCAGACAGTGCCAGTCCTCCCCGAGTTATTAATCTACTTTTTGTGTTTCTTTTTGTTTTTTCAAAACAACACACAGGTACAAAAAAAAAAGAAAAGAAAAGAGAAAAATCGATTGTCCCGGTTTTCTTGTTTCTGCCTTTATGTACACTGTATTATGTATGAGGTAGTTTGTGTGCTTTAGCAGTGATGCAACGGGATCAATGCTGCCTGGTTTCATTATGGGTGACAAGAGTTTAAGAAGAAGTAATACAGTATCTAAAAGTACAAACAAAGCACAAAGAGCATGAAGAATAAGAAAGCAGATTTAAATTAATACAACTTAATATTCATACAACCACTCCACAGGGGTTTATCAATTAAAAGAATAAAATAAATAAATAAATAAATATTTTTTTCAAGAAATAATACTAGAATAAACCCGCTCACAAACTTGTTCTCCACCCAGTGTTTCTGTGATGTTTCACAGTGTGGCACAGCCCATGCTGATAAACACACAGATAGCATATTCAAGTCCTGACAACTGCAGGAAGAATGTCTGCATATACGGCATCACTGCTTTTGTGTATTATCATACTGTCCTACCTCTGTGTCTCGCTTTGGTATGTACATTCCCCAGTCTGACTGTCTTGCCTGCAGCATTGCTGTATGATGCATGAGTTTGTCCAGGTGTGTGTGTGTGTCTGTGTGTGTATGAGTGTGTGAATGCCTATTTTGAGGTGCACTTGTGTTTTTGCTTGGATTTTCAATTCTCACTGTCTTCTTCAACATAATCTCATGGCAATTTTTCATGCACCACTTTGGGCGCTTTTTGCGTGTCATTTATAACTATTCTGAGCTTCTGGTGTGTAGTCTTATGTTGTTAAAATGGCACACAAACGGTTAGAGTTAGGGTAAAAGTACAGGGCAGGGTGTTGTCTTGTCATATAACACATAACGTGAAATGACAAAAACGTATTCTAATAACAAGCAACATGACTTGGCATGCACTAACTAGCCCTTTTTATGAGACCAGTCTGTCTTATAGTAGTATATGCAGGTTTTTCCATAAACCATATAATTTTTGTTCCCAAAACAAATGGTAGATGAAGGGGGAATTCCACACCCACAGAGCTTTATTTTTTTATAAACATATAACAATATACCATGATAATATAATAACTGTTGTTAATGTAGCTCTGTCTACTTTACAAATCCACCTCCAGGATGCTAAAACAAGTCATAAATAAGCAAACATCTACCTAAAATTCTACTTATCAATAAACCTGGACTTTTCTTCTAGGTTAATAATAATAGATCATCCAAGTTACCATGCTCTTTTTCCGATACATGAAGTTAACGACCGAAACAGACCAAACATCCATAAACATTTAATGAAAAACTTGAAAGAGTACTGGAAAATTGTACTCAAGCGAAATAACTTTTAATAATATGTTAATTTAGCTCTGTAAAAGCAAAGCTACTGGTAAAATGTGATAAGATGAATGTAAAAATCAGGCCAGATAAAATGAGTAAATGTGACTGAGTTACATTTCAAAAGTTTAAGGGTCTAAAAACCTTACACCTAATAGTTGAGATAGTGTTTTAAGGTAAAACCACCACAAAGCGCCTCTTTAGCTTGCAAAGTGTACTAAAATATCAGTATATCAATATAATATCAGTCTTGCGGAACATCGTCATTATCTGTGAGCCACACTGAGCCTTTATGGCCAAAAGAACATTATATCCCCTCTCCGTAGCCAACCATTTTGGCTCCTGTAATTTTAGTAATAATTATCTGTTATGTATATGTAACTACTTTCTTAGTATTGATGTTTTAATATAATAACTGTTTTTTAGCCTTCCTCAGGACAATTATTTATGACATTAAGCTCCTCTCAGAACACCAGTTTAGTCTTTCACTCTATTTCCTGAATTTAATCTAAAACTCAGTTTTTCTGCCCATCTACAGAAAGGTAACAAACCATGTTATACCGACAAACCCATGAACTATCAGTGACTGCAGTTAATGTACCTGCACAGGCTTTTGTATGCTGTTTTTTCACTTCTTCCATTTTTTGGCAACACAAAGATAAGATTGCACAGGAAGCTGTCACCTCTCTTGAAGCTTAACTAACCCCTTTAAATGTTGCCAAGAATATTTGTGGGGGCCCATGGTTGCCAACAATCCTCTTTCATTAAGAAACTAGAGTGAATTTAATGCATTACTTCAGTACCTGTGCCTTCATTCTGTAACTGTTTTGATAGTTGGTTCCAAAGAATATTTTGGCCATTTTTCTAGCCAAGATATTGCATAAAATGTTTTTCCAGCTGCATTTTGGACCACCAAGGAGGGCATGGCTTATCACCAATGCATTGTTCATTGTCATCTAGAAGTAAAAAAAGCAAAAAACAAAAGCTTTGTTTGGAAAGAACACAAAGAAAATATATCGAATCTGCAATTTTGCAAAACAATTAATCTTGTTAGAAATCGATGCCAAGAAACTTGACTCTTTTTCACACGACCTATTTAATTTATTCAGGCTTTGTAAGCAGGCACTCAGAGTGTTTGTCCACTGATGCATGTCTTGGGGGGTGTTGGGAGGTTGGAGGGGACCTCTCTAAATGCACACATGCATATACATACATTCACTCAAAGCAGACATGCACACACTAGCACTTTAAATAAACACCCAACTTCACACACACACCCACACACACACAAACACTTGGCTGCATCGCTCTTATGCAGAGGATGATTTATTACACTGAACTAAATACTCATTGACACCTCATGCTTTTAGCCATCCCATTGACCTGGCTGGTGATTATCGATTCCCTCCGGTCGCTTCCCCCTTCTCTTGCCATCGTTTTAATGTCACGGCCAAACTACACCCATTTTCCCTCTCACTCCCTCATGGCCTCCAGGGTCTTGGATGAATAGCCTTGTCTCCACAACATCCATATCGCAGCCTTAATTAAGATGCTCAGAAACTCAAATTTAAACAACAGGCTCAGAAGAATAAACTCATGCTTGTTTACAAGTGTGGGTTAATTTTTTAGAAAGTGAAAGAAATGTTCTGAAGCAAACTTAAGTCACAAGAGTGCAAGTGCAAGCTTATTATTGGGATGTCATGATATTTAAGACTTCAGTATTTTAGTCTTTAGGAGTTGCAGGAGGAAGTGAGTGGGTAAAAATGACCATCCTGTAATCATCTTATAGATTCTGTCTCGTGAATTCATGTTTTAAGGTTAGCCTTGTAAAGTATATACTTGTAATGCAATGCACAACAACACTGTGGCAGTAAAGCTTTGATTATATTTTTCTCCCCATTGTCCTTTAGATTTTTTAATGCATTTCCTGTTTTTGTACAAAACACATTGAATTGGGATTGATTTTGGAATTTGCAATGTAAATAAACTTCACAGGGCAAAAATGAATAAATAAATAAGTAAAAAACCTACTAGAATGTTACAGAAGAAGGGGAGCTTATGACTCAGCGGCCATACACACAAACAAGAGATATCTCAGAGAAGTCACTGTGTGAAGCTAAACGTTTTAATCGTGGTGTTCTCATTTGAGCTTAAATATACATTAGATTATTGTTTTACAACAAGAATTGCAGTTCAGTTTGCTTGCTTGCTTGTAATCAAAGTTAGTAAATTTAATCCAGTTCCATCCTCTGTATTTCACCCCCAGAGTACATTAAAAGATGTAGAGGACTGTAAAAAACAAAAAGCATGAAGGTTAACCGAGCCTTGTTTGCAGCTTTTATTAGAGGACGTTACAGTCATTGCTTCATAATTGAAGCGTAATTGGTTGTGAAGTAATGTGGCTGCTAGTTCCAAACAGATATGAGGGAAACATGCTGTGGTGGTTCTGTGGTAAGGAGGTGACAGGTTGCTGTAATTGTGATGAATTTGCAGTCCTTGTCCCTGGCTTTTCGCTACACTAATCAGAGATGAAAGGCACATTATGGCACAAGGAAGGGAATGGAGGTGAAAATTCAGCCAGAAATATCTCAGGTCCTCTCTCTCTGGTCTGTAAACTCTGCACTGTTGGTCTTACTATTTGCTTTTTTTTGCAATATTATTTAATGAACCTTGTCACGGTTAAATGCAAGATCTGCATAGATGCATAAATCAATGTGATTATATGACTAACTCTCTGATACTTCATGATTTTTGTTTGTTTTCTTTCAGTGGGAAGAGGTGAGTGGCTATGATGATGCCATGAACCCCATCCGGACATACCAAGTCTGCAATGTACGGGAACTCAACCAGAACAACTGGCTACGTAGCGACTTCATCCCACGTAAAGATGTACTGCGTGTATATGTAGAAATGAAATTTACAGTGCGTGACTGCAACAGCATTCCCAACATACCAGGTTCCTGCAAAGAAACCTTCAACCTCTTCTACTATGAGTCTGACTCAGACTCAGCCACAGCCACCAGTCCTTTCTGGATGGAAAACCCCTATGTGAAGGTGGACACCATTGCCCCAGATGAGAGCTTCTCCATGCTTGAGTCTGGACGGGTAAACACAAAAGTCAGAAGTTTTGGGCCGCTGTCCAAAGCTGGGTTCTACTTGGCCTTTCAGGACCTTGGTGCTTGCATGTCACTCATCTCAGTGAGGGTGTTTTACAAGAAGTGCTCCACCACAATCGCCAACTTTGCCGTTTTCCCAGAAACAGCAACAGGAGCTGAGGCCACCTCCTTGGTTATAGCACCAGGAACTTGTGTGCCGAATGCCTTGGAGGTGTCTGTGCCACTGAAGCTCTACTGCAATGGAGATGGAGAGTGGATGGTTCCTGTAGGAGCCTGCACTTGCTCAGCTGGGTTTGAGCCAGCCATGAAGGAAACACAGTGTCAAGGTGAGTGTTTATGCAACAAACAGTTTAGGTTCAGAATTCTATTACTTGTTGTTTATGGTGGTAGATTAAAAAGCTAGACATCAGTGTACACAAAGTTCTTAGTTTTTCACAGAGCAGAGCTATTTTGTATCTAATGCCTCAGTCTTGCATGCCTGGATGATGATCATGGGGTTGAAGGAATTTCCTTATCAAGTTCTGCCGGAGGACATGTTGACTGGACACATGACTGTCATGGACACAATGATTGTTACAACGATTGAGTCTAAATTGTTTTGGCCACAGGTTACAGTTTAACACTAAACTGTCCAGCTGCCATATTATTATCAGTCATGTGATTGCCCTGTTTTCTTGGACACATTAATCCAATGATTACAAGGCAGAACAATACACCCTCGATGACACTGTCAGCTGGGGGCTTTTCATTCCTCTGACCCCGGTTTTGCCTTGCAGCTGGTTGCTAAATAAATGGAAATGTGGTTTAGGCTGTCTGTTTATAAAAGCTGGGATGCTGATGGTTTTGGGTCTGATGGAAAACATGACGAGTTCACAGAGGTTGAGATAAAGGTGAATTTTAACAGCATGGTCTCGACTGAAATGGAGTGCAGGTGACAGCAGGAGAAGAATGAAGGATAAATGAAAACTGCATGTGTGTGTGCTGAGGGGTATGAGGGCGTAAAATTGGGCTCAGGGTGTGCAGGTCAAATGGAGACAGCAGAAGGAGAGAGAAAGAAACGGGAGCTGGCAGGGTTATCGATCAGCAGGGGCTGATTGCACAGCAGCTGTGCACGTTCAGTTTGTGTGCGGTTTGTGCATCATCCCTTCTTGCTTTGTTCTTCTCATAGCAGACAGAACTGTTTTCTTCAATATCCATACTCATACTCTGCTCATGCAGAGAATGGCTGGATACTATCTACTGACAGCTTCTGGCACACTCCGGATATTCAGTTTGTGCTCACCTTTGGAAAGAGAGAGTGTATGTGTGAGAAAGAGAGAGCATAGTAAATCCAAAGTATGGTGGATGTGGTTAAAAACTCATTTGTTTGCTTCTGGCAGCTCAAGGTTAAAGCTGTGGCGACTGGGCCCTGATAAAACGTTCCCTAATCACTGGAAACCACAAGGGATAAATCTCCCTCTTTCTTCTTTTCTTACATCACCCCTCCTACTTTTCCCTCTTCTCCCATTTTTTCTTTTACTTCACGCTCATTTCTCATCATCCTTTCATTGTTTCACCACTTTTCTTGGCTTCTCTGTCCTTGCTCCAATATGCAGCATCTCTTCTACTCTCTGATGGTCCTGACTTTTCCCATTCCTTCCCAGTCTGAAGGCCGTTGCTTGCATTAATAAGCCACCGGAGATACACTTGGAATGTCAGCATTAATATTAATCAATGAGCCTTTTCTTTTTTGCCTCTCCACTCATTTGCTGCACATTTTCAACCCCAATATTCTATACTTTTTTCATGCATCACACTTTCCAATTTCAGCATACATTCTAATCAGTTCCTTAAGCTCTATGTTCTGCATGAGAGGATAAGACACAGGGGAGTAAGGAAGAGGGGAAAAAAAGCTCCTACAGGATTAGCATTTTCTATGCCTCCACTTCTCCCTCCCTCTTTTTCTCTGCCCCCTTGTCTGTCTTTCTGCTTCATTCTTTAACGGTTCCACTAAGGAAAACATGGATGAAAGAAGGAGGATGACCCCTTTACTCACTGGAAGTGATTGATCAGCACTTTTAACCTTTTTCCTGAATAAGAAAAAATGCCTTTTTAAATGGAAATGCTCCCTTAACATACAGTATGTGGTCAGACCACCATGCCCAATTTAAGAGGCTGCTCTATCACCTAGTAAAACTTCAGGTAATGTCTTATCTGTTTATCAAGCAGACTTTCCTGTTAACCAGCAGTGTGGATGACTCTGATTAATGGTGATTGAACAAATACACTTAGTGCTAATGTACACAGAGTAGCCAACTGGTGTTTTTGAGCTAATATTGAACTTTTCAAGAAAAAGAACTGCAGGACTGTTAAGTGCTCTGTTGTAGGATTGACCTCCAGTTTTCTTTTTTTTCCCACTTGGAGCATAAAACCATCAAAGAAACTATGTGATAATTATCATTCAGTGGGACAAACCTTGCAGTGTGTCCTTGACATTGACAAGCTTCCGCACTAGTGGGTCAGCTAATCAACTGGCCCTAGTAAACTTTGTCTGCCTTACCTGCTGTCTTTTTTATTAAGCACCGCGGCAAACTCATTCATCTTTTAACAAGACAGTTTATGAAAGATATGGAGCTCTCCAAAGCGTTCTGGATCACAGCGCTGCTGTTATTGTTTCTGTACACGTCTGTAACTTATCACAAGAGTTATAAACTTCCAAGCAGCTGCTATAAATGGTGATAGGACAATTTCAAATGCTAGCAGTGTTTTCACCTGATTAATGGTGCATCGCTTAATTAAAAACCAGTTTAAGTAAAACTATGTTGGCAGTTGTTGTTTTGTATGAAAGTAAATAGATTTTTTTTCTTTCCTTTTACAAAAAGCCTCTTAACATTTACAGATATATGTTTATTCATTGGTGTGTGTGTGACACGTGTCTGTTTTTAGTGGATTTTAATAACAGACAATAAAAAAATAAATAGAAGTTTGATATTGGTTGTAAGGAATGCATATACAAACTGAATCTGCAGCATCATCATACAGAATGAGCATAGGTCTTTGCAAATAGGCAAATGCTGTTCCTTTTCAGTGTCATTGTATTATGTATTTATTCAACTTAAGTACAATATCAACACACGTAAACACCCATGTGTGATAAATATGCGTAATAGCTTATTTTAGCTATGAGCTTATACAGCATTTAAAATGTTATTCACCAGTAAAATGATCCAGTCCAGATAAAATATCACTGTGTGTTGTAAACATAAAAAAATAAAAATGAACATAAACTGTACAAGGATGAGTGTAACAAATGTGTGATATACATGCTGCAAAAACTGTATGTGTGTATTGTTTTAGAGAATTCAACTGCACAGTGTCTTTAAAAGCAATATATATATAGATATAAGATACATATATTGTTTTTTGTTTTTTTTCAATTTCTTTCTCACACTTTTGCTCTTCTTTTATTACCAGCTTGCAACCCTGGCTCCTTTAAGTCCAAACAAGGGGATGGCCACTGCTTTCCCTGTCCAGCCAACAGCCGTGCCACATCAGGAGCAGCCATTGTTTGCTCTTGTCGAAATGGTTATTACCGCTCAGACATAGATTCACCAGATTCCCCCTGCACAAGTGAGTGCAAACTTCTTTTAAACTTTGTTATTTGTGTTATGGTGATTATATAAGAAACATTGTGACAATTCTTTTCAATTTCAATGAATGAGCTTTACTTTTTCCAACAGTTAGAATAAAAATTTAATGGGTTGTTGGTCACGGAGTAAAACCTTTTGGGTGGAGTAAATGTTCTACCAACTTCCCTCTTTAAATTGAGCCCTCTGTGCCTGATAAAAAGTCAGTGGACACTCTTCACACTATGTCCCACACATGGCAAACAAGGCTGCTTACTTTCCCAACATTATCAGAACTTTATCATCCAAGTCCTCCCCCTCCCATCCAACTGTGAAGTCTGTGTGTTCTCAGTGTTGACGTCTTCCTACTAGCAGACAGTGAAGCAACTTTTCCTGCAGCTCTGCCTTCATTAAGAGCAAACATGCAGACGTAGGAACAAATTCATTCAATAGTAAAGAGAGAAAAAATATTCTTTTAATTTTTTTTCTTCTGCTTTCTGGGATGGGGGTCTGATTCTCCCACAGCGCAGTGAGAGATAAGGCTCCAGTAATTGGATAAGAATTGCCAAGGCTCTGCCAATAGTTTGTCTTACTCGCTCCCTGCAGCACTTCACACACTCACACACACACACACATTGGAAATAGGCATGCAATGCAAATTTGAACTCCTGTCCTCCTTTTTTCAGTGAAACTGCTGGAACAGTCTCTTGTTATGTGGAAGGAAAAGAAAATCTAGTTAATGCATGAGAAATGTATTAATACTGCCACACAAGGGAAATTATTGGGTCATGAATTGTGTTGATAGCTGCTGTTTAATAATGAATGTATGTGTATGTAATGATATGTAAAATGTGTTTTCCAGTATTACTCTGTCTATTGTCAAGATGTTTCTTTACTGTAACCAAAACTGATTTTTTTATACCTATTGTGCATGGAGATTAAATTCTTCCTCATTCCAAACCCATTTTCCTCATCTCCTGCATGCTTTTACCTCTCTTTCGCAGCTGTTCCATCTTCCCCACGCAATGTCATCTCCAGTGTTAACGAAACCTCGCTGGTGCTGGAATGGAGCGAACCACGTGATATGGGCGGCCGTGAAGACACCTTCTATAACGTCATCTGTAAGAAGTGCCTCCCTGAGCGGGGAATGTGCTCACGGTGTGATGACAATGTAGACATTTCGCCTCGCCACCTCGGCCTGACCCAGCGACGTGTTGCAGTCCGTAACCTACAAGCCCACACGCAGTACAGCTTTGAGATCCAGGCAGTAAATGGTGTTTCCAACAAAAGTCCCTATACTCCTCAGTTCTCTGCAGTAAACATCACCACAAATCAGGCTGGTAAGTACAGCCTTAAGTAAGTAAGTAAGCTGTGGCCTTACCTGAGAGCTCAATATTGAGATACATGTGAGCAATGCAAACTTTCAAAGTCTGGAAAAGATACAAAACATATCAAATAAAACACTCAGCTTAAGAAGAAGAGAAAATTCCTTGCATGTATGTAGGAGTATGTTATATATTCATCTTTTAAACAGTATCCTAGCTGCCCACTGGTTTCAACCCACTGCTCATCCAGCTCACAGCAAAAGCAGTACATAAGCCAAAATAGCAGTCGGTGCTGAGATTAAATTATGTTGCAGAAGATTGAAACTGAGCTAATATTTATACAAAATAACCAAGGCCAGTCATGATAAGACTCTGCATGTGATTCTTGTTTTAAATTTTGAAGTGTAGCTGTCAGAGGTCGTGATGTTTTGGATAGCGATGCTTAAACGTTAGATGGTGATTTTGGTAGGTTCAGTGTACCTTAATGACCTCAATAAATTTCAGAGATGTTGAACTTACTCATTACTTTTGTTCTTTACAGCTGCTCTTTTTATTAAAAATCTCCCAGGGCTCTTAAGCCGTGCCTTGGATGTGTTTAGCCGCTATGTTAAATATGCTCTCTACGGCATCTCAAAGAACATCACAGATCATGCATTGCTCCTCCCCCTTTCTCTTCTCCATGGCCTAGTCTTCCTCACCTCTGACAGTGTGTGCCTGCTCCTAAAAGATGCTTTTGGAATGCCTCCTCTTTGTGGGTCTAGGACCCAAAGGCCCCCATAGCCCCCCATGTGAAGGCATTAATGTTTTATTACTGGGTCTAGCAGTGGACTGACAGGGACGACTGTCCACTTGTCATTGCTTGAGGTCAGCTGGGTGCAGAAAGAGTGGTGGAGGAAAAGGACAGGACAAGACAGCATCAACTGTGATCAGATTATCCATTTGTGTAGTCTCAAGGCTAGCCCTGTGTGTGCGTCCACCTTTTAAGAACCTAAATAAATACTATGGGTAGTGATAAGCCCCAGGGGCCACCTCCATGGTAACTGCTACATCTTCTCCCAGAGGAGGGCCCCTAATCCCTCTGCTAGAGTAACTAGGGGCTCTGCTGAGAAAGTATTGTCTTCTACAAGAGAAATAAATAAATGGAGAGATGGAATGGAGGTGGTGGTGGGATTAAGATAGACTCAGGAAAGGGGGCATTCAGGCACCAAAGACAGAGAAAGAAACAAGGTTGAATAACACACAACCAGCAATGTTAGAGAGAAGCTGCATCAGGTGGGTGGGGTAGCTTGAGGAATGTTATTTTTATTTACTTTTTTTTTTTAACAAAAGCAGTAAGAAATGCAGGGTGGAAGGAAAGAAACCTACCTAAGCAGAGTGTTAAAAACTGGGATCTGATATTTATACCTACCTTCTGCTATGATCAGCCAGCTGTGCAGAGGTCAATTATGTACAAATCACAGTGCTTGTCTTTGCAGCTATTTCGGTCATTACTCAGCTATTTGAGATTCTATTCATATTCAGCAACTCAATGTCACACAATTAATGTCTCTAAAAATATGTGTATCTCAATTTCAAACCACTGTTGTCCCCCTTACTCCCTGCTTCAACCCCTCTCTATGGTGGCCAGCTTTTTCAGTTTAACTTCCTATCTGGCCACTAATAAATCCAACAACCACCACATTTGACTTGGTTGGACAGCACATCTTAAGAAAAAAGTTCTAAGGTACCATAACTTGGCCCTCAAACTGAGAGGGTGTTAACAGTGAAATGCAAGATGAAAAGTGAGGACTTGAAGAGGACTGTGGAAAAGGAAAAAGATAGAGGGTGATTGCACATAGGGGAAAAAAGTGCAGAACTATTTTTGAAGTCAAGGTGCCAAGAGAGATAGACGGTGGAAGTTATGAGACAAAAGCAGTAGACAAAGAGAGGGGTGTGTGAGTTAGAGGCACAGAACAAGCCTGAACTTAGAAAATAGGAAGAGAGACAGGACTTAATAGGCACATGAAAACAAAGCAGGGAAAACTCAAGTGGGTGGAGGGCCAGTGTGTTTTATAGTAGTTGGAAGGATGTATCCACATAACAATGAATGCATGTTTGTGCATGTTTTATTAAATATGTAATGTTTACAGGATAGTTATATGTAATTTCTAATATGTACAGTAATGCATGCACATATGCACATTGTATACATGTAATGTTGATCAATTAGCTCAGCTAGTGTGTCATTGCATGTGTGGTGAAAATCTGCATCAGTATGTGCATACTTGTTCTTTAATCTTGTCTCGTCTGTGATACATATATCTGAAAGGTATATTGGTTTTGCTGTTTGATTATTTTAGCCTTACAGGAGATCTACACATACCCTCTCCTTCCCCTAGGACTGCAGAAGGGAGAATTTGAGCATTAATGGGGAGTGGTTCTGTATACTAACAAATGGGCAAAGCTTTTCATGAAGCTCACATCCTAAGACTATGTGTTTGGGTTTCTGTGGACACACAAAGTACATAGAACTTTAAAATACATGTACAGAAAATGAGAAATAAAGACAGTTTTTTACTATTTGTGTAGCACCGTCTGCAGTGCCAACAGTCCACCTGATGGCGGCCACAGCAAGCACCATGAGCCTGTCCTGGCTTCCTCCAGAGAAACCCAATGGAATCATTCTGGATTATGAGATTAAGTACCACGAGAAGGTAAGGAGCAATGTCAGTGAACAACACTAATTCAATCCAATTCTATTTACTATCCTGGTCTCTGTTTCATCTGTTTCTGTAAATGTGGAAAACAATGCCTCTGCTGATAAGCACATGGTTGCTGTGATACAACTCACCACTTATATTCTTATGGGAGATTTATCCTTGACTTTTTCCTTTTTTTTCAATCCCACAATCCTTTATTCTCTTTTCCTTTTTCTCTCCCCAAACCTTTTCCAAATTTAAATTGTGCTTTTCCCTTTTTTGAATCCTCCTTGCCCTCCTTCTCCCCCCTCCTTCATCTTTCAATCCATGCATTGGAAAATCTCTGTAATTTTTAGGAGCTCAGATTTCTGGCTGTATTTACCTTAGGGGAAGAAAAAAACACACTCAATGCGTATCTTATCTGTTTGTTGTCCACTACAGTCAGATTAACATAACCTTTACAATTTATCTCTTTAAGTTCTTCTCTCTTGTTCTTGTCTCCAAGTGTTTTTCCACCTGTCTGCATGGTTTAATGGTTAGACTGCCTGACAGAGGGTGAAGGATCACAGAAAGGGTGATACCGAATAGAGGCTGCTGTTTTGTAATGGTTTATTTACTACTCTTTTGGTGTGCAGGATCAGGGTGAGGCCATTGCCCACACCATGACTGCCCAACGAAGCAATGCCCGCATTGAAGGTCTCAAGGCTGGTACGCCCTATGTGGTACAAGTCCGTGCCCGAACAGTGGCTGGTTATGGGCGGTACAGCAGCCCAGCAGATTTCAGCACCAACCTACAAAGTATGTTCCTTCCATACCTTGCTTATTACATATTTTAGGATATTTTTTGCTTAGCAGCAATGGCTATTACACTAGGCTTATTAAAATGTGATTAATCAACTTGTCATTAAAGAGTATCTGAACTCTACCATTTCCTTGGTAGTTAGGGTATCAGCAACATCCTTCCTCAATGTACCAATCTCTCAGCAGTATAGACAGATGAAAATTCTCCAGGCATGGAAAAAAATGCATTTAACAGTCCCAGATGCTCTGCATTCCCTCAGCGACATCTTTTTACTTATGTAAGCTTTCTGATACTGATGTGAGAGGCATACAAGTCTACAATTAAATTTGTATGCTTCACAGTATTTGGCTTTGCATCGGACAAGATCTATTTTGAGTGTATATTTTTGACTTGTTCTCAATATAACAATTCTTTTTGTGTTGCACGCTAAGCTGACCCACCAAAGTCATGGCAAGAGCAGCTGCCACTCATCGTTGGATCAGCTACTGCCACCTTGGTCTTCATCATCGCAGTTGTGGTCATTGCTATTGTTTGCCTCAGGTCAGAATATAACTCCTACAAGAGTACAATAAGCAACATGAACAACTTGTAGATAACAAAGTGGTAGAACATTTACACATAATATGTTCAAGCAGCAGGGGCTTTAATTAGCATTTTCTGCATAATGTTTTTACTTCAAGTTGAAGAAAACAGAGATAGCTTCAAATGTCAACTTTGTTTGCATGTCCTCCAAACCACCCCAGAACAGTCTCAGTGGATTGCTGTGCCACCTGTGAGGCCGCTGAATGCCAGATTAGCCTTTTGAATCTCTGAATAGTAAACAGCTTTGGTCAAAATGCTATTTTACTCACTGGACACAGCATGGCATAGCAGATGTTGGGCCTGATAGGCCTGCCCTCATGGCCCAGCACTCAGAATCCACTGTGTGATTGCCTGACCGCAAAGAGCCCAGATGCGCCCCTCATCTCGCTGAGCCCAGCTGACTAGGAAGATATGAATGGCCGCTCACACCTTTCAAAAAGTCTGATAGGGCATCAGCTAGGTCTAACCAGACTCGTTTATCCTTATACAACTCATTTGTCAGGCAGCAAATGCAGTGTGTGTGTACGTATGTGTAAAAGGTTGGCACCCACTGCTGACTGGCGCCCACTGGGCTCCCTCTACAAGCCAGTTCAGGCAGTGGCTGACAAGCGTGGGCATCGGTCACGCTAGACTGAATAATAATCTCCCTGATCCCTCTCCTCTCCTTCTCCCTCCTGCCTCTTCACTCTCTTCTAAATTCACACCACTACATTGTGTCTCTCTCAGGGTCTTGGCATGGTCGCTGCTCTGACTGCCACAGAAGAAGAAGGAGAAAATAGTAATAATACAGAACACAGAGCTTCTGCATATACCAGAACAAAATTAGAATTTGAAATAAGATGCAAATCACCATTGGGTATTTTTGCCCCGGTTACTGGTTAGACAACAAAGGAAGCACATTAACATGTAATTTCAACAACCCAGCCCCTTTTTCTTGGCTCCCACCCCCACTACAGTGCAGAAGGGACCTATGCTGGAAGGTGAAGCTAAACAAACTGAAAGACACACACAAGCAAAAAAAAATGCAGATAAATGAAAGATAGAATTACATCAAGAGATCCGGATTCCAAGAAGAGACAATAAGATTCATATTGAATTGGGAAGAATGGTATGATGTGGAAGGCGAGACAGCTGAGCTGGCTGTTTCAGTCTTCCTTTGTCTCAGCTGCTCATTTTGATTGTATTGTAAGTGAATAGCTTTCACTTGCTGCTAAAGACAATGATATTATATCCCTTGGTTTAGACATGCATTACAGTCCCTGAGTATGAATCATCACTTTACTAGGCATTGATACAATCTTTATCAGCATATCCCTTTTTCTCAGCGTAAAGAGACTAAACATATTCACCAAGCCAAACCATAGTCTGACTACATCTCATGCAACAACCAGGAAAGGGATCAGCTTTCTCTTTATGCCTTTGTGCCTCTCCAGTATTTGTACTCCACTGAGGCCGTGTGACTGAGTTTTTGTTTTCATCTTTTTCAACAGAAAGCAGAGAAATGGCTCAGAGTCGGAGTACACAGAGAAACTACAGCAGTACAGTAAGTGTCTTTGCTAAGACCCGTTTTCCTTTTTCATATATTTCAGAAAAAGTTTTCCTTACTTTAGTGTGGCAATGACTGACAAAGAGCACCCATCACAAAACTGGCTTCATCTTTTCACACAATAATAAAGTAAAATGGAGAGTCTTGTTTTAATCATTATATTGTGTTGCTCATACCTTGCTTAGCAGCATAGATTCACTTTCCTGTTCTTGCTACTGAATCCCCAATAGTAACGCCAGGAATGAAGGTCTACATTGACCCCTTCACATACGAGGACCCCAATGAGGCAGTGCGCGAGTTTGCCAAGGAGATTGACGTGTCCTGCGTGAAGATCGAGGAGGTCATTGGCGCAGGTAACCCACCAAAGCTCCTGAGCTACAGGGGGAAGACTGCTAGTCACCTCCAGGCCATACCGTTAGAGGACTTCACACCAAGCGGTACTTTCACTCAATTCATCCCTAGCCCTCTTCCTCCTCCTTCCCCTACACTCGTCACTTCTTAGGAAACCCTTTTTCCAGTCTAAGAGATGTCTCCAGCACTCTCCTATGTTCAGATTACTAGCTCTGTCCTCCCTAGTTCGTGTGACTCACATTTTTTACACCCTTCACATACAATGTACAGTTAGACTAGATGTAATACCTTTTGTATGGTGGATTATCATTTTACCCGTGTCCTTAAAAGTAGCCCAATCCTGGAACGAGAGCAAACCATTGTATGGAAATTGATTTAGTTTAAGTCCGACACAACAATAATTTCTAAGCGATTAAAAATCTTTTTGAATCTAATAGAACCATATTTTGGACAATGCAAAACTACAGCCCCATGCAGACAGGATTTATTCCTCAAGGGAAGATTTTAATCCTTTCTGAGCGCATGTATGTTAGTGCTCTCTTATCTTCTTCAGAGCTAATTACAGTACCGCCTGGATATTTTTTGGCACTGTCGTTGACCCTAGGTTTTTTTTTTTTTTAGCTCAAACCTATCTGTGTTTTTAAGATGTAAGTTAGAGCATTTGCTCATGGCGTTACCTGTTAACGAGTCTTGAACTTTAGCAGTCACCTTCAACTGAGTACAAAACTTTACTTGGTCATGGACATGCGGTTGCCATTAAAAGTCTATGCGCTGTAGAGATCCTGCAAAAGATCCAAAGATCCTTTTTTTCTGTGTAAATTTTGTAAATGTGTTGGATTACACTAAGCAATTTCTCATTCCAATGGGCAATGATAATATTAAATCAGTCTGAATGGGGCATAAGATAATATATTGTCTCTAGTCCAGGATTGACTATCTCTGAACCTGCATACTTTTCACTTTCTTGAGAACCTCTTAATTAATAAAAGAGGGCTTTTGCTAGATTAATATTATTGACCCCAGTTCCTGCCACTTACACCTTCTTCACCATGTGGTTGTCTTCCTTTTTTTTTAGAACACTACCTTACATGATGTTGTAGACAGTAAAATATTTTGTGTATTTGATATATTTTAAAGTAATATCTCTGCTTAAAAGCTGCAGGACTATGCCATGTGAAGTTGATTTTTTTAGAATATGTATCTGAGTGAAAACGGAGGACATTGTGATGGCAGAGATGGGAAACCCCTACTGCTGCTTCTGCTACTACCATTACTACTGCTACTACTACTACGACAGCTCCTCTACTGCTGAGGCTACTACTTGAAACCCGTCGCTTCCCAGCATTCGCCTTTAAAGTGACAAACCCTCAACCCCTGTCTTCCCTGTCCCGCCCCTTTCCTCTTCCCCTTCCTCAATCCATCCCTCAATCCTTCCTTTACCTTCCCTTCCCTCCCTCATTGACTTGCCCCACTTGGTCACCTTTGCACCCACATTGACACACATCACTGTCATCGCTTAATTTTTCTTGTGTTCTTGCACACGCTTGGTGTAGAATCTAAACATAAAGCGTCGACAACCCCCAAACCTCCGAAGCTTTTGTCTCCACCCATCTCCTCTGGTGGCCGCTTCTCCTGCCCCTCTGAAGCTTAACACCACCTCCTTGATCCATGACCCCCTCCTCCTATGTTCCTTTATCTTGACTCATCCTGTCACCTTATTTTTATTTATTTTTTTACTTTCAACATTATTATTTCACCCAACTCCACATCGTATCTCATGCTGCTCACTCTCCATGTTTTTTTTTTATTTTATTTTTTCCTTTTGCATTTATTGTTTAGTCTAACAGTACAAAGTTATTGTACACTCCCTGTCCAACCACCACCCCTTAAAACTGGCCTAGAGTCCTGGTTTCTCTAGCAGTTCCCCCTGACCAAACCCTCCTGCTCACCTCCCCAGGCTCCTTGGTTCTAACCAGTTAACTGTTCCCTCTCCCCTCTTTTCCCCCACTCTCCTCCACTCTTCCGTCATGCCTCTTTTCCATCTCTCCTCTTCCTCTTTTGCTGTTTCTCTGGCTGTCTCACCTGGGCTCTCACAGGAGAGTTTGGGGAGGTGTGCCGTGGTCGCCTGAAGCTGCCAGGACGCAGGGAAATCATTGTTGCCATCAAGACTCTCAAGGTGGGCTATACTGATCGCCAGAGGCGAGACTTCCTGTCCGAAGCTTCCATCATGGGTCAGTTTGACCACCCCAACATCATTCGTCTAGAAGGTGTGGTCACCAAGAGTCGGCCAGTGATGATTGTGACGGAGTTCATGGAAAACGGAGCGCTGGACTCTTTTCTTAGGGTGAGTAAAAACAGATGCAAACAAACACTTTTCTTAAAATAATTTTGTAGCTCTATTATTAGCAACACCTTAGCAACATGTATCTGATTTTATCAATATTGCAAGACTACTTAGCAATAAGCCCATCCAGATCTACTTGATCTTTTTTTGTTGTTATCTCAATTTCTTTGGAGCCTTAAAAGGTCTTCAACTCAGCCACAGAGCCCACAGTGGATCTCTGACAATTCTAGCATTCAGGCAATTGGTGACATTTAGCTCAGTCTCCAATGAATCTCTGCCTCAAAGTCACATCATACATTGTCTGGCAAAGAAAAGGGAGCAATACAAGGAGATATAGAGTAAGGATAGGTGGGGGATGGATTTGCAGAAAAAAAGAGACATTACAGTGTTATAAGATGGCAGTTGAAAGATAAGGGCATGAAGACTTATGCAAACACAGGAAGAGACACTGAAAATAGAAAGACAGGCAGGAATATAAAAAGGTAAACAAAAAAAGAATACCATGTTTTCCTTTGAACATCCTTCCTTGATCTACAATAAAATATCTACAGTTAAACTTTTTTTCCTGCTTTTTCTTTCTTTTTCAGCTCAATGATGGGCAGTTCACAGTGATCCAGCTAGTTGGTATGTTGCGTGGTATCGCAGCAGGCATGAAGTATCTGTCGGACATGAACTACGTGCACAGAGACTTGGCTGCCCGTAACATCTTGGTTAACAGTAATCTGGTGTGTAAGGTGTCAGACTTTGGCCTATCTCGTTTCCTTGAGGATGACCCTACAGATCCCACCTATACTAGCTCACTGGTGAGTCAGTGTGTACCATACACGTATATGTGTTTTTGTATGGGTATTTGTGTTATATATCAATGGTTTAAAATCTGAATGTGTCAAGTTTTTAACATCAAAACATCAGCGTTTTTTTTTTTAGCTTGAATTAAACTTATTTTAGTACGACTTTATTATTCTGAGTAGAAATGTGGCACAGGGGTATGAAAAGATTATGAAATAAAAACAGTTTAAACATTATATTCAAACATGTATGCAATGAAGAAAATCTAAAATTTTTCCACAAAAGTACTGCATGGGGGAGATTTACTGATCCTGTGGTGATTCTGGTTCACATCTCCTGCTGAATCAGGACATTTTGCTTTGACATCCTAATTATCTTGTTATCCTGATTACTAATTATGGATTCTAAATTGTATTCAAAGATAATCTAACCTGCAATTTTTATGATTTCTGTTGGAAACCCTTCTGTGTGTTTATTGTAATAATCAGCCCTGATAAAGATACCTTCTTTCTGTGCAACCCAACAGTGCTTTTAGGCTGGGTGAAAAGGGAAAAATCCCCTCCAATGTGTAAATCCTGTTTAGTAAAGAAAACAAAACTAAACCTAAAAAAAACAAAAAAACGTCCAGAGCTATATCTAGAGGACAAGTCTCCTGGTGATAGGAAACACTGGTGTTAATTTGTAAACGTGTTTTTCACTTTGCAAAACTCTACCAGTGTGAGACACCAGTCATCCCACCCACAACTCAGTTTGCCTTGTAGTTACCACAAACGGACTCTAAAATGGTGCTGATATATTGATGTTAAAAAGGAAGTTTGTAGCTCAGGAAAAATTCTTATAGCTTTCTGTGTTTGTACTTGTTTGTTTTTGTCTCAGTGTTGACTAACCTTGTGTGTATGTGGTGTTTGGGTTCTTACAGCATGTACCCATGTGTTGTACATCAACATTTCCCTTGGACTGTTTTTCTCACCCTCTCTCTCCCCCTCTTGTATGTGTGTGGCTCTGTGTCTGTGCTCCATCCCTCCAGTATTTCATGCTCACCTACTCATTCGCATATCCACAGGGAGGGAAAATCCCCATCCGCTGGACGGCCCCTGAGGCTATTGCCTACAGGAAATTCACCTCAGCCAGTGATGTCTGGAGCTACGGTATTGTCATGTGGGAAGTAATGTCATACGGCGAGCGGCCATATTGGGACATGAGCAATCAAGATGTAAGTAAATTTGAATGTGTATATTTTTTTCTTTTTACACATTTATGTGCAAATGTACACTCTGTATGAAATGTAAGCGTTTTCAACCACTTTCATGGTCCCGTTCTGCTCATATCCATCAGCAACTACCTCTCACTCTGGCCTTTATTTAATTGTTTAGCCTACAGCTGGTTTTCCTCTTTTATCTCTTACGTTTCCATGATTCTCTCCTCCCTCACTTGCCCTTTTCATCGACTCCCCTCTCGCCCTCCTTGGGTTGCCCATTCTCCCTCTATACCAGTTTGGTGCTTAGAAGTAGACCGTGATTTTTCTGTTGTCCTCCCTCAGGTAATAAATGCTGTGGAGCAGGACTATCGACTGCCCCCACCCATGGACTGCCCCACGGCCCTACACCAGCTCATGTTGGACTGCTGGGTGAAAGAAAGGAACCTGCGACCCAAATTCACCCAGATTGTGGCCACGCTGGATAAGCTAATTCGCAATGCTGCCAGCCTGAAAGTGGTCACCAACAGCACACAGTCCACTGGGTAAGTCTTACTTATTGTATGATTTGGAAGATGTGATCATTGATTTAAGTTCACTAACACAGTATGAAAGCATGGGCAAGAGAAGTTTTAAAGCAACCACTTGCTTGAGTAGTAAACAAAAAGAAACAGTGCAGCTGCTCCTAGTTGCTTTGTTTAGTGATGAATGTTTACTGGTTTATAATTACTTCTACTTGTAATTATATTGGTACTGATAGGTTTCTTAAAATCTATTATGGTTATATTGACTCATATGCTGGAGAAGATATTTTAGACTTTTGAAATAAAATATTACTTTATTTAAGGCAGTAATTTGCCTTATCAGCAATGAAATACTGGCCAAGACTTAATTTGCACCGAAACCAGTGTTGCATGAAAATATTCAGGTTTATAATGTGTTTGTGAGTCACTCCAACTCAGCTGCAACAGTCTTTTAATGCCTCTAAAGTGCAGATTTCTTCCGATACAAGTCTTTACTCCTCACAAATGCAGGCTAAGCCATTATGCAAATCCAAATTACCATCGCTCAATACAGCCCTTAAAGCAGTTCAGCCACCAGCTGGGAGCTCAATCAATCATGTCACATCTACATTTAGCTGATTTATCTTTATTTGAAACTTGTTTCTTGGAAAGAATGTGGAGGCTGCAGAGTCGGAGCATCCAGTAAGGGGGTGACCTATCTTTCTGTTCCTGGATCAGGGTCTTACTGTCTTGAGGGAGGACTACAGACAATCCCGGGTTGGGCTCAGGAGGGATACCGGGGTCTCGGTTGGCTGCCAGAGTGACGTTCTTAGAAGATTAAGCTTGCGGTTAATTAGCTCGATTAAGGCGATGCAAAAAAGATTTGGGAGCGCCTTTTAATTAGCCACTAACGAGATTTTAAACGGGCCAGCAGAGAAGTGGCCTCCTGCCGACAAACCCAACAAGGGAGGAGTGAGAGATGACGCATGAGTCCTTGTTGGCTGTAGGTTGCTAACACTGTCTGATATCATTTTCTTTACCAGTATGTTGGCTTATTGCCTGACTTGATAGGGATAGTGTGCTGTGTTTAAAGGGAAACTATCAGTGAAAACTTTGATGATATAAGGTCTTTCATCATCAGAACTATGAATTTATTTCCATGTTTGCTGAGTTTCTGCTGTGAATAGAGAACTTCACGCTATCAAATCCCTAAAGTTCTTAAAATGTAAAACTGCGAGTAAACCCTTTGGAGAAACTGTGACGGTCTCTGTTAGTACCACCACAGTTTCTCATGCATTTAGGTTTGGCCTGTAGTGATCCTACCAGCTAGCTCACATGATTATCCAACTTTCCTGCTGTGTTTGTGCTCATGGCTCACATGTGGCTAGCAACAACGTGGACCCTTTCTAAGCCAACTTTAGAGAAGCAGGACTAACAATACTCAATTAAGAGAGGCCAGAGTCTGGCGCTAACGGCAGCCTGAGGCCTTGGGCTCAGAAGCACAGGCCTTATTAAAAATCACTCCATCTACACCACTCAATGGAACCTCTGTATCACTGTTATTAACTCCCCCTCCATGCCTTTTCTCTTTTCGCCCTCTTTCTCTCTCCATTCCTCTTTTAATTGTTAATGAATCTAATGCCATCAAAAAGGATGACAGGGATCAGCAGAGCAGAGAGGAGGGGAGACAGTGGTGCTCTTTCTCTGGGCTCACTCCTTTAACTGTGCCTTCTCCTGTACCTCCCTCACCTCTCCGTTATTCTCTCCACCACCACCTCCACTCTTGTTCATCCAAATAACTTTACTTTGAGTTGTTACACAGTTTTATTAAAACTCCCAAGGTGGCCTCTCTATCTACAGCATTGATCATGTTTTTCTTTATTATTATTATTTTTTTTTTAAGGCCTTTTTAGTCAGTAAGTGTCAGTTACACACAAAAGGATTTATTTTCAGACCCATAAAAGAAAATTAAAATAATTATAGCACAGCTAAATGCATTCATTTTTGATACAATGCAGATTGTTTTTATTGTACATAAAAACAAAGACTTGTGAGGTCACTTATTTCAGTCTGTAGCATGATTACTCATTTCTAATGTTCAGCTACATGTGCATGTGAACATCTGTGTTTGCATTCCAGTTTTTTTTTATCATTTTTCATGAAGAACATGTCTGTTCACCTCTTTGAGTTGGCTTGCAAACATCCATTTGTTGAGAACTCTGTGGTGCTTAAGAAAGATTCTGTCATTTTAACATCAACAACATTTGTGTACACCCAGAGAGAATACTGTAAATACAGCGATGAAAAGCCATTACACTCATAGCCTGCTGGGTAAGACTATTTAATGCAGATGGTACAAATTTGATTTAAACTGACCAGTAAAACCACATGAAATTCAATCTCTCAAGATCAGATGTATGCATCACTGAAATAACAAAAACAGGAATAAATACAGATTTCAAGATACATCTATGGTTTTATTAGAATTGCAGTTGGACACAGCACTTTTTCAATAATTACATCACTGATGTAATCAGAAATGCTTACTTTACTTTTACAAGTACAGAAATAAATCAAATAATTACTGTCACAATTGTTGTTATCATAATATCAAATGATTATGCCCCCTCAAAAGCCTGATCTGGTCATAAATGACAACATTTGATGCACGGCACTGGGAGCGTACACCACATGCCTCACCAGCTGCAGCGCCAACATCGAGCAACCAAGCCTCCGACCAGTCTCTCCGCAGTCATAAAAGTACACTCCCAAACCAAGCCTACATGCCCCCTTCCCCTGTTGCACACAACTCCTTACACTTTGTATGGAGTAGGACGGAGGAGAGGGGAAGAAAAGAGGAGGAGAGGCAGAGAAATGGAGAGGTGGCGCTCAGTGGGGGATGTTATGGGGTGAGGTTGGCCGGTAGAGGCAGTAGAGTGACGACCTTAACCCTCTCTCTCTCTGTTTCTCTTTCTCTCTCCTTCCTCCCCCTCCTCCCCAATGTAGGGTATCCCAGCCCTTGCTTGATCGCTGTGTGCCAGACTATACCACTTTCACCACTGTGGGAGACTGGCTGGATGCCATCAAGATGAGCCGCTACCGTGACAACTTTGTCAACGCTGGATTTGCTTCCTTTGACCTGGTGGCCCAGATGACAGCAGAGTGAGTGAAGCTAATCAGGCCTGAAGTGATTGACTGGGATGAGTTTGAGAGTCAAAGTAGAGTTACATGGATTGACCTTGAGGGAAATAAATAATCTTGTGGATAAATTAAACAGGATGTGGAAGAGTGGGCTCTGAGCAGATTCAGATATTAAGGGAATAACAAACTCAGAGCTTACAAAAAAAACACATAGTTTATCATGTTGGGATATTAAGCTGACGTTCCTGTACAAATAATACCATGCTTCGTAGACATACAGTGCAGTATTAGCCTTTTAATGTAATTATTTCTAACATTTATGTACATATATTTTCACTGTTTGACAATTACTATTGTTTATAAGATTGGCTGCAAATGACATCAGAAAATCAAAAATACACAGTATAACTGGGTACGGCAAATTGTCTGCAGGCTCTCGCAGCTGCTTCCTTTACCTATGATCTCCAGCTGATGACTTATCCAGTATTTATATTGTTTACAAACAGGAAATGATCTAATGAATGTCGTGGAAATTGGAGGCCAGTGATGATCAAATAAATGAATTAGGATTATAATGATAAATAAATCATTCTCATTAGCTGCATAATAGGCAGGGGAGGTGGGGGTAATTTGTTTCAATTTGGCTAGGCTGACAGGTGTGGTGTACTGTGGCTCTCTGTTGCCCTTAATGGCCAGTAATTTCTCTAATGGTGCCCATTTATTATCATTTCATCATCTGATGCTGCACTGATAGGGATGGCAAAAAATGAAGAAAAATGTTTTTTTGTGTGGTGCACCTTAGTGCAGTATGATTGTGTGTGTATACAATGTACATAAGTCTTTGGACTGGACAGAGCCACAAAGTCATTATATAATGTCTGCATTCAAGATTTGAATGTGTATGACTAAATGGAGAGGATGCAGACAATGACAGTCAGCTTATCTTTGCCCCAGAAAAGTGAAACTAGAACTAGTGAAATCAAGCAAGCGAGTTGAAAAAGATATTCTTGTGATATATTGGACAGTGTAATGGCCATGATGATTAGATTATGCCATCTGACTAATGATAGAAAATGCAGGTGTCCCCCCTAAACCATTTTAAAAATATATAATAACTATGTCAACAATACGACATCATTGCCTGAGAGTAGACTAATACTTTACACATTTTAGTTATTTCTGTGGATTTCTGGGGGCTATTTTAAGCACAAAAAATGTTGCGCAACAGTGGCCGACTTAAACCTGATTTGCCAAAACAAGGACCCACATAAAGCCTGAGCGACAGGATGCTAACTGAGAAATCTTATATTTAAAAAAAAAGAAAAAAAAGAATCCTTTGCTGTCTTGTTTTTCTATATAAATGAAAGGCTGATGCAGGCTCTGTGAAATCTACCAGCTGCCAAACAGTAGCTCAGTTTGCTTTTTAATCATTAACTGTCATTATAGCCTTTTGACTCCTATCTTCTTGCCCACCTGCTGGGTAACAGAAGTATGTTTCATTAAAACCGGCACTCTAACTATCCCCATTCTGATAACATACTCTCTCAGGAAGCCATTTTATGGGTGATTGCCAGGGTGAGGTCTGTTCCTGTTCCCACCTGGTAGCGTGTGTGCTCACTTGTGATGGAAAGCGAAACTTGCTGTCTACTTCAGCTTGTGATGTTTGTCCACTTTTATTAAATTTTTTTTTTATGACAGAGCCACCTGCTCTTATGATTTTTCCCCCCTCTCTCTCCTCAGGGATTTGCTGCGGATAGGGGTGACGTTGGCTGGCCATCAGAAGAAGATTCTTGGTAGCATTCAGGACATGAGACTACAAATGAACCAAACACTTCCTGTACAGGTGTGAATGACAGGACACACGGATGCAGTCAAAGGACAGCCAAACAGGAAAAGGGGAAAGAAACTGTGCCAGAAAAGGCCACTGGAAAACCCTAGCTGCCTGACCCATCTCTGCCAATTAGACACTATGAAACTGGCTTGCAGTGCCTCTGAATATATTTTTTCTTTATATTATTACCACTAACATTTCCGGTCCCTGCTTTTTTTTTTTTTTTTTTTTTTATTTCGTCATTGTTTCTTTTTCCATCAAAACATAATTAGTTTGCTTTTGAAAGAGGAGAAAGCATTAATCCCCTTTCCCTTGCCTCACCAGGGAAGGGTTGATGTTTGCATGCATGCAGTTTTCAGAGAGTTTGGCCTCAGTAATGCTCTGATCCTCATTTAACAGCCTCTTCCCTTGCCCCTTTAACCCAGTTCTGCTGGTTATGTTTGGGTCTAGTTATTGGTAGTAAGAAATGAACACCCAGATATGAAACAGTGAACATGTTTTCGTTTAAATAAAAACAAGCAAAGCAGAAAATAAAAAAAGAGAAAAGAGGCGTGTCAAACCACGGGAGATAGAGGATATTTTTTTCCCTGATAGAAGTTGTTTTTTTGTGCATCTGTGTTCTCCATCTTCATATTGAAGGTGTGTTACCTAAAAGGGCACTTGCTGGACAGGGGTGAGGTGGTGAAGGAAATAAAAAAAGTGGGCTGCAGTCAAAGGTCAAGAGGATGTCAGGGATCAAGAGGGTCAAAGGAAGGCAGCCACATTTCTGGACACCTGTTTCGACTGTTGGGTCACTAGACGACCTCTTCGCTCTGACCTGAAGTCACTCAGGATAGTTCCCCAGCTTGGGAACACCTGCTCATCAACAGTGTTTTTACACATACAAATATTTTTTACTTTACTTTGTCCAAACTTAGTTTTTCTGTGTTTTTGTTTTTTTTGTCTTTCATACACATTTTTGGGAGATTTATGGTTTTAAAATGGCCGGTCATACTGAAGTATCCCCTCTCCTCCTCTGCTGGACACTTCTCGTGATTAGGAGGAGATAAGGACTGTGGCAACACTATTAAGAGACCCCTTGGCCTTTTGTGTGCATTTTTGTACCTGTGTGTATGTTTGTGCGTGTATGTGGGATTACGGTAAGTGTGCCTGGATGTGTGGGTGTATCTCGTTGCACACAAATATACTGTACAATACAGCTTCCGCTATATGCCACCATGGAGAATTAAAGCATGAACTGAACTGTAATAAGGAGCAACTATATCTGAAACAACTACGCTATACTCTGTGGACAGCTGTTTTCTATTAGATCCAAAAATAGACTTTGGTCATACACACTCACACATATATATGTATAGAAAATTATATATATATGTGTATCATGCAGACCTGAAAGAAACCATGATGAACACCTTAATTTTTTACTTACAAGTATCTGGATTTAGAATTAATCTAAATCCTTGATTTTGATTTCCTGCCCTATGTATTTATTTGTACTTCATCCACCAACCCATGACCCTCCTCCAACCAACAACCACGTGGACTAGGTTGTTTGTGAGAGTGGACTTGGAATAATCAGAAAGAAGAGAAACTCCACGACGATCCACCTAATGATTTGATGATTATTAAAGAGCAGAAATTGCATATAAATTGGATATTGTATTTTTGTTGTTGTTCTAAACAGCCTGTTCATGTTTTATAACAAAAATAAGAAAAAATAACATAAGAAAAATGGTGTTTTAACAAAAAGAACGTGTTGTTGTGAAATGTTTGCCTGAGTGAAATTAAGACAATGGAAGAACAATGGAAGAGAAGAGGGAAAGTCATGAAGCAGAGAGGAAGTAATGAACACCCCCCATCTTAGATCACTGGTACTAACTTACTATTTTTTGTTCTGCCTTCATTGTTGTCTGAGAGTTGGCAGTGTGTAGGTGTGTTCAAGTTTTTGTGTGACACCCGAACTTGATATTAAGCATCCCCAACCCATTTTCATTCTCAACATAAAGAACATTTGTGAAGCACTGAGCTGTTATTAATTGTCTTCCAGCACATTATGTTCAATTCCTGCAAACCACTCAACTGTTCTCCAACCCACTTTACATAGGACCCTTGTAACCCATAGGAGAGGTTACTAGGGAGCAGATCCAGAGATAATACTGAGTCAAACTACTCGATGCACCTTCCTATCCTTTCAGTCTCTCCAGAGGAGTTCCACTATAAGTCCAGCAGTTTCTCTCCATCCTGCAGGATGCTTATTAAAAAATCCAAAGCTGTCAGGGGAGAACTTATCGGTCTTTGTCTGTTAGGTCGATGAATACAGCAGCCAATTGGGAATTGCCAGGATATGAACGTGTAGCATGCAAGCATATGCAGACATAGGGCAGGCGGACCTATCATTATCTCCCATTCATTTCCTGTCTGGCCTACAATCATCCTGTCTCAGTGCTGGCTGCTGCATGATTAGCACAGCGCAGGATCAACAGCACGGGCATGCCAAAATCTGCAGCCCCCCCCCCCACATCTTAACTGATAGCAGCTGCATCTCTCAGACCATGCAACTCGTGCCTCTCACAAAATGGTGTTTGAAGGTGCTGGATTGAGGATCTTTTGGTCATGCCTCATGTCTCTAGTTTTTCAGCCTATTTAAATCTCCTTCAGATAAAGATTTAAAAAACAAAACAAAACAAAAAAAAAACAACAACAAACAAACAAAAAAAAAACAACCTGCTTCTTATTAATTTAATTTTACTCCACATACAGTTATTTAAACTAACGCTATTGGTCTCTGCTAACAGTTTACTGATCTGTCCCATTAATTTTAGCTGTGTTCTAACACAGTGGAGAAAATGAGCCTCAGTTTTTTTTAGTGGTGAGTCATATATTTTCTTCAAAAGTGCCGGAATTGGCAATGTTATTATTATATTGATTATACTGGCATTATTATTATTATTATATCTAAGTTTTTTTTTCTTTTTTTTTGCTGTAATTGTGCCCAATTATTTTGTCTTCTATAAAAAAAACTTTGATTGGAAAGGAGTGATATAGTACTCATTTAATAGGAACTACTGTCAGAATCCTGGGATTCCCATTAATGAACATTATTGCTTTCTCCTTCTTTAGTCAGATCAATCTTTTATTTAACTTACCCTCATTGTTGCTAACCTACATGTGTCTCCAAACAAGGCGCATCTGATAAGCATAAAAATACAGAATGGGGGTGGAATAAAGGAGCTAAACACAATCAGATGGTCAACATACTTTCTTGAACTATGATGAAGTGCACATGTTTGGAGGTCTGGAGTTGTGTTCAACGAAGTCAACCTGCAATGAGTGATGAACTCAACTGGCAGTGTTGCGCATATTTAAAAGATTAACCCACGACCACTTCAACTGCAAACATTTCATCTTTAAGTAGTTTTTGTCAGACATCCATGAAAGTGTTTCATATTCAACATTTACAGAGAGGAAAGAAACCTGTGCACCCTTGTCTCTTGTTCATCCATCTGACTTCATGTTGCTAGAATTAAGATGGACTATTACATTTGTGTGTGTGTGTTCGTGAGTAAGTGTGACTGTGGTATAAAAGAAATGCAATTTTTCTACAGAAACAGTTGGATCAGCAGCAATTATCTGTCAGTTTTGGTTATATCTTCCTGTGCCAAGAGGATTCAAACTATCATAACATTCCTTACACCTTTCTTTCCCTGTTTTACATTATTTGCATCATCACACCTCATACACACACCGCCTGCTAAAACACCCCCCTCCCCAGACATACCTACAACTGTCGTGCTTTCTTTCCTAAATTGTCTGTTTAAAAAAAACACAAAACAAAACAAAACAAAAAAAAATATATAGTAGTTCTTTCTTCTTTCTTCTAACAGGCTCACCACAAATATGTCTTTTGGTCACTTTTTTTTATTTTATAAAAATAAGCAACATGTTTCAGAGAGTGCTGTAAATGTTTAGTCGAATAGGGGCAGGGGTGGGGTTGGATAAAGAAATGCAATTGTTAATTTCTCTTTGAAAGCATTGAGATGTATTTAATGGTGCAGACATACACAACACATAACTAAAAAATGATGATGCATTCTTGTAGAAATATTTTTAAAAGACCCTTTTTGCAATTAAATTATTTAAGAAATGTGACCCGATTGCCTGGCTGACTCTTTGCGTTGTGTTTCATATGGGATTTCTTCTTTGTTCTTTAGGTACCATGCAAATTCATAATCACATATATGCTCTGCAGTGAGGTAATTGCCCAAGACAAACACATTCAGTCTGACCACTTATATTTTAATGGCCACCTCAACTACTATACTCACTACCAGAACTCCGAGGAGTCTTGCAGCAGTCGTTACAATAATGTTTTTTGTTGATAAAGTGGCATTAATTCAGCAAATAATATGCTTCAGATAAACATCCGTCACCTTCAGATTTAACTCTGCACATTTTGCTAAGTGTGCTCCATGTATCATCAAGCCGGAACTGTTCCTTTTTCATCAAAAGCTCCCTGATTTGATGTTTGTGTTTCAGACAGGCTTAAGCTGCTTTATAGCCTGTGGCGTGTTAAAGCCTGAGGTCACTTAGAGTTACAGTGATTGTAAAATATGTTCTTATTGCATGTCTTTCACACTAACTTTTGTAGCTAACATAAATAAGTGGAAATTAATCCTTGGGCAAAGTTACCCAGAGTTTCAGTTGGATAAAGCTGCTCTAGTTCTTTACTTTTCTTGTAAATATAGCTATGCAGGGCGTAGGTTTCAGTGCAGACAGACCATGAAGAAAACCAAAGCAATGTAGCTAAATTGTATAAAAAGTTACAATCAAAACATGATGAGGCAAAACAGAAAGAAGACGTACTGTATATGTCAATAACTTGCAACACTTATGCTCTCTATGTTGTCTTTCAAGTCTTCTAATTAATATGAGCTCAACTCATCTCTGCAGGCACTGAGACCACAGTCTTTTTTTTAAGCCAAAAAAAAAAAAGAAAGCTTTCTTAGATCATAGATTCTGCCTCATCTGGCCCTTGTCCTGTCCCCTGGCTCCCCTCTCCTCCCTTCTCTTTGTTAATGCAGAGCCTTAGATCAGTCTCTCTCCCATGGATGAGCTCAGAGAGGTTTGGACAGAGGGGGTCTTCTTGTGCTATATCAGGCAGAAGAAAATTTGGCACTTTTGTAACATCTTGTTCTTTAATATTGTTGTCAGATGATAGAATTCCTGGATCCCTTTTTAACATCAATTGACTAATTTGCACTCTTAATCAACCTCCAAGTTTTCTGAGTGTGGCACTGCTTTGGCAAAGGAAACTTAAATATCCCATGTCACAAAATAAAATTAAGCATGACTGTAAACATCCTGAGCCAGATTGGTGGACCATATCATAGATTTTGAGTTTATTTTGGCTAACTCGTATAGTCGGTGCTCTCTCTGTACTCAATATGTAGTAGAATCTGTCAGTTTGAGGTAAATATGGACCAATGCCAAGACCAACTAGAGCACCATACACTTTCCTCTGGCTATTGACATAGTGTCACGTTACTCCAAGCTAGAGAATATTGATTGTCTGCAGGCCTGTTTCATCAAAATATGCCATATAATTCAAGAGAGAATTATTAAGACGTCACTAAAGATAAATTTCTTATCCCTATTCGGTCAGTGAGGCGTCATTAGCATAAATATTGCTATGCATTAACATGTCTAAGCCACATGTTGGTAAGGGGGAGGATCAATGAAAAACATGATCACGCAGCAATGAGAAAAAAAAAAGTCTGCTTTCTTACATCCTCCTTGCCCACTCCTTTCCTTCGTTTCCAAAGCCAGACTGCCTTTATTCCCTGTTAGTCCCCACAGACTGCTCCCCCCACTTATGAGCTCCCCACTAAGACCCACAAACTCGTTCATGACTACTTCTTCATCCTCTTCCATATCCTCTGCCATAATCCCTCTCTTTTACTTCAGCTTGGCACAGCTAATTGGTCACGTCTGTACTGTGACACGGGGACCTGACATAATTGCTGGACAAATAGTGAGGCGTTTAGCTTCAGACCTGTCTCAAGCAAGCTGCACACAGACACCAGCCGACTGGAAAGTCTAATTACCACTCCAGCCTCGCAACTTGCTAATTGGCAAATACTTCCAACAAAGAAATAAGTGTATCCCTGTGTGCGAGTGTTTGTTAGCGCCTTTGTTTTTTACCCCTAAATTAACGGGTCTAGACAATAGGTTCAGAAATTCAACAGAATATGTAATATAAATAAAAGGTATTCTTAAAAATGTATATTTTAAGTACTAAATTGCATCTGTCATTGCTTAATCCATCTTTTTGTTAGCTTTGATCAAACTACACCTTCCATATATGTTTTCTTCAATTTCTGATAGTATTCCTCAAAACATGCGTATTTTAACACATTCATTCACTTGCACTTTGATATGATCTTACTAGCTTTGACCGCTGTTTTTTTTTAGAACAAGTTAAATAATTTCTTTGTTAGAGGTATAAGTTTTTCCTCTTATCAAATGCCACAGTCGCTTGATTCCATTCAAAGAAACGTCCTAAAGAATTATCCCATTGTAAAATCCCCAAATACTTGACCACATGCTCACAACGCTCCCTTCCCCAAAAAGAGTACCCAGTCTTTTCTGCCCCTGAACAAGCATCCTATTGTTGGGTGTTTGAGTGCAGCTGCATGGTCTTTCTGTCTGATAGGTTAAGCATGTCTGCCAGTGAAACAATATTCAACAGGACTGCACCCAGGGACCACGGGGTGACCTAGACTACACGGTCAAAGCTGGACAGTCGGTGGGAATCTGTCACATGTGAGAGGTATAGTAGCCGTCAGGTACAGCAAGGCCATTGAACAATCACATCAAAATGCCAGTGTCAGTAGATAAGATGTTCTGATGGCAGCATTTACAAAGATAGCATCTCTTAATTTACTGTAAACAGAGTGTAATACCAGTACCAGGAAGCATAAATCACATGGCTCAGCAAAAAAACACAATGATGTCGGTCTGCTAGTCAGAGGAATAAGGCTCACATTTACAGCCATTTATACACAATGTTTGGTTAGATAATGAATTTACAGGCTTTTGGCCTCCTGCTGACTTTGTGCAATCTATTGATTTAAATGTTCATCTTTAAGTTTCATTATGCTGGTCAATTTGTAGTGCATAAGACATTTCAAATCAACTTCTAATCAGATTATGATATGCCTATAGGAAGGGTTGTTATTTACATGCATATCTCAACCTAATAATAAAAAATAAATAAACGTTTTGTTCAGTGATAATTAAAAATAACAATTTTCATTTTATCTGGTAGCTACAAAAAAATTACCATGTAGAAAGCATCTGGTGGCCAATCTTTTTTTGACAATAATAATCTAAGTTAAATCTCTAAAAAATCATGTACTTCAACCCAAGATAATTAATCGCCCATGCTTTGTACTTATGAAAGACGGTTATGACTTTGCAAAGTCAAGGTCATTTTATTTTCATGTCATCGGAAAGCATGAAGGGAAAGGCCTTGTTCCAGCCTGACATCTCATTAACTGCTCGTCGATATTTATCAGTCTTAATCAGAGCTGTGGCAGGTTCGGTGTGATTACTTCCCTCGTGTGAAAGCAATCACACCTCGTCCTCCTCACTGTCCTTGATTTATTGAGGGAAAAACACTCTGGCATGGTTGAGGAAGTTTGAAAGAGCTGTGTAAAGAGAAGACTGACTTAAAAAGAGAACATTTTTAGCTTTTGCCTTATATGTACTTATAACAAACAACTTGCACTGGGTTGACAACATCAACTGGACAAACAAGATGTTTATTTTCTCAGTTGGAAATTCAGGAAAGTCTTAATTTTCACATCACAAACAACTAAGGAGGAAAATATTGTAAAAGTTGAAGAGATAATATATATTTGAGCTATGGCTGGCTTGGCTCATGTGAGTTTCATTGAAGTTGATGAATGGCCAAATCTTTAAAAAGCATTCTGCAAGCTAACTATTGTGCAGTTTCAGAGAACATTGAAGTACACAGCCAGAAGCTTTATGCAGCCAGCAGGAGGGGAGAATAATTACCCCACACAAAGTGTGTCATCATCAAAAGAGACAAGAAAAGGAGAACGATAGAGAAGAATATGGAAAATCGTAGTATTATCTTTATTAAAACATAAAGTTTTCAAGTGTTTGGAAAAAAATGTACCTGATTATTCTATAAGGATTTCATTAAATGACTTTAGTTTAAAAAAAGTTTTTATTAAATATAAAAAAAAAGAAAACATCTATTATGACAAGGTAATAGGGGCTCAGGTGGTAGAGCATGTTGTCCAGAAGGGTGGTGGTTTAAATCCTGCTCCCCAGGTCATCTGTTTTTGTGTCCTTGGGCAGGACATGGAAGCCCCCTTACCTCCAGTGGCACCAAAGCTGTTGTATGAATGTTTCGTGGTGGACAGAGAGGCTGATGCCGTGCATTGGCTGCCACATTTCCATCAGTCTGCCCCAGGGTGAAACTTACCATCACCAAGTTAGCTATAAAAAGCAATATAAATGTAATCCATTATCCAATAATTTAGCAACCTTGTTCAAATGTAGGAAAAAAAATATTATTAGACCGAAGGGGCAAATTAATTTCTTATTCACACAAAAACTGTGGTCATCCGTGCCTGCCATCAGGGGTTCAGTCTTACTAGATGACCCTGCTAAGAACCTCTAACAAGGCCAACGTATAGCAGTCTAATGTCAGGTGGCAGCCAGACAAAGGTGAAGCAACAGGGGGTGTCGGATAATGTGCTAACATTCTTGCAGCTGTGTGGAATCCAAAACCAGTGAAGTGTTTTTCTGAGGAACCAAGTGTCAACTCATTACAAAGTCTGCTTCACCTCTCTCGACTGCCAATGACCTGTAAATAGTCCGAGTTGCACAGAGTTGTCACAAAACAAAGGCAACGAGTAAAAAGTGCTGTGTGAGTTTAAGACTGACACAGTGGGGAAGCCATAGAGCTTTCTGTCTGGTAAAACAACAATAATTGTGAAAATTGGGACACGTCCGATTTTATAGATTAAAACACTCGCCATATTATGGCTGTTTATTTTTCCGTTATGTGCGACGCTACAGTCGCGTCACCGAGCTCTGTCTCACAGAGATCTGTGCTAACAGAAAGTCAGTCATAGGAAAGGATTCTGATTGGTCAGAAAATGGCTGACGTATTATCTCGCCAGCAGCCAGACAGTCATATCATGGCGGATAGGGTCACAGAGAGGCCAAATCGTGAAGCATCTTGGGTAAAAATGTGCCCTCTTTTTCCTAGGAGGGCAGTTGTGAAAGCAGGACAGCTGGTAAACAGAGAAGCAATCATCTGTTTAACAAGACAGATTTAAATGAACTGATCAGACATCATCGCTTTAAGGATAGTTGTTGCTGTCATGCTACGCCAATGAGCATTGTGTTTAATAGCTGCGTTGAGGAAAGCCTAAACACACAGTGCACACATGTCACTCATTAACAAATATCTGCATCAAGCCCAATTTAGCAAAGTGCACTTTCAGGGTGTAAATGGCATCCAATAAAGAACAATAAAGGCTTTCGTTAAAGGCATAGTAAGCACTGGCAATTACCACTCATTGCATTCTAGATTGCTAGAGCCATCATATTAACCACATGGAAAATGTGAAATAAAAACTATGTTCCACACATCAAAGGCAGCTCATAAACACAGTTCTATACTAAGATTAGAATGTACTAATTGGTGAAGCAGAATTATCCTGGTGTGGATAAATCAGGGATAATTTTTAGAGTTTAAGCAATAATAACCATTAGAGCATTGCTGTAGAGATGTCCTGTTTATTCTGTGCATATATTATTTTTCTGTTTTCTTAATCCTTATTGTAAAAGAAAATATAGCAAAAGTATAGCAAAAGAAAGAAAATTGGTTTGATAAAAACAGGTTTATTTTAAATCTAACAAAACTAAGTTTTTTTTTTTCCAAAAGATAAAAAGACAAGTTTTTTTTTATATTGATGGTGTTAATTTTGCAAGAGTGTTTGAGTTTAGGGTTCCGGTTTTGATAATAGATAATGAACTGACATGGAAATCTCATATAGTTTATATTAAGAAGAAGATGTCAAAGAATATATATATTCTGAACAAAGCAAAGTATGTGTTGAATTATAATGAATGAAGGATTTTGTATTGTTCACTTATTTTGCCTTATTTAAGTTATTGTGTGGAAGTGTGGGGAAATACCTATGCGAGCAATATAACGCTTTTACAAAAAAGAGAAATAAGAATTATTCATAAAGTTGATTCCAGAGAGCATACCAACAAACTGTTTAGGAAGTCAAGACTTTTGAAACTTAAAGATTTAGTGGAGTGACAAACATTATTAGTCATGTATAAAGCATGAAGCAAAGTATTACCGGAAAGTTTGCAAAAGTTGTTTGTTTTTATTTCAGAAGACTAGGATAATAGAAGAAAATTTCATTTTAAACACCAGTTTACTTTAAAACAGATGTGTTTTTCACTATGTGGTGTCAAATTGTGAAATACGTTACACATTGAATTAAAGGTGTTTATTTTTCAGTTTAAAACTATGTATAAAATAGAATATTTAGCTTGTATGAACTCGAATGATGGAAATTTGGGAATTGTTTTGTGTATGTTAAGAATTTTTTTAGTATTGATTGTAATGTAATTAGCTGATAGAACATTTAAATGTGAGTTTTGTTTAAGACAGGGGCAGGTATTATAAGTTAAACTTCTTCCAGCTTCTTTTCAATCAAGGTGGTGCAACAAGAAGTGTTTTGATGTTTGATGTTTTGTTATAATTGGATGTTGTGCATAAGCATGTGTGAAATAAATAAATAAGAATGAATGAATTGTTACAATAAATTTGTGTGCAATCAGTAATCAAGCCAATGATTTTTTTTACTGATTTTACATAAACAACAGACTTAAAATGGCATAAAGGAATTGAGTGTCTAAAATTTATATTTTAGTTGAATTTTTAAATCATCTGCTCTCAGATTAAATGTCCTTGCTGAATACACCAGCTGTGCTTGTTGTGCTTTCAACTACATGCAGCTGGCAACTACTGTGAATGTCCACTGGAGACGATATGCGGTCACACTGTACATCTGACTCTTCATTCAGCATCTGCTTTCATGTTTTTAGACTTAGCTGCAAAAGAGTGCATCTTTGAATTTGGTAGGTTTTGCTGTGTTGACACATGAACTCCATCCCTGCATGATGGGAGCAGAAAAAAGGATTAGCAGTCAGGTTTTAAAAGAAAAAAAATATATAGACATGATTGACATTTACAATACAAGCACACAACCCATGCTTCAGTAGACCCCTGTGATGTGTTAAAAACCATCAAATGGGCTGAGAGGTATGGCAGGTGGTTGGTAACATGCATAGACAAGACGCAATCCGAGAGCACATTTCTTGGCACGCTACTGTGTTTAACAAAAAGTATGAAAGAAGCAGCACCTGTACCTTAAAAATAGCTTTAATAAAACAAAATTATTTAATTACGACACATTATGCACTTAACTTTCTTTTGAATAAGTAGGAAAGTGTATGTTGCTTTGATTTGACTGCCTAAACTAAACCCTTGACTTTATCATACTTTGAGAATTGCCTTTGAAATAAATTCATGGAAATGAAAGAAAATAAATCTCTTTAGATTCAGTCACAACGTCTTTGATCTATAAACAGATTAAAGCAGGGGTGATCAAACTTTTGCAGGAGGAGCAGATGTTGTAATGTACAAATGGTAACAAACACTCTTGACATTATTTCGGTCATAAAAATTACATTAAATGCACTCTTCTGTGGTTGGTCATAAATACTACTTTTTAAGATGGAAACTGCTCGTATAAAATCTGAGAGTTTAAATTGTCCACCAGGCTGTGCTTGGGACATGTCTGGATTCCTTTTGTTGAATTTTACTCAGTCTTTTTTCTGTAATTACATCCCATACGTAATTTGCATTCATCAGTGTAAAAAAGCTACACAGATCATATTATAGCCAGAAAATGGTCAAACCTGCCATGAAGCCATTTGAGATGCTCTAAACCAAGCTAGCAACAGTATATTTTTCAGTTTCAGATCAAAATGAGAGGTCTGTAATGTTCTCTGACTTTTCCGCATTTTTTTAAACTACATGTTCATTTCTGTTATTTCGGGTATTGTCTAAAATATTAAGATGAAGAATTTTAACATGAGTCTGCCACTTTGAGAGAAGGAGTTGTAAAAGTTATGGGTCTGTTGTCATTAAATGTATGGATCTTGGCTGAAGTGTTGCACAACTTTTGCCAGACTTGTTTGTTCAGTATCGTACCCCAATATTTACTTTTCACTTACCTGGGTTAGGCTTTCTTTACTTTATGTTCGATTAACAAATTTGTGACACCGTCATTTGCATATGGATTATTGTTCTGATAACAACGTTATTATCTTTTTAAATGATGCCAAACCTTTCTTCTAAGAAGCCGGTGCTCTGTTTCTGTTGATAATACCAGGCAGTCCAATTTCTTTTTAGTATACATTTGCATTTCTGAAAACACTTCTCATGGGAATGAATCATTTCTGATGACAGTAAAGAAGCAATGTTCAAAGAAAAAGACCCAACCAGTGTCAATCTGTATTAAATCATGTTTGTACAAACTAGGTCCATAGTTAAGATGGTTTTCATAATAATGAAAGCTTGAACTGGAACTGAAATTTAAATAATTTAAAGTCATCTGTAAGTTACCTGTAGAGTAATATTAGATGTGTAATTTGGTCATATCTCATGGTCATAGTGACAAAAGTGGCACTTTTTAAAGGATACAAGGATCTCGCACACTGTTTAAACTTTTTAAAAACTGCTTTGAAATGCCAGCTCTGGTCAAAAGCTCAATTGTCTCTCAGGTATCTTGCTACCATATGTAGTTAAGATACCTTGACGCTAGTTACTGCCTGAACTGATTCTTCCTCAGGACATACACCAGCTCACTGGACTGGTGATTATTGCCAGACTTTTTTTTTTCCTCTGCCAAGAAACATTACGTAGAAATACACAAACTACATTTACCTTCTCTCTGCACACACTTACCCCCCCCCCCCCACACACACACACAAATGTACATGTATTATATTAATTGACAACTATGTGTTCCTTACAGAAAAGTACACACTGTTCACCTTGAACTCAAACACACTGTTTCTCCCAAAGGACTTTGAGAACTATAGAGGAGAATTTAATCAATTTTGATCTTAGTTGAATAGCTGTGATTATGGTAATATTTCTTTGTAATGGCATATAAAAAAAAGTGAAAAAATGAAATAAAAAAGAAAAACTATACCACTTTGTAGTCTGCTCTAAAAGGGATTTAATTGTCAATGCGTTCTCCCCTGTCACTTGTCTGATGCCTTTGTTTTAATCCTCATGACCATCTGCCCTGTGCTCAGTGTCAAAGATAGGTCATGTTTTTAAAGTCTTATCCAGTTCTGATGAGAAAGATGATGTACTGCAGGTCTCATACAATCAAATGCTGTGTCTCTGTCCTGTTATCTTCTTCCACAGAGTTTCTCCTCATGTCTCCTTCCTATAAAAAGAAACATTTAATTGAGAAAATTAGCCAAGAGGGTGATCGGTGTCCTAATCTACAGAATAGAGCTACCAACAGGACACACAACAGGAATATGAGACAGTTTTGAGGGACTCAGTTCATCAGCACCCTATGCACAGTGAGAAGGTGGTGCATGCATGTGTCTGTATGTGTTGCTATTAGTTAACATACACCCATGGTTACACACCTATGTCCTAGCTGTCTTTTGAAAACTAAAAAAAGGGTTTGTCTTGAGAAGGCGTAGTTCTGTCTGATCTAAGGGTGTAAGGTCAACATTATGACAGCGTCATTTAGGACGTAAAAGCAGAATATCACCATGTCTCAACCCTGTATGAAGTAGCTACAACTTAATCACATTATCACAATAAACTTATATAGTTATAATGTGAAAAGGTCCAGTTTTTTTTGCTTTGTTTTGTGTGTGTGTGTTTGTGTGTGTGTGTGTGTAAGCTCTATGCTTCTGCACTAATCACACTAATGGTCATGCTAGCCAGGCACAGCTACACACTTTTTTATATATTTTACTCCCATCATATCTTCTAAAATATTTTGACTTGAGGGCTTAATTAAGGTGAAATATACAATACTAGACCAATAAATTACACATAGATATTGTTTATTATAATAAAACACAATTTACATTATCTCTAAAACATTGTGCATTCTAATGAAGCCAAAATATCCTTCCCTAAACATAAAGAGTAAATACAAGTACAAATTGAATGACTGTTCTGAAATATAAAAAGCTTTTGGTAGACAACTGTGATGCAGTGCACAGGTATGGTGCAGATTTAAGAGGACTGCCAACTGTGATGAATAGCTTTCAATCAGGCCACAAAATGGGTTCACACACCTCCTGAAAGTACATTGGTAATCTAATTGCTGTTCAGAAGAAAGGCTATTCAGATTACTTGGTGGGGAATGTATTACAATCTGATGATATTCATCAGTGGTGAGCATAGGAAAAATCACTTTGTTAAAGAATTAAATGCCTTTTAAACTTTACATTGTGTGAGTTTGAAAGGTGTGAAAGTTGCTGAGGTCAGTGAGCATTTATCAAAAAAGGTAGACTTAAATTTATATTACAAAACATATGTAGTTATTTTTTTTGTTTTATCTTCTATAACATAATTTTACAAGTTCATATTCCCCTTTTACTTCTATTTTATAACAAGATAAATGTGTGGGAAAAAAAATAAACAAAAGAAGCCAGTTTTCATGGATTTGAGTGCAAACTATCCATGTCAGGGGTATACATACTATTTCCTAATGATGCATAGCTGGTTTAGCATGAAACGCCAGCCATGTGCATCTTTCAACTTGTCAGAAATACTTGTTATGGATGATCGCTTTTATTTATGTCTAAGGACAACAGAAACTCAGCAGTTACTAAAAATGTGTTAGAGCCACCCACATAACTGCCAAATGATCTTCTGGGTCTCTGGGCATAGTCACATGTCAAGAGACAACTTTCATTAGTTTCGCTAAAAGAACATTTTAAAAAGGCCCATTGTCAAGGTTAGAAATGTAAAATACGTCCATACACCTGAAGATAATTATATTTCAGTGCAAATTTTTGGAATGACAAACTGGAATGGGAAGAGCACTCTCTTAGCCTTGATCAGTGTTCATACTGTTAATGTGATATAGATTGTTTTGTTGATTTGTTCTTTAAGGTGAAACAGAGAAAAAAATAAAATAAAATTTTAGACAACTAAAAAGAGAAGCTTAATTATAAAAACAACAGTCACCTTCATCCCCTGAATGTTAGTAGCTGTCTTATGTCCCAGTGAGTACAATTTAACCTGTAGCAAAGCAGTTAATCTCCAATTAAATCTTAACGCCTGCCCAGCCACGTCACACACTGTCAGTGCACATGCATGCTATTCTCTGTCCTGAGACTGACAGGGCGTATGGAAGCATTTTCTTTTTATGCCTGCAGCCACATTACAATATAAAATAATAATTCATGGACCATGCTGTAAGTGGCTTATTCTCAGTCAGCACTTATAGTTTCTATCTGACAATCAATAAACACAATCTACTGAGCTACCAAACTAGTAGCAGTACAGTTACAACAGAGACATGATATTTTGCTTGCAGAGAAAACTTTATTAAAGGTATATGCTGAAAGGTATCTGTTAGTCAAGTATAAGAACGGGCTATAATCTATGTAACATCTGAACTGAGAATGAGAACCAAATGGAGAAAACCAGAGGATCGTGGGAAAATGAGAGAATGATGCAGCACAGCCAGTTATCTTAATAACAACAACAAAAGTTTGTAACCAACATGTATTGAAACAACAGTATTCTATGCACTTTTAGTTGTAAGTAATTAGTAAGCCTACATGATGGAGGCCATAAAAACGGCAACAATTTTTCTGAGCTTGTCATATTTAAATAACGCCACAGTGGGCAAACAGCATCTCCTCGGATGATTAAGAGTAACTCATATTGCCTAGCCCTTTAGGGAGTCTCAAAAACTGACTATGCGGCTAAGAGACAACATCAAATCTGGAAAGCAATTGCTGAAAGTACAGCTGGGCTGCATCAAAGAGTTCTGATAACATCTTCCAGGAAGATCTTATCAGATATTTTTGCTTGAGAGAGTGTGGCAAGCCATGGCTGAAACTGCAGAGCCCGAGGTAAAGGCTGCTATGGTCCCAATCCAGCCTCTGCATTAGTTTTGATTCTCTCCAGATACATATAGATACAGATACAGATAGAATATTTATTTGCACCTTTTTCTTTTTTTTTCTTTTTTATTGTTAAGTTGGAAAAACAGAGTTCTTGTATTTTTAGGTTCAGCTGTGTAGGCATGCCATTAATGCATTGCTCTGCTTCGCATTATTAGAACTAAACTATCATTGATTGCATAACTACACATTTGTGATACACAGACTTATACATTTTACTGAATTCTTTAAATTTTACTTTTCCAGTGTTGTTTTGTTTTCCTTTTTCCTATTTTTTTTGTTGTTGTTTTTTCCAGCATGTTCCAGTGTTGTTTTACTTCCATCTGCTTCCATCAATTCAAGTTAAGCTTATACTTTTCATTATCGTTTCACTTGGCAGTGTCTGGAATCAAGATGGCTGCCGCGTAGCTGTAGATGTGGTGGTACTACTGAGCTCCAATAATCCAACTAAATAAAAAAAATCAATCAACATCCACCCAATTTTAACCAGTTTTTGATTGGTTTAACACAAATACCTCTGGATTACAACCGTTTCTTTAATTTGATGAAATATTTGGACATTTTTCAGCAGAAGTTACAACCTGCTGGTGAGCAGATACCTACACCAAACTTTTTGTATCATCTAAGGACTACATTTGCTGCAACAATGACAACAGAGTAACTGGTTCAAGATTTGGAGGAGATAAAGAAATCTTTGGATTTTATGTCATATGAAATCACTACTGTGGCAAAACAACAGAAAGGCCTACAAGAAGCATTGGATGAAATCAAACAACTCAAGGCTTTAATGCAAGAAAAGGACAAAAAATTGAACAACTGGAAAGAATTGATGACTTGGAACAGTATTCAAGGATGAATGACCTCCTGATATCGGGGCTTAAAATACACCGGACCCATGACAGTGAGCTACCTTCTGCTCTAAATCCGGATACTTCTTCATTGGAAGATCAGGTAATCAAGTTCTTTAACAGCAGAGACATCAAAATAGACAGCAAAGACATTGTTGCTTGCCATACTTTGGCTCAAAAAAATAGCAAAGAGCCAAATATTCTCACCAGGCTTGCTAGTAGGAAACACAAAATGGAGGTGCTGAGAAATGCTAAAAAAATTGAAGGGCACAAGTGTATATGCGAATGAGCACCTTATAAAAAGAAATTCTGTAATTGCAAGACAAGCAAGGATCCTGAGAAGGGAGAAAAAGATTCATGACACTTGGACGAGAAACTGCAAAGTATTGATAAAGCTGAATGGATCCCCAGAGCAGGCAAAAGTGATAGTTATAGATATTTTAGAACTTGAACAACACAAATGACACTCTCCTGGGGGGATTAACATAGATGACATGATGAAGACAACATTAATATTTAAAAAAAAAAAAAAGATGTTTAAGAATACTACCGGTGTTGTAAGCATTTTTAGCTGATGTTTAGCATAGCATAGTTAGGAACAACCTTTTACTGTATTATAATTTGAAAATGATAAGGCTTTCATATTTATGAGTCCATATTCAAATACCTTGTTGACGTTGGAACAGTAGGGTCATAAAATGTCAGACACAAGTTAACACTTTTGGCCTGACCTAACCAGTGGGGGAACATCTTGAGGTTATAGCCAAACTTAGAGCATGGCTTTAGGTCAGCATACTGCTTAGCATCCATGGGGCTACAGGATATGTCGTGCCCTTTCACCCCAGGGTGCTCTATTGTGTTGAACACAAGCCCTGTCTGATCCCGACACATATGATAGTAGTTACTGCTTTGGCCTCTTTGAGGTGACATGAGGTTAAAAACTAATAGATCATGGTAATGGTTTGTTCATTTGGATGAAATGGGGTTCATGATGTATCAACAAAGAAAAAAAAGCTATGGTCAAAAACCCTGATCATCAAGACAAAACATGTAAACACGCCACTAGATTTTGTGTATTTGTTTGACTTTCTATTTACTGCAGAAAAAAAAGAAATCTATTTTTAATTCTTTTAACTAACTGGCTTTAACACTTTTTCTTACAATTTTATTTCAGTAAAAAATACTGACATACATTTGAGTGTGAGAAATTGTATTCTTCAGCCACTTTGACTGTAATTTTGATTTAACATGATGAATCAATACTGTATGAGGTTAATTAAAAAACATAACAAAGCATGATCTCGAACTAATTTATCTTTGAAGCTCTGTGGTACTTGCAACACAATATTGTTTTATTCACTTCCTCAAAGGCTGGTACATTATCTAAAGCCATTACCTACCTCTTTTCAATTCAAGCTTACTTTGCCCCAAAGTGGAATAAAACACGATTAATGATTTCAATTACTCTGACCCTGCTTGCCGTTTACAGTGCCTGAAGTCTGTGTGAGGGAGCTGTGCTGCATAAAAGCTGATGGTGAAGGACATTTACTGTGGAAATGATTCAGTGAGGAGCTGGCAGTTTGTGCTGGCTCATCAGAGGGGGAAGAGAGTTTGTCTCTGTGCTGGGGCTTTCCTATTGCTCAGCACAGAAACCTCATAGTTGATTAATGACGCTGATGCTGCTGGCAGGTCATTCTCTTGTTATTTTTTTTTTTTTAAGTATCTCATGGCGTGATACCTGCATGTTGTAGTGTTATGTGAAATTTCCAAACAGGCACAATGCCTTCAAATTGGAATTTTTTTATTTATTAATTATA
>JBAMHW010000016.1:13829806-13849514 GCA_037177495.1 Rhadinocentrus ornatus | reverse complement strand
TATATACACACACACACATGTTGTCGTCTTGTAGCCCGATGGTTGCCGGTTGGATGCCTGTCCGTTGAGCTCATGTCGAGACCGAAATTGCTCCTGATGGGTCGTGGTGAGTGCCTTGCATGGCAGCTCCCGCCATCAGTGTGTGAATGCGTGTGTGAATGGATGAATGCGATGTAAAATGATTTGGGTAAAAGTGCTATATATTAAATACAGACCATTTTTTTATACTTTATTAATCCCAAGCTGGGAAATTCTTCTCTGCATTTAACCTTTCCTAGTTTCCTAGGGGCAGTGGGCAGATTCCAGCACTTGGGGAGCAGTTGGGTGTTAAGGGCCTGGCTTAGGGACCCACAGTGGTTTTAATCTTAGGTGTCAGCATGGGAACCAGAACCCAGGTTCTCCAGACCTATGTATGTATGTATGAATGTATTTATGTATGTATGTATGTATCTCTCTCTCGCTGTAAAGTTCTGTTACAGAAAAGAAAAAACAAATAACATGAGCTGAGAAGAAGAAGTTTAATTTTTCAGGGTTTTAAATGCATGCGATCTCAGTACTGGAGGGTTCTGTGAATAAACGCAAACTCTGTTTAAAAATAAGATAAGGCGGTTGATATAAAAAAGGAATGCGAGAAATACTTTCAAAGTTGTCAGTTAAGAGGATAAAGATAGAATGGGGGTATTTTATGCTTTGTGTAAGGTCAGAAAGATAATACCTTTGATATTTTCATCTGAACAAGCAAGACTGAGAAGTCTAGGTATGGCTGCTTGATTAACCGAGGCAGATTCACTCTACTGAGTCCACCCCACAATCAAGAGCCTCTGCCTTGTCCTCATACAGAAAACCTTTTAATTACAAAATGGGACAGGATGGATTAAATATTTTGAAGTAAAAGGTTCATGCAAACAGGGAAATAGTGTAGGTTGTATGCTTGTTTGCTCCTCTAGCCTTTAAAGGAAAGGACAGCAAAAGCTAATTTAATTAAACATGGTAAATGAATTGTACTTCTACAGCACTTTTTAAGTCATATGTTGACCACTCAAAGTGCTTTCACACTTCATGTCACATTCACCCATTGACACATGCACATATATAGTCACGATGGGGCAGAAGTGACGACCCAAATGCAGACAGTAAAGGCAGGAGGCAGAACGATGCTGTTGACCAAGATTTAATCTGGCACTCAAACAGGAAACAAGACACGACATGGATAAGCATAAGGACATGACAAAGACAATTGAAAACCAAAGGGCATATATACACAGAGGGAAAAATGAGGAAGTAAAAGGTTCATGCAAACAGGGAAATAGTGTAGGTTGTATGCTTGCTTGGTGAAGTGAACAAGTGAATAATAAATCAGACCGGGGGATCTAATGAGCCAGGAACAGAAAACACAGAGCACATAAGGGAAAATTACAAGCTGAGCTAAACAAGACAAAAACCAAGAACTTAAACTGTGATCATGACTGAACTAAGACCAGGATAAAAATGTTTCAAAAACCTAACAAAAGACAAAATCAAACATAATAACCAAGATAGTAAACTTTGAAAGCAAACACAGAGTACATGCAGAACAAACAGGAAAACTGAACTAAACATGACAAAAGCCAAGAACCGAAACTATGGTCATGACGGGACTTAAACCAACACCAAAACCAAAGTATAACAGAAACTAAATATGGCAAAACCAGAACTAAAACCCAAGATCAAAATATGCCAAACCACAATAGACAAAAGCCACAGACAACAAATAAGACTGTGAAGCATTACACCAAGACCATGAAACATGACCACAGCACTTCTATTGGTATACTAAGGCCTTTAATTTTTTTATTTATCACACACATTCATACACTGATAGAGAAATTGGCAGGCAATTTGGTGTTCAGTGTCTTGCGCAGGGACACTTGTGGTCTGAAATAATTGTGTTTCATTGTATTAAATATTTCTATTAGTAATATAATACTTATATTAATACTTGGTCACACATGGTTTATTTGAGCCTGTGGAGTGTTGCCTTTTAAGGTATGTGCTACCAAGTATTATAATATGTTGATGCTGCCTTTGTTTTGGGTGTACATGGAAATGGAAAACACTCGCACCTGTCTTCACACTTCATCTGTCTCCCAGGAAAGCAGAAGTGAGTATCAAGATATGTTTACATATGCACATTCTAAAGAAGAAATTACAGTAATGTTGACCAGGAAGCCACACTCTTCCTGTTCTTCATAGAAAATCATTTTCTGGCAAGTGCAGAACCTTTTTTGAACATGTCTTTTCTAGACCTCAACCTTTTTCATCTAATCTTCACTACCTTGATACTCCAAACAAAGTTCACACTCTTAGGACCTAATTTGACTTGAGTACAGTATAGTGTGGAAACAACCTGAACAGCCCTAAACTAAGGTGTCATTTGTGTTATTTGTGATCTTTTCTTTGCTAGGTCATTAGAAGTTTTGCAACCAGGCTCAGTTATCATGATCATAGAATTCTAGCTTGTCATTTGGTACCATGTTAAGTATCAGTGTGTTGAACAAATATTACAACAAGGAAAAAAAGCAGGTATGTGTCTCTTTATACTACACTTCAAAGAACTCCAGTAGCCTTTGAAGTCAAAGTGCGCCAGTACCTATGTGCAACAGATAGACAACAATCCCATTTTATAATTCCCCCTTTTCATATGACAACTGCTGAGCAAATAGGAGGAGCAGAAGAGATAGAAATACAAAACAAAAAGTGTTAAGTGGATTCTTTCGTCGCCTGTAATCTCTGCGTGCTGCTGAAATGCCTCGGGAACGCAGTTGTGAGGTCGGACAGTAACAATGTCCCTTTCAGTGGGCGATGAAAGAGTTTCAAGTCATTCTGTATTCTCTGTGGGCCTTTGTGTCCCTTATCCACTTATTCAAATCAGTATGAACGGCAGTGTGTCATATTAGTACTGAAAAATGCTTTGATATATATGAAAACAAAAGTGAAAAGACTAGAAGAGAGGGCAGCGTGAACACACAGGCCCGATCCGCTGATCCTCTCTAGGCTGCTTTGTTACATTCCTGCTTTGGTAGAGGTTACAGCGAGCATGTGTGTGTGTGTGCGGGGGGCTACATATAGTTGTCTGGTCATGCATATGTGCGCTGTGGAGCGATAGACTTAAAAGTGAGACGTTTTTATCTGCCACATACAGTACCCTCCTCACAGACAGACACCTCGCTCCAGATAAAGGAAAAAGGAATTCCGGGACTATCAGTCCGCCAGACTGGGGCCCAGATTGACACAGTCAACTTGGAGTGACAGATGAAGTGAGGAAAGAGAGAGGGAGTCTCCAGGAGCAGCATCAGGAGGCTGCAAATGTCAGCACCATATCCATCATCCTTGCATATTAGTGAATGCAATAACTATGAGGGATAATCGTTAATTAGCTAGGGCATGAACTCGCCTTGAAAGAAACTCTGAACATTCCAAGGTCTTCCCACCGTCTCTTCTGCTTTCCTTTTCCCCCCTCTTTTCCCAGTGGCTCTATCTTTCCTTTTACATGAGCAATGATAACCGTGACCCTACTTCACCCAGCCATCTCATGTTATCATTTGAAAAGACAAAAAAGAATGGTGGGGGAAATGAGTGGATGAGGGTACAAGGGGGTGGGGGGTCTATTTAGAGTTCTGAGAATTTTACTAAACAGATTAACAATAGGTGGAAAAGGGGTAAACAGTAGCATGCTGCATGGGGGGCCAATGGGATGGGAGTTTGCTCCAAGGGGTTGGGTGAAGAAGACAATGGTTAGATTAGCCATCTGTGGGGCTTCTGGTGCCCGGCGTCATTAACCGGCTTAGGGCCCCACAGTAACAGCAGACACCCTCCTTCCCCATGCATTAAGTATCAAGCCTTCTAAGGTCTGAGTGAGTGTAGGGATGGGGGAGATGTGACAAAGTAGTGTCTGATGAAACTGATGATCACATATACAAACATACACATATGCACACGCACACATGCATAAGCACACAAATGCATGTTTGCGCACATCTGCTGCCACATTTAAGCTTTCGCCACCTAGCAGGCACACTTGCAGTAAGCCACCCCCCCGCCCTCTCTGGACCTTTGCTTTCAGTTTAGGGGAACAGAAATTGACATTTGCTTTGTTTCCTTTATTGTCTTCTCAGTAGATTGGTGCCACTTTGCATATCACTGCTAATCGGTTGGAGGAGACACATGACTAGCACTGGGACCGCATTCAAGTTGTTTTTTTTTCTTCTTTTTTTTTGTAAAGCAGAAGGGAGGGATTGTGTCTCTGTAAATTTAGTCTATACACATGGGGTATTTATGTTGTTCCAAAAGTTAGATGAGCACCTGTTACCTAAAGAAAGTTCTGTAATATTCCTTTCACACCATTATGTTTATTTTCTGTTCGTGTCATGACCACTTTGGTTACTGACATGTTAATTGGTGTATTTAGTATTTACATTCTTTTTTTGAAATTGTAAAATTGTGAGAAAAAATGTGCTGAACAGATTAAGAACAACATAAAAAGACCACTGCTTGGAACTAGATTATATGCTATTTAGAGGTAAATTGATCATAATCTTCTTATTGACTATAAATCATTCATGGCAGCACAGGTGACAGCTCACCATGCAGACTCATTAGGGCATACCCCCTGTCAAGTCTTTATGTTATAACACCAACATAATGTATGGATCCCTGTATGGGGCGGAAATACATGTGGTGCACAATGACTGTGATGCTGTGATAATGATAGCCTAATTTGTAAAATTTAATGACAATTTGTGTCATTGTTCACTACATTTAGAGATCCTGACCTTAAAAAGGTTGACCACAATGAACTTGAAATTAATTGCATTTGCATGACATTCAGTCATAATAATGGGTAGGTATTCACTTAATTTTTAACTTGCTGAAATGTGATGAAGTTGTTGTGGGATTGAGCCCAAAATAGCTTATGTGTTTTAAGAGTAAAAGGGTTGAAACTATAGGGCCTGGGCTAATCAGCAGCATATTATAATACAATTTATATTTTTTTACTCTTTATTTATTTATTTAAACAAAGCTTTGGCTTCCTTTCATATTGCACTGGAGGACATAACAGTACTCTCTTTGGTTTGGTAGGAGAGTGTTTCCAGCAACTTTGTTTTGTTAGCCATAACCAGTCACCTCTTACCATCTGGCTCTCAAGTAGTGGTTATCTAAGGAGGTCAAGGCTGGGCCAGCATGTCTGTTCACTCCTCTTTAATGTTAAGCAACAAGAAACCAAGTGTACTTATTGCTGCTTTGTGTATGCCACTGACAATGACATCTCAATTCTAAGTACTAGTCGAAAAGATAGCCTACATAGCAGGTAGAGAATACTGCAGATGTTGTTTGGTATAACTGTCAGTGAGATGTCCCAGAAGAAGAGGGGAAAAAGGAACACGGAGGAAGGGATAGATTTAATGAGATAGGATAAATGTCATGTGCTACATTAGGTTACATATGACAGGTGATGATCATAAACAGAACTTTAAAGTAGGAAAGAGAACAAGAAAGACAAAAAAACAAAACAAAAAAAACCCTCAAAAATACAATTATGAAACTCAAATCATTCATGAAATTCTCGTCCTTTGTGTCTCTTAAAACAGTATTTTCCTGTTGACTTGATTACCATATGCTTTCTGTCCCTTTGTGACTGTTATGTTTTGCACAATAGATCATTTATATGACACTGATGTTCAGTGATAGGCTACAGAGAAGGAGACCCCCACCCAAAGAGACTATTATTACCTACCTAAATTGTTGCCGGTGAATTTAAACTGGAGGGCTGTTTGCTTTTGACTGATTAGTACCTTTGTCTCCATTAGCCTTTCTGATAGAGTCACGCAAACTCAAGTGGCACTTTGTGACGACGGCCATGTGCAAACGAGATCCCGATTAATGGATCATAGAATTGTTCATTAGCACTCCACCTGCCAGAGCAGCGCTTGAAAAATGCAAATTGCTTGTTGTTATTTCTCCCCTCCCCCCAACCACCTTTCAAGTGCAATGTGAAGTGCAGCTGCGATGTTGGTAACATTTGGGTGTGAGAAGCTGGATTAGGGTGGAGGCTCAGCTCCGACCCACTTCCACTAAAAAGTGCTTGTTCTAGCAAAAACCAAAGCCCTTCACTCTTTTAGTCTGACCAGTTAATCACATGAACGCTCAGATCTGATGAATGTATTTGGGTGTTCTTCAGTAGCACCCAGATGAATTATTAAACATTCGTCCTTGACAACCATTTTTGATATGGATTGTTGAAGGAATGGCTGGGGAAGGATTCAAAGGAATTTATTATTTACTGTCTCCCACACCCCCTACTATTCTTTTCTTTAACCTAGATCTTTACTATGGACTAAAGTTAAAGGACCCCCATAAATAAACCCCACTAAAACTCATTAACATTTGACTTATTTGTTTTCAGTGGGAAAGGAAACTAAGTATTCCTACTCTGGTTGTATAACTACAGTAGTAACATGTATTTTTCTGCACCAGCTCAGATAGGCAACGATGATGCTTGGCATTAAGATGGAAATGCAAACTTTTGCTAATATTTAAAATAGCAATCATGGTGGACATGAAATCTTGTTGTGTCTGCTGCTCTTTCGTCTGAGTCACAAATATGATATTTATATATTTCAGCAGAATTTACCTCTTAGTATGTGTAGTGATGCAAACGATATGTAGCATAAGCAACACTGAATATGACTCACCAGAAAAGAAAGCCAATCCAGACACAAGCAAATTAGGATAAAGAAAAAATCTTATTTAGTTGAAATGACAATGTAGTCAAGGGTCTTTTTTTGTAAAGGTTTATCTGAGATAAAAAAAAAAAAAAAGTGGAGTGTGAACTAATTTTGTTGTAAGAAGGGAACAGAAACATGCATTAATAATCTTTAGTGGTGTCATTAACAAGAAAGTTCTAAGTTCAGTGCTCTCTGATCTTCAATTAAAGTTTCCACAATTAACGTCACCATATATCACTGGCATTTTCATATCCTATATACATTTGGTTACAAAGTAATGAGGCTCAGACAAGAGTCCTACAGTTGTCAATATTATAAGTTAACTTTCATTTTAAGGGATACAATATATATAATGGTATTGATTTTATATTCTGTTAATTATAACTAAGTATTTAATCTTACTGCAGTGGAGCTGCTGTGTTAAAAGGTTTGAGGAGCTGAATGTGACTTGTGTGTTGATTTGGTTTAAACTGAAGATTTCAAGTTCTTAAAAGCACATATCAAAAAATACGCCAGATCAGCACTTTCTGTATTCCCAATTTTTTAAAATTTTGCTTCAAATGATCTCAACAGTTTAACTTATTTACAACTTATTTAACTCAAGTTTTTAATAAGTCCAAGTCTAGTTATGGCCCGGCTATTGCTGGATACCCCGACAGTACTAATATGATATTCTTTCAGGTACTATTCCAATCCATCTGGGAGTGATGGAGAAGGCTCTGTGGGAGATTGTGGAGATTAGGTGTCCTCCAAGATTAGGGCTGAAAGGGCGCCAAAGCTCATCCCATCTCCCCTGTGGGTATTTACAAAGTGCTTGGATTGCCCACAGGTGGCTAATATGCCACGAGTAGGGCCTCCTTCACCCCCATATGGTTTGTGTACATGTGTGTGTTTCTGAAGAGAAAAGATAGATAGGAAAGTATTAAGGTGCTGAGAGGCTTGCTGGATAATCAATCAAACAAACAGATAAAGAAGTGTGTATACACAGATGTGTTCAGAGAGCAATATCACCCAGTGGAATCTTCATTCGCAAAAACACTCCTATACACACATTTCAAAAACCATTCAATGCTACAAAAGAGCTCCCATGCATCGAAACGAAAGTTTTCAAGTGTTTTTCCTATAAAAATGGCTGCAAGTGATTTGACACAGAGTCCAACAGCTGCATTTTCAAAGACTTGAGATATGGTTTTGGCCTTATAGGTATTACTTATCTAAACAGTTTTACAAGCTCGTATTATTAATTTAGAGTCACTAATGATATTTTGATAAAGCACTGTACAGTGGGAATCTATTTTTAAGGAAGAGCTGATCATTATTTATTTATTGGGAATTGAACAGATTTTAACCAAAATACTACACTCACACAGCAGCTGAGATGACCATTGCCATAGGTTTGTCAGTATATTTTTATTTTTTACAATATGTTCTCCATATTTAAAGGTGAAAAAACAAATTAAAGTGCAAATACTGCATGAGATTATTGACTGACAACATAACTGCTTATAGACTGTACTGCTCAAAAAGGGAAAGGCCATAATTTATTTTAAAATCAGCTTTCCAAACCCCATTGAGAGGCAGTTGTCAGATTCTGCCGATGGTACTATTAGTCTTGTTTATGATTTGTCACACAGCATGCACTTAAAGTCATCATCTCTAATGGAATGACAGTTCTTACTTAGCATCCAGAGAGAGTTTTGTATTGCTTTATGTGCATCTTATTTTTAGACATAAAACAAATGGAGCATAGCATAAGTTCAGAGTGTTGAAGTTGCATTAGCCACCTACGGTTTCACTTATGTGCCACCATTGCATGCTCATATTGCTGGTCCAGGTACTTCAGTCATATTTATATCATCGATACTTAAGCTGGCCTTTTAAACCTAGCTTTTTCCTGTGTGCCAAAGCTTATAAACTTCCACATTAAGAGAATGGGTTATAAGCATCTTGTTTTTAAAGCATTTATGTCCATGTTTATGACATATGCTTTATGTATAAAAGTATGAATCTGCCACAGACATGTCTGCCGACATGCAAATTATTAGGCAGAAACATAGCACATTTTTTATGTTGCCACTGCTGTCCAGTAATTGGTTTTCAGTGTTTCTCTCTCTCTCTCTCGGAGGCTTGTTCATATACGCAATTAATTTTATCTTGTGTTTTTATGTCAAGTAGAAAGTTTTGCTATTCATCATCTTGAGTGAATGTAGCTTCAGGTTCACTTGGCTTTTTAATCCATTACAAAGTGAGTTTGCAATGACTGTAGGAATGATGAAAGCGAAGAGAAGAGAAAGCTGTAATGCTTGTGTACATTGTAGTACAAAGGCATAATGCGCAAGTGAGAATTACATCAGGTGATTCAAGCTAAGACAGATCTAAAGTCTTCTTTGAAAGGGAAAAGCAAGATTAAATAGATCTGGAGAGCCAAAGGTATACAAGCAGTACACCACACCCAAATTTCAGTCAACTTCACAAATAGTGTTATGTCAGGGCTTTAATACTGAAGTGTTGCAATTGTGTGGGCATGTGAAAAGTGTCTTGTATTCCTTTATGGAAAAGGCTTTATGATGGTCACAGACCACAACCCCCTGGAGACAATATATTCACCAAAATCCAAACCACCAGCGAGGAGTGAAAGGTGGGCATTATGCTCATACAGTTTCAAGGTGGTGTCAAATCTGGGCCACAAAACACAGCTAATTTACTGTACCGTCTTGCAGTTAATCCTGATGTGATCTTCTGTGTTGGTAACACAGAAGATCACATTTATCTTGTCACACAGCATGCAGTGCCACATGCTTTTACGTCACAACAACCGGAAAAGTTGTGAGCAGCGGACTCCACCCTGGTTACCTTGCAAAGATGCATGACAACCAGTGACTGAAGTGAATGTGATGCGAGCTAAAAGACTGTAAAAACTGAGTTCTCTGCAGTGGGGAAAATGGTGTCAAGGGGTTCCTGCATTGTCATCTCACATGCTGTACAACACCAGCAGTGGACATCAGGGAATTGTACAAACAAAGTAGAGGCAAAACACAAAAGTTTGGTGGCCTGGCATTGATCGGTAGGCTAAAGAGTTTAAGTCATAACATGTCTGTCAACTTAATAGTTCAGATTCACAGCTAGGCCGTTCCTACCACAAGGTCAGAACTTCCAGCTAGGCCCTCACTGACCCTTGCCCTTGATGTGTGTGGACCATTCCCATCACGAGACTACCGGCTTGTAATAACCGATTATTACTCAAGGTGGATGACACAACATCCGTGAATATTATTTAATGCATGAAACATTCACATGCAACCCATGGCATTCCAGAGTGCATAGTGACAGACAATGGCACACCATTAATTTCACAGGACTTTAAACTGTACCTTCAGGAAAATGGCGTAACTCATCGCCGTGTTACACCATACTGGCCTCAAGCAAATAGTGAAGCTGAACGACAAAACAGGACGCTGTGTAAAGCCATGTATGCAGCTCATGCTGAAGGTAAAAACTGGTGCAGTGAGCTTGATGTGTTTCTCACAATAAAGTGTTATAGGTCAGAACCCAGCTGAGCTGTTGTTCAACCACCAGATTAAAGCAAAAGTACCAGAGATTTCTGCAACTCACCAGCCGCAACAGGATAGGGTGTTGCTATCCGCTAAGCTGATGCTGCTAGAAAGTAGAAGGGACGTGTGATGGCAGACATACCGAGAAAGGCCAAAGACAGCACAGTGAAACAGGTGGATAAAGTTCTCTTCCATCAATAGAAACAGGACAGACTCTAAACACCATTCAAATGAAAAGCCTACCTACTCTGTTGCTAACCAAAATGGGAATGTAGTGATTCTTGAACTGAACGGCAAGAAAATGATGCATTGCTCCTTTAGTAAAATTATGGAAACATCCCGAGAAGGAGACAGTGCCACAGCAGGAAGAGAGATTAACCAGTCAACTGGTTAATACACAAACACCTGAAGAACCTCCTTCACTGGAAAGTCAACCTCAATGAGCTAGGCGGATGCCAGCCCACCTAACAGACTTTATTACGTAGATGGACACTCTCATAAATGAGTAGACATGTTCAAGTTATGAGTAGGCATATATATGTGTGTGTTTACACAAGACAGTTATTTTGAAAAGAAGTGTTTACTCATATTGTTATCCAATGTGAGTTAGTTCTTTTTATCAGTGGTTTCTTGGTATAGGCATTTAGAAGGTTTATGTTTATGTCAGATACAATGCATATCTTAAATTGTTAAGAGCTAATGTTATCTACATGTTAGGCATGTTTTAAGTTAATGGGATATGCAGATTTGTAGCCAAGAATAGGAGCTGTGTACTGTTTGTCATTTCCGGGTGAATCTAGCAAGGAAATATGGTTAGTGTTGTGTTTCCGGGGTGAGGATGTTATGAAGGGGCTGCAATAAAGGGCAACAAGTTAACATTATGGCAGAGTGATGTGTTCAGTGTTTAAGCTGAAGAACACTAAAAATACCATTAAATGTATGATCATCCTTATTTCACAATATCAACTCAACAAAGACTCCTGTCAGCATGTTTTGCATTTGCAAAAGTAGATGCAGCATAATGTAAGGACATCTGTTAGACTGGAAGCATGCAGTAATTACATAATAAACACATCCTTTCCTTCACATCTTTATACTATAGTATAAGGATGTGAAATATAATTAGCTTTGGGCAGTCTCCTGTCCACTATCCCACAACTATACTTTAGTGAAGTCCAGGAAAATATGAAGCACTTTCAAATGAAATGGTAGAAATTCTTTGGCTGATTAAGGCAAAGTGGTTCATTGAGTGGGCGCTCATAGCGCGGGTTTTTATTGTTGTGGGATCAAGTCCAGCTTACAGCCGCTATGTTTGCACAAGCTCTGCTGTTTTCCACTAATTTCTTTGAAGGAAACCGAACCAGAAGAACCAGCCTAAAAGGCCAAAGTTTGCCAAGCAGTGGCTGACAGTTCTCAAGTGTCCATGAGCAAGAATTCCTCTCAGCCCAATACGGAACTGATTCTGACTTTTCTGCAGAAAATAAATATTCTCATGACAACAGGGGGCAACGAAACATTATAACAAAAGCATACCAAGTATAATAGCAATGCATTGATATTTATATATGTTCAATCTAATACGGTGACTGAGTTAATCATTTAGGCAACCATGTCCAAATTTGCCCATTAACTCACCCCAAACTGCAATAAACACAGCAGAGTTTGAGCAAAGCCTCCTAAAGTTTCAGTCAAACTATGAAGACACCTTCACACTTCATCCTGATTGTTCATGGAAACTAACTGTTGTTCCATTAAACCTGACCTAAAAGTGCTGACTGCATTGTTCTCTGTGTTTTACTCCACAAGCAAACATTATAAAACTGCTCTGCTGCAAAATCTGCTCAAGTTTATAGTATGTTTTTTTAGAGATCCCTAAAATACTTTAAGAGTTCCTAAAAAACACAACTATTCAAATATTAACCAATCCAATGAGAATTTGCTAAGGACATTTGCCTTAACAGAATGTGCAAGCCCATCTAGCCAGAACACATGTTAGATTTACTTTGACAGACTTTAATAAAATTAATAATTTAAAGTGGAAGTACACAGAGACCCTAATAAGATATAGCAGAGGAATTCAGTACTTTTGAGTGTAAAGCTCCTTTATTAAGATATATTATCTAGATACAAATAAATCTCAAGAAGCCCCTCAAGACACTACTCTCAACTAAAAAAAAGAAGAAGAAATGATAGCATGCCTCTGATTTCCAGCAGGATATACTCACTGAAAAGGAGTGAGAAGAAAACAACAACGACAACATGCAGCATATTTTTCTCCCTCCTCTAACCTACACATTTTGTGTAAGCAGTTACAGTCCTTGAAGATCTAACAGAGGTTATCTTTATATTAGCAGGTAAAAGACATTAAGGCAGGTAAAAGACGTAATACTTAATGAGAGAGCTTTAACCTTTAATGTACACTGAGCCCAGATATACACAAATGGCTAAAAAAATAAGATACATCAGGCTCCACGCAGAGCCTCACAGCTAATATTAGATTTTCAGTATGCAGACTTCTGGCAAGTGTTGGCATCCCTGCAAGCCCCTTTCTTCTAAAGGGGGTTATTGTACAATCACGTTGCACAATTTTCCACCCCTGTGCCATACAACACATCAACAGATACATCTGTTCCAATGTTGTTGAGAAGTTACTGCTTGTTGTAGATACAACCCATTCATTTCTTTTAATCTTTGACTGGAGATCAGTTTAAATTTAGCTCGCATGGCAGTCAAACCTTGGGAGCAGATGTGCCTGGGATGTAAATAAGTGAACCAGAGAGGGATGCAGTGTATTTCTAGTTCTAAAATGCCAGTGATATATTTGCCCATGAGCAATGTTCTGGCAATCTAGCAGGCCTAGATAATCATAGGAAGAATAATGATGGTAATAACCATTGCTGGGCTGTCTGATGGGCCCCATGGTGATACTTGTTTACTGTTATTAGTCAGTGCACTAGCCAATGCTGCATGACACACATTAATAATGTGTGCATCTGTTAAAGAGGGAAAGGTAGACAACACAGTATGGGTTAAATATTTATTCCTGATAGCCACTTGTGGATTTAGAGTGTCAGACTATTAATGTAACTTTTTTAACTTTATTGTGTCGATATTACAGATTATATTCATGGTCCCTTTAAATAATCCTGTTTCAGCGCTGCTTAGACAGGATGTTCAGTGGTTGAACCACGGTTACTAAAAGCAATGTCATATGATGATCTGGGAAAATACAAAAAAAAAAAAAACTGTGTAGAAGATATATTGAGGGACTCATTGCAAATTAAGGGAGCAGGTGAGATAATCAGCAACTAAGATCCAGATGTAACAAGAGATCAGATGCAAATTCTACCAAAGACAGCAGAGAATAAATTCTACACAACAAAACAGGAAAAAAAATTAAACACAAAGAGCTCTACTTGAACTTAAAACTGCTTAAACTGAAAACCAATGAACAGACTGAGCAAATACAACATTTGAAACACAAATTGAACTCAACTAGCATGATATAGGCACTGAATCTGTTTACACAATCAGTTTATTCTGCAGAAAAAAGGTTAAGGTGTGTGTTGGACAAGATGACATGTCATAAATTAAGGAATGAAAGATTATCAATGGTGGTGCCGTAATTGTGGCTTGACATGTGCAAATTGTGCAGTTCAAATACTGTTAGTTTTCTGCATCCTGTTGAGCTTTTAAATTAAGTAAAATAAAGGAGTCAATACTACATTTGTTTGTTCCGAGATGTTTTATTGAAATGATTATAGCTGATGATAAAGACAGGGTGTAGATCTACCAGAACAATTTAGACATCTGGAGGAAAAGTTGAGCTTAAGGGGCTCCAGTTTAGTTATTCTTTGAGCCTAACATGGAAAACACTTTGCTAACTATGTAACTTTAGCTACTGCAAAGGACATTTTCTGAAAAAAAAGAAAAAAAAAGTACTTATCAGCTTCAGCTAAGATTGATGTAACCCATTATAACATGTACATTTTAAATAAAAGTGCATAAGTGGGCTTAACTCATATTTTCATTTGAGGAAGAATGGAGGCTCTGAAAATTGACAGCACTTAAGAAAAAACTGATTGATTTTACCTGACTCCAAGACAGCTGGCCTAATTATGTTGGAAAGATGTGATGATCAGAAATTTTGGTCTAACACAGCTTACTGTGTAAAAACATACCTTCACGTTTTTGCAGCACACTCTCCGAGTGTGCTGTGTACTTCAGAACGGTGAGAGCAAATAGGCTTCCACCTCCAGTGGAACAGGATTTAACTGTCACAATTCATGTTTAACAAATATAATATAAATACCTTATTTTTGGTGTCAAAATGGCATCTATGGGTCTTTTCTCACTTTAATAGGCAATGAGGTGTGTCTGCATGTGTATGAACATATAATTGTGTTTTCACAATTCTGTTCTTTTTTCTTTGCGATGAAGCCATCCATCAATCTGTCAACTCCCCTGCCCACCATATCACCTCTCTTCCCTCTTGCATTCCTGCCTACCTTCTCTTTTATCTCACAGTTCCCTCGTACTCTCACCAACCACCCCCCTTATCCTCTTTTATTCCTGTCACCTACTCACAGTTCCATTTTAAGGGATTCCATGTTGTGGTTGTCAGACAAAAAAAAAGTCTACTTAACATTGCATGCGTGATAAATGCTGTTCTGCTTTCCAACTGGTTTTTCATGTTGCAACAGCCAAAACTTCATGGCACTTGTTATGCCCTTAGAAAATAACATAAATGTGTATGTGCATGCAATTGTGCATGAAAACCTTTCATTGAAGCATTAAAGAGACCTTGCAATTGAAAGAAGAAGTCCCTGCTTCACATACGCAAGCACATACATCAGTTTTCTTCTAGCTAAGGCTATTTCTTCTGCTCCTCAGGGCACCTACTGGAAGGAACTAGCTGAGGTCAGTGTAATTGTAGCGCCCTTGATCAATGCTCATTTGCTTCTTTGGCTGCTGTCTCTCACTCTCCCTCCCTTTTCTCTCTGTACCAAACTCCTGCCAGCTATCATTCATGCATCATTCATACAGAGTGTAAAGGGAAGCTCAGCATCTCTGTAGCAGTCTAACCTCCAGGCCATGGTCAAACCCTCAGTGCCCTTTGTGAGCTCTCTTTCATCACCGAATGTATATGTGTTCATTTGCAGGGTAGAGTTGTTATCTGAGTGAACAGGATTTAAACATCATCGGATGAAATCTGGTGTGACTCAAGGTTGGTTGTGTTTACTGTGCCTATTTTAACATGTGATGCATTTAGATCTTCTTAGATTTTTGTGGTTGATGGGCTAGAACCTAAGTAGGTTTAAGGTTTTATTCTTTGAATCACGGTTAAAGGCAAGGTAAGGCAGTTTATTTGTATAACACATTTCATGTACAGGGCAGTTCAAAGTGCTTTACATAAAACAAAAGCATTACATATTTTATGAAATAGTAAAAGGCAGCAACAAAAAGCAAGAATCACAAAAAAAATAAGAAATTACATTAAAATGATAAAAGAGAAGTTATAAAGTTACCGTGCAGAATTTTACAGACGCATGAGAAAAGAAATGTTTTTAACCTGGATTTAAAAATGTCTACATTTGGTGAAAGTTTAATCTCCACAGGCTGTTTATTCCATTTGTTTGCAGCATAACAGCTAAATGCTGCTTCTCCATGTTTAGTCTGGATAAAAGGATAAGATCACACAAAAGACAGAAAAAACTCCTGTTCCAGCTGGATGCCACATTAATTAATAACCACAGATAACATTATCATTGATATTTAAGTCAACAGTCACCTCAATAACTTTCATATTTTAGCTATAATGCAGTGGAATAGCCTTGACAGTCAATAATGCTGATTTAAAGAATTTTCACGGCTTTAATTCTATCATACTGAATTAATGACACTGTATTGTATCTTTGTGAAGGGTGAGAAACTTACCAACCATAACTAAAGAACTGCAAGGACAGTAAAATTGGATGAATATTTTCTTATTAAAAAAAAAGCTTTGGAAGCCCCATTTGTTAAGAACAATGAAGGACATAGAAAAAAAAGACAGAAAGATGTGTTTTTGTGTGTGTTGAGATTTGCAACTTGGTCCTCAATAGAGCTACCTTGACATTTCAGTTCAAAATAGTTGGAGATTTTATCTTGTGAAATTTTATGTTTTTACACCATTACTCAGTGTTGGGGTAGTTACTCTAAAAAAGTAATTTGTTACTAGTAACTTATTACTTCTGTAAATTGTAATGAAATTACTTTACTCGTTACTGAATTTAAAAAGTAACTACTTATGACTTTACTTGACCATATTTCACTGTGTAGACAAGGACAATCATCACTGCATATCTGCATAGTGTTTACTGCACAGTGGTCCCTCGCCATATCGCGGTTCATCTGCTGCGGTCTCGCTGTTTCGCAGATTTATTTTGTATGCAGCACTGCATATTTAAGTATATGTAAATCCTATTTCAACCATTCTATGTCCAAATTTTACAGTAGGAATCAGCCCACTGTGCTTTGTTTCTTGATAGAACGACGTTACAGACGAGGGTGGGGACGCAGTGCCAGCAGAGAAGTTGTAATATATTTTACGGGGTGAGTAATTATTAATAAATTTACGTTGTTAAATATTTGTAGGTTTTTGAGTGTAAAGTGTGTGAGAATGTTGAAAATTATTATAATTAGGGGAAAGGTCTATAAACACTCCGAGGAAGGATAATTAGGCCTTAACGTGCATTTGAATTATAAAAAATTAATAAGGTCGTTATTTCACGGATTTCATTTATCGCGGAGTGTTTTCAGAATGTGACCCCCGCAATAAACGAGGGACCACTGTATATTGTAATCAAAATGGCTTTGAAACCATAAGAACAACATCCCTGTCCGTGGGAAGAAAAGGACACACTTGTCTCATAATCATTTTATCTTGTATTTTTCTAAACCTGGGCGGTTCAACAATCGACAGAGCGAGCGTGTCTCCTACAATGAACTTGTATATTGTAGCTTGTTAATTTCTGTCTGTGTTACCGGCTGCTGCCCTCCAGGAAATGTTGAAAAAGGCTTTGCTTATTTAGAAAGAGTCGGCTGCTGAAGGACTCCTACCACTGACCAGCGAGCAGGATCTTTCATCACAAGTTTGGACCGAAACTGGACTGAACTGAAAATAATAATTGAAAATAATGTGAATATCGCCACTGACTCCAGCTGCCTTTTTCTTTCTTCTTAGTTGGTGCACAATCAGCTACATCATGCTAATTGATCTCTATGGCAACGTGCCCAGGCAAGCACACACACAGGCAGCAGCATGCGCACTTAAAACAGATGAGAACTTTACACATAGGCAAACACGCCTCGAGTAAAGCAGAAATACGCATTACTGTAGTCCAGTAAAGTAATTTCGTTACCAATATTTTAAGTGTAATGCACTGCTTGACATCGTTACCCAAAAAAGTAATATTAAGTGTAACTCGTTACTTTGTAACGCATTACTCCCAACACTGCTGTTAGTAAGGGTGCGCTTTAAATTGAACAACTCAAAAAAATCAATTTAAATATAAATATATAATAAAATTCAAGCTTTATATTCACAATTTAAATATAAGGGTTTGACTTAACTGCTTTGAATCACCCATCCTTACACCCCTCCCCGACAAATACATTTAAACATCTGTCAAAAGATATTATAACTCATCACAAATAGATGTGAGATTTAGTTCACACCTTTGATCTGTGCACCTTAAATCCATGAAAGTCCAGATTGCAAATTAATATCTTATTAGCAATTAGACCACTATGCAGGAAATCCCAATTTTTGCCTATGTTTCTTTCCCCCAGGCCCAACACATGAAAGTGCAAGCTAGCAGGGAAACTGGTAATAAGAGAGGCATTATGTAAATAACTTTCTCTGCTGCATAGGAGCTGTGTGTGTCTAAACTTTCCTGCTGTTCCCTCATTTTGGCCTCCACTAGTCTTCTTCATTAGTCAGGCAAGCCTGGCACATGAGGTAATGCAGCAAGACAGCATGGCATCTGCAACATCAGTGGAGAGTTTTTTTGAACGAGGATATTTTGTGGTCATGATAACAAGATGAAGCTGTGAGGCACAGTTTTATGGCTGTGGAGCTTCCCCTGCCCAGCAGATGCAAAACTGGAATGAAAGGTGGCGACAGTTTGTTTAGGTGTGGGCGGGTGTGTGCATGCATCTGCCAGGCAAAAAGAGGGAAGATGATCATGATAGAAAAACATCTAAAACATTCCCATATAGTGCAGAAAACAATAAAGCTGTTGTGTGCACATGTCTTGTGGCACAGAACATACCCCTCACTTTGTCCTGTGTTTCCCCTTGCCCCCGTCTCTTCATCTTTCATTTGATCTCTGCCCTTTCTTTTCATAGGCCTACATGTGGCCCACCACACACCAGCACAGTGTGTGTGTATGTGTTTCTCCTTTCTCTTTTCCCTTCCTTCTTGAAATTTCACAGGTATTTTAATTAGCATCAGAGAGTTGTACATTTTTTTTCCATTTCTATTTCCTTCTTATTTGCTCCCAAGCATGTTACGGCATTATGGTATCCATGTGCTCCTCTAAGTTTCATCCAATGTTTACTTTCTTATTTTTCCAAATGCAAAAAATACCTCCTTTTTTCCTACAATTCTGAGATAACTGAGATAATTTCAAGGCTGCAAAGAGATAAACATTTAAAAGGAGAAATAGAGACAATGATGGATAGTAAGAGGATCATAGGCCCTGTGTCCTCCATCAGTCCACCTGCCTCCCTGACTCATTTGAAGAAAGCAGTGGTCATGGTAACAAGGACAAGGAAGGGGATGCTGACAGGTATACGAGGGACATACTATGTAAGAAAGGTACAAGAAAAAAGAGGGAGCAAAAGAGGCAGAGCATAGCATAAAATAAGGAAAATGAGAAAAAGGACAGTAAAATGAAAAATGCAAAAACAACTCGAGTTAGGATACAGACTGACCCACAGCCCATGACAGGTCCCTCTTGCTGTGTGATGATTTGAGCCCCATGAGTACAGTGAAATTTGCAGGGATCTTGTCTGAAGGGAAGCAATTTGACAGAGACAGAGGACTCATGCAAGAATTTACTTTTAACAAAGATCATAATATTAAGACAATCCCTAGCTTACTTACCTTTCTGTTGTCTGTGATGTAAAGCTGTGTTCTCCAGCATGTTGTAGTCTTGGTATAACAGGTCACTTATTTCTCTCTGTTACACAGATTGAAAGAAATATTGTGACTACTGATCGCTTCGTCTTCCTCTCTTTCCATCACCACCAGAAGTTATACAAATCTTACTGGAATGCTTGATAGAGATGACCACACAGAATAATTAATGGTTTTATTGAATGTTAACAGAGTGGAAATGTTTGTTT
>JBAMHW010000016.1:13817664-13829706 GCA_037177495.1 Rhadinocentrus ornatus | reverse complement strand
GAAAGGGGGGTTTGGGGGAACACGGGTTTTTCGTGGAGAGCGGGTGGGGGTGGGTGGGGAGGTGGCCGGGGTGGGGGTGGGGGGGGGGTAAAAAAAAAAAAAAAAAAAAAAAAAAAAAAAGGAGAGTAAAGACATCATGACCGGAGGTGGGAAAAAGATTGATTCCAAGGAAGTAGAGGAAGACAATGAAGCTGCTGTCACAGCTGGTTCAGGTGACAGACTGGATGAATTAGCTGACATGGTTAAGTCGCTAATTCAATCTTAAGCAGCAAGAAACCAGAGAATGGATAAAGAATCAGCCCGCCAAGAACAAAGATGGAAGAGCATGCAACATCAATTCCAGCAGATCCAAATCCAAGTGAGAGAAATGAAAGAGGAACAGGAACTGGACCAGGCTAAACATGAGACGGAAAATGAGAAGTTTGGTGAGGATGAGGAGGATCCAGATGAGGGTCCAAGTAAAAAAATGGTGCCAAGACGGGAACCTTCCACCCAAAGAGACCCTAAATTGCTTCCACTTACTGCAGAGAATGATACTGAGCACTTTCTGACTACATTTGAGAGGATGGCTCAAGTCTGCCATTGGCCAAGAGAAGATTGGGCTGTTTGACTGGTTCCCTTGCTTACCGGTAAAGCACAAAGTGCCTGTGTTTACATGGACATTAAAGATTCTGAAACTCATGACAAAGTGAAAGATGCCATTTCTGCCAAATATGAGACAACTGCATAACACCTAACGACGACGGTTTAGGTCCCTGGATGCTCTTCATGGTGAAACCCCAATAGAACTCTATGTTCATCTAAGGGAAATGTTTTATAAATGAGTAAAACTTGAAAAATCCCACGTGAAAAACATTTCTGAGTTGATAATAATGGAGCAGTTTCTCAGTATGGTAAATCCCGACTTGGAATTGTGGATTAGGGAACATGGCCCTAATACAGCAGAGGAGGCTGCATAACTAGCTGAGACCTTCATGTCAGCAAGAACGGGGACCAGGAGGATCACCTTTGGTCGGGAAACCTTCTCCACTGCTCAAAGTAAGTCCGATGGGGGTAAAGGAGATGGTGGTACAGCTCAGAGTAGAAATTATTCCAACAGACAATTCACTTCTGGTAAACCCAATCCTTCCAAGAAAGTTTTGCAGGTGCAAAGCCAGATGTGAGGTGTTATCAATGTAATCAGATTGGTCACACTCAGTATACTTGTCCAGCTACTACACAGTTCCTAGGCCCCCTCGTCCAGTTTCTGCTTATGAATTGTCACAAACAGCACCAGTACTTGTAAATGGCCATCGTGAAATAGCCCTCTTCTGTAGTTCTGTCCAATTTAGTGCCTAGAGAGCAATGGAGTGATGCTAAGACTAAGATAGGCTGTGTTCATGGTGATGAGAGAGACTATCCTATTGCTGAAGTTTATTTGACTGTTGGTGGCCAAACATTTCTTTTGCCTGCAGCTTTAGCACCAAAGTTGCCCTATGCAGTCATTCTTGGGCTTGATGTTCCCACTTTGCTAGATTTAGTACACAGTGTAAAAGCTGAACTCAAGATGTTGCTAATGATCAAGAGGTCAACGTCAGGCCTCTTTTTGAACCCAGATTTGTTGCAGGAAAAGCCAGGTTTCACTACTTTGGTACAAAATAAAATTCATTTGAAAGATGATGCCATCCCTCACAGGAAGTTCTACAGGATTCCTGAACGCCTGGTGCCACAACTCAAGAAGGAGATTGATCTAATGTTGGACCTTGGAATTATTGAAGTATCTGTGAGTCAATGGTGCAGTCCTGTCGTGCTGGTTCCAAAAAAGGATGGATCTTTGAGGTTCTGCATTGACTTCATTTATATTAAAGCCATCTCCAGGTTTGACCCTTATCCAATGCCTCACATTGATGAACTGTTGGGAAGAGTTGGGAGAGGCAAGTTCATCACCACTCTTGATCTGTGTAAGGGTTACTGGCAATTGCCTCTTGCACTAGAAGCAAGAGAACCAACAGCCTTCAAAACACCTTTTGGCTTGTTTCAGTTTAAGGTGATGCCATTTGGTTTGTAGGGGGCACCTGCAACGTTTCAGCGACTCATGGACCAGATGCTGATGGGAGTGTCAGAGTTTGCTACTGCATACCTGGATGATATGGTTACCTTCAGCCAGACCTGGGAGGAACATGTGGCTCACCTGCACCATGTTCTCAGCCTCCTTGAATCAGATGATCTTACCGTTATTCCCCCACAAGTGTAAAGTGGCACAGAGCCAATTGGAGTACCTGGGCTATGTGGTGGGGCAAGGACAGGTTAAGCCTGAGGTGGGAAAGGTGAAGGCATTTCACTCATATCTAGCTCCCACAACAAAGAGGAAAGTGTGTGCATTTGTTGGACTTCTGGGATGGTATAGTAAGGTTATTCCCCATTTTGCTGAGAGGGCAGCAGTTCTCACTGACCTTGAAAAAGCCTCTGCACCAAGCAAGGTCAAGTGGACTGAGAACTGTGATAAAGCCTTCAAGGATCTCAAGTCAGCCATCGCGAGTAACTCTGTCCTGCATAGCCCTGATTTCACACAACCATTCACGCTACAGACCGATGCCTCTCGAGTGGGTTTTGGGGAAGTGCTGTAGATGGTGAACGACATCCAGTTGTCTTTCTCAGTCGGAAGCTTTGAAACAGGGAGACAAGATACTTTGTTATCTGTTGGGCTGACATTTTACTCTGGAAACGGATCATCATGCGCTTCAGTGGCTGCATCAGATGAAAGACTCCAATATGCAGATTATAAGATGGTATATTAGTCTGCAACCCTACAACTTTACAGTGCAGTATCGGGCAGGAAAGTCTAACGTTGTGGCTGACTCTCTTTCCCGCATGTATGAGGACTGATGGACTAGAGTCTTAGGAGAGAGGAGAGAAAATGTTTCTGTGTGAATCTAATTAACAACATGCCCGACTAAAGCCTGCTTAAGTCTCCATGAAGCACATAATCACACCGGTGGCTACAGGTGAGCCATCTGCTAATTTCACAGTAGCTAATAGCATCCAGACAGAAACAGCAGAAATATTTACACCAGAAGGAGGAAGACTCACAGTTTGTTGGTGATGAACTCTCCGGCATCCACACAAAGCAGGAAGTTATTACAATAATGTGACGACTGGACTGAATTAAAAGAATCTTCACATCAGGTAGACCTGCAGAGGGCACTCTACTCCTTTCACGTAAAAAAAACACGGAGCAGAGTAGTGATTAGGCTGCGTACTTCTCTGCGCAAGGATATAGGTCTGCCCTATGATCTGTTACTATTATTGGTCCTTCCACTACAGACATTAGAGCTCGTGCCATTGTCATGTTTGTCAATGTAATGTAGCCATACTCTGTCGCCTCCTCCGCATGTCATTGAGCTGGCCAGCATCTATCGGCACCAATTGAGAGCATTGATAAGCCCAGTGAAGCACAATTCCAGTGCTTTGGAAAATTTTAAACCGGTTCCAGAGTGGAACCGGGTTTCAATTCCCATCCCTACATTCACAGTGCATTTTCTGGCGGGTCTGGTGAGATGGAGGTGGGTCCCCTTTAGGGAGTTTTGTCTCAGCTGATCACTGTCATTGCAAACTCTCCATTGTCATTGCTCTGTAGTTATTCAAAGTTAGTCAACCCTCAGGGGCCCCTTTCTGGCTCAGGCCCCAAGCATTTGCCTGGAATGCCTGTTGGCAAGCAGCACCTCTGTATCCCAGATTATTATATTGATTCAATTTTTATCAACTATGCAGACCAAATCACAACTCTGAGTACTAACGCTCGCCTGCTTGTCCATCCAGTTTCTCCCCCATCTCAGCTTTCCTTCCTCTCTCTAAATTGCCTGGCAGCTTTGATTTAGTCAACTAACAAAATAAGACATTCATACATGGTACGGAAACAAGCTTTTGGCTTAGTGACAATTATTATCACCATAATTAGCTCCTTCAAGGTGGAAGTTATGATTTTGGTGGCATATGTCTGTTTGTCTGTTAGCAACATGAATCAAAAGGTAATACAAACAGATATTGATGAAATTTTCAGAAAATATGTAAAAATGTAAAAAGGAAGAAATTATTACATTTTGGGGGTAATCCGGATCACTGTCTGGATCCAGGAAGTTTTTCAAGGGAGTTGATAGATAGATAATTTTGCCATTACAGCTTCTATTTGTAGAAGAAAAGAAAAAAAATGCTTTATGATTTTTGGAGATGTGTTCACAGTCTGATTTCTTGGTTATGGTTATGAGAACAGTTATCTCAGTATTCATTAATTTATTAATTTGTTCATTTACTCATTAATTTCTTTATCACCCATTTGTTTCTGTCTTCCCAGCAGCCAGACAGCCAAACATTGAATTGATTATATTGTATAAATCCTGTTTGGAATTGTTGCTAAAATCATACCAAATATCAAAATAGTTGTATGATTGCAATGCAACATTGCAGGATCCACAGACCTGGTCCATCTCATAGGAAATACTGCAATTTCAATTTGGGTTTCAAAGTAGTCTTAAAATGTAAGAAAGCTCACGTAGAGTGATTTGTGCTGGTATCTTGTCTCTTTGATCAGAGAGAACAAACTAAAGGTGTATTCCCATTAAAGACAGTAAGAACTACAATGGGCTGCCATTACCTGCTGAGCAATAGCTTCTTCTTATGATGCATTACACTGCTGGATCCCAGCCTGAAGTTTGACTGTAATGTAAACTGTATCTTTGGTAACTAGAACAAACTGAATAAACTTCCTTCCAACCCACACAGCACATTTTGTCCTCCTGATTTCTGGCTTATTATAACCCCCTATAAGCCAGTTCAGAGAGTTAACACAAGACCACCATGACATTCACATGGCACGATTGTCTACATAATCAATTATTTATTACTTATTCTCATCACTATGTCATAACATTGTTAGTACCAGTTTTCTGCTCATAGACTGTATAAAACATAGACTTATAAACATAGACTCTCAGAGACTGAAACATTAATTCTGTACCTCTTTCTAATGGCTAGGTTTGTATATGTAATGTTAAGACATGTGTTGAACATGTATGTATTATCACCATCTTCCATTCCAGCTTTTAAAACCTCCTTTTATTGGCTAATGAAAAATACATTTGTCATAATTTTAGTTTTTGCTCTCAGTCCCTGGTTTCAGTTCTGTCGTACAGCATGATTTTCACTTCCTAAGCTATTTTCATATTTAGAATTCAATACATTGTAAACACACACATCTTTTCATCATTTCACAACATCTCCTGTAGATCTTTTTCTCTACTGTTAGGTGTGGTGGATTTGGTTGAGGTCAGATTAATAACCTGCATTAATTTAAAGCATTGTGTTGCTCACATTAGCTTAGCTTTTAAATCAAAGCTTGTTTGCAGAGCTGAATGTGCAGATAAGCAACACAGTCTGATTTGTTCACATTTAGTCTTTTTACTTTTATATGTTTCTCAGCTCTCATGCAGTCCCTTCATTTCTACTTCCTCTGCTTTGCCCCATAAAACTGTTTGATTGACCCAACCCAAGAGTTCACAAACATGCCTGTGAAACTAACCATCTGCTCCAGGCTCAGCTTGAAAGAAAAAATAAATAAACTATATGCATGTGAGCATTTGTGCTTGTGGTGAAGAGAAAGTGATTGAGGAGAGCGGGAAAGAAAAGTGATAGCCTTTCCACCTCTGACATGCATGTAGGCATCTTTAAAATGCAGCAAACGTAATGTTGTTTGCTCTCTGAGAAATTGGTTTGGTTGAACTCAAGGCAGAAAGGCAAGGACCCAATTTCAATCAAGATTACATGTGGGTAGAACTTCAGACAAAAAATAGATAAACTAAATCACATAGACAGAATAAATCAGTCCTCATAAATGAACTCTGTCAAAATAAACCCTGTTAAATAAATGCATATTGGGTAAATGTTCCACATTATAAAAAGCAAAGCAACATAAAGCAAAGCAACAAAAAGCAAAGCTTATTTTAAGTTAGCCCTTTCTAATATCACCTATCAGACTTAATGTTTGGCAGCAGTACTCTTTCACAGAGGCTGACTTGGTGACAGTTACCATATGAGTGTAGGTCTGGCAGGAAAGAGCACAAGAAGCACATTATGACAAGTGGAGTTCACAATGAGGCAATCACCACCACACACACACAGATGTGATGTGCCAGTACATGCCCAGGCAGACAATGCAGGCTGATGCTTGAAGGGCCTGTCTGCCACATGCTTGCCAGTTCACTGCTGTCCTTTCTGCTTCCTGGGTCTTAATCCTCTCCTCCACATTTTGATGTAGCAGGGCTTTGGACTTTTCCTATAATTGGACCACACTAACTATGGGCAAAGTGTGTGTCCACACCAGACTGTGTGTGCATGGGATTGTGACTTTGCAGCATTACAAGCTAGAGCAGAGTAAAATGTTAAACAGCACTTTTCATTGCTTAATTCATTAGCAAGTTAATTCAATGTAATATGACATTTTATTTATATATTTATGATATATTTTTCTAAGTTGTTTTTTTTTTTTAGATTTTTTTTATTTAATTGAAGAATGTCAATGAATACAGACAATTCTATTCTGTGCATTCACAATTGCACATTTACTATCAATATTGGCACACAGCTCCACCTTCAAAATATGATCATGAGTATATTATAGTATAAAGACACATGCCCATTAGTTATATTCTAATTAGTTACTATAGTTACATTAAAAACATGACCTAAAAAGTTATATTGAGCCATTGCTTTAGTTCCAAATACCACAGATGTACAGGATTGCTACTATAACCTGACAGGCCTCACATTACTTTGCTGATATACTTATGCTTTAATGCCACTCACTTCCTCCACTACAACATCTTTATCTTGTAATAAACTTGCAGTTGAATGTACAAGGCTTAAATGTTCATGTATCTGTTTGTTAAAGGTGCTCTTGCTTTCTTGCTGCATTCCAACCTGGATTCCTTCAGGGGTCTTTGCTACAATCTCTACCTCTGTATCCACTTGCTATAAAAGGAAAATTTCATTACAAGTGAAATAAAGAAACTCTGACTGCATTAATATTTACCTATTCCTGTTAGAGATGATCCTGTCTGATGATCTCTGTGATATTACCAAACTTGTTCTCTGAGCTCTAATGAGCTTACATGTGCCGCTCGGCCTCTGATCTGTGCCTGTGTCTGTGTGGCTGTTTTGTCTCATGTCAATGTCTGAAGTGTTCAAGTTCTGTTTATGTCTGTTAGTGTGTATGTGGATAGTTACCTGAGTGATTTGGCTTGAGAACAAAGACAAACCTCCTTGCTATAGTTGTCTGTAGGGACAAACATGTCAAAGTGTTCCTTGGGTGTTTCTCATTACTCTGAAATATTTGCAATAGTTTGTGAGCTACCTAGCTAATAACTGTATGCAGTACACATATTATATATATATATATATATATATTTGCAAGTATTGCAAGTAAAACAAGGGGATTTTGTCCCACAGACATAAATTATCAAAAACTGTTTTGCAACCCAAACAGTGCCACCTTTGACAGACATTCAGCGATAGATTTGATTGACAACAATACTCTGTCAGTTTGACAAACATATGTGCTTTTGTCACTACAGAGACACAAGCTCAGACGGATTCTGTCACACACATCAACACTCACTCGTTCACACCCTTTGGTAGTCTCCCAGAGGCGCAGTCACTCAGTCAGTGTCAATCTGCAAGCGTCATTTCCCAACGTGGCTAGAAAACAAATCAGCTGCTTGCATTCCTCAGATGCTGTCGCTCCTGCAAAGTGCATAATTACACATTTAAGAGTAAAGCTGTGGAGCATTACTTAGTTCTTTACAAGAATAGATGACAAAAAGTAGTTTGACATATCAGCAGGTAGAACATTCTGAGCAATGGTTCGAACATATTGTAGCTTAAGGCAAGTCAGGAAGAATGAGTAGTTTTGGTCATGATTAACCTTATAAATATAATTGAGAGGATTACAAGGCCATATCCACACAAATATGTCCAATTTTAATTTCAGGAAAAAAAATCATCACAATCTGCTTTATTATTTCAGCATTTCTTCAAACTTAACCTTCATGAAAAAGTAATTATCATATGACCATCAATCTACACTGGGCATATATGTGATAATGTTAAAAGAGTTGACATATATATATATCCAGACTAAGACACATCCCAAAGAAAAAAACTGAAACTAGGACAGCTGGGTATCTTCTTGTGTCCACGTCATAAGTCCTAAATTGTGGAAGTATTGTTGACGAAAAACAGGAATGAAACCAAAATTATGCATTTAAAAAAACAAAAAATGTTTATTGGACTTGCATTTATATTTAAATAAACTAGGTTATGTACCACAGTTGGTACCCCAGTGCCATCAATACAAATAAATCTGACAGGAAATGTAACACCAGCGGTCTGACAAGATTTAAACAAGCCCACAGGTTAGACTAACTTTTTTGGTGGAGACATTAGCTACATTTACATGGAGCACTTTCAATCCAATTGGACGTCCGATCAGAATAAAAGTGCGTCATGTGAATCTGTCAGCTTATCCAATCGACCTCGATCGGAAAGAAATTTCAATCCGTTTCAAATGGGCTGTTTAAACCTTTTCACGATCAGATTAGCAGGAAAAAAATAACCATGTAATTTGTTTTCTGCTCATGCTTCTTTGTTATAAGAACAGTAATCCAAGTATTTATTCATCGTTTTATTTATTTATTGTTTTTGTTGTATGTTTGATTGGTTGTTTCTTTAACTATTTAACCTCAGGAAGAAATTTTACATTGTTAATCAATGTTACATATAAACTAAATAAAAGAAATAAATAAAACGTAACTGAAATCAAAACCAAATATGTAAAAACAAGTGACACAAAGACATATTAAAAATCAAGTTGACCAGCTAATTTCAGTTCTACAGCAGGGCCATGCCTCTAACCATGTGGAAGGCCTGCTCATACTCCATTCACTTCTTCAACTTGTCTCATTTTCTTGAGCCCAGCCCATCTTTGTTCTCACTCACAATCCCTCATTCATTCAGCCTTCAATCTTTTATTCTCTCATCCATTCATTCATCCTCCCCATCCTTGACCTTCTTCCTCCTCCCTGTTTCACTTATCTTTTCCTCCATCCTTCCCACCCTGTTCCCTCTCCATGATCTGTTCATCTATCCTTCCCCATCACTCTTACACTTTCTACTCCCTCATCTCCTCATCCACTCTCCCTCTGTGTACCCTTTCGCCTCCCTCTCCCCTTTATTTCTTAAAGCCTCTTTAACCTTTCCTTTTCCTCTTTGCATCATTAATTCATTTGTCCCACCTATTATCCTTCTTTTTTTCAGGTACCATCTGGGGGTGTCCTAAAAAGCCAGCATTGCCGATATCCTTAAAATGGTAGCCCCATCCTGAGCCCCCTCCACTCAGAACATCATTATGACACCCCAGATGATCCACTTCATTAACCTTACAAACCTCACCCTACCTTAAACCCTCATTAAATCATTAAACTCACATTGGTGAGGCATGGTCTTTGCTGGTGGAAAGAATGACAAAGATTTACACCAGAAAGCTGTGTTTTCCAGCTGAAATTAGAACCTATTTCTGTTCCAAGAAATGATTAAATTGTTAGAACATGTATTTACTCTTTGATTATAACCTGCATCTCTTAAAATAAATGTGAGTTTATCTATTATAATATGCAGATCCATACTAATCCTGATCTATACTGCTCCTCTCTGCGTCCCAATTCTCCAAGCCTGGCTGCAGCTGCTTCTCTTGGACTCTGAAGAAAAACAAATGTCTCCACTCTTTGGCTTGACTGTATTATCAAACACCTAGTATTACACTGCTATTGTACAACATATTTTATAACATATAAGATTTCAATATGATGCAAATCAAGGTTTGTTCTGTATGACTTTTTTTGGCTTTAGATCAAACTTTTCTTCTCTTTTCACACTTGATTGTGATAAATTAAAACTGCTTAAGGGCAAGTTAAGCTAAAAGTGTATTTTTTATAAGAATGTTTAACTCCTGCCCCTTATGCCTCTTAAAAATAGTCTTTAAACAGTTTCTTACTGTAGCCAGGTAAGTATTGGAAAAGAAAAGAGAACTTAAAAACAAATCAGAATCATCATTTAAACTATTACAGTGAGTGAAAATGGGTGATTTCTGAACCAATAGATGGCAGGTTCCCAAAACTACTGAGTGAACAAGTGATATGTGCATCCCCATTTGCTGATTTCCATTTAAATGAACCACAGGGATGGGGGAGGAAAAAAAGGCACACTTTTCCATCATCCTAGTCCATTTATACATGCTACTATTTGTTTATTATTCTGGAAGCTAAAATCTAATCGCAGCTGCCTCTAACAGATGTAAAAGCAATATTTTCTCTATTGTGAAATTCAAAATGTTTGCATTCATTTTAATCTTAAACAGAAAAAAGCCTTTAATGTATCTGTGAGTGGCTGCCTGGTACAAAGTGACACCCCAGTCATTTTTTATATAGCTGATGGTAGTGATTTTGCACTTGTGTGAAGAAGACTGTTTGAGAGAAGTGAAAAATCTAAGCATTGCACACCCTCTTCTCTTTTTATGCATGTAGGAAGTGATTACTTCTCTCACACTTCTCAAGTTCCTTGTCTCTTTTTTTGGAGCTCTCTCTATCTTTATGTCATGTCAGCAGTTACCTCTCCAGGGAAATGTACTGCTTTAGGCAGTACAAGGGTGTGTTTTATACTCTCAATCTATTTTGTCACATTTCCTTTTTCCTTGTTTCTGCTCGGTTTCTGTCTCTTCTTTGATCAGACTATGTGACACCACCCAAGCAAATAAACCTTAAAGGATAACCAATATCTGATATTAGGACTTCACCTTTAATTTAATGATTTTGCCAGACTTTGGGAATGAAAACATAAACTGTTTGTTTACTGTGTTAATGATGGAGGTAAAACTAATGTAAATGGGTGAGACTGTCTTTCTTCTAAATTGCACCCATACCATTGTACGTTCATACGGAAGAATATTCAACCTTGTGTGATCATTAGAGAATGTGAGGTGATATCTGTGAGAGCTGCATTTGGAAAAGTGTCCTAACCATATTTATCTTCTATCCTTAAAGCGATGCTATAACCAACCAGGAAGTAACAGCATTTTGTTTTACCTTCTTATGTTTACATGTAATCAAAGCAACCTGTAAAGTGCTTTCTGTGAAGTTGACGATTGCTATTAAAGGAATGTATTTTAACTCAAACATTATTTTGTGACTTTAACCAATTAATGGTATTTTCTACGACGGAGTATTAGGGACACATTCATGAAAAAGAATAAAGTTATAATATTTTGAGAATTAAGTTTTAATTTTACGAGAAAAAAGTTGTGATTTTACGAGAATAAAATCATAACTTTATCGGTTACGAAATGCTCCACGACACTCATTTTAACAACATTCCTCTGCTAAAACAGCTGGTTAAAATATAACAAATTTATTGTCATAAAAACTTATTTATCTAAATTTATGACTATATTCTTGTAATATTGTGACCATATTCTAAAGTTTGTGAAATATTGTTTAATTAATGTGGTACGAATAGTTGTAATTTTCTAAGCCTAACCAGGAAGTGAAAAAGGTATTGTTGTGTTATTCACTAAATACAACTCAAAAGTAAAAAATGAATGTGTGATAGTGGGTGTGAGTGGGGGGTTGTGTGGGGTGGAGGTGGGAGTGGCGGAGGGTGGTCGGCGCCGGGCGGATGTTTGGGGGGGCCCGGTTCTCCTTGGCATGTGGCGGTCCCGCTGCCTTTGTTGGGGGGGGGCTGTCCCTGGGCTCCTGGGGCCCTGGGCCCTTCGCTCGGGCCGCTCTAGATGGCCGGCAGGTAGGTGGCTGCCTATCTTGGCCTACTGGGGCCTGTGTCCCAAGACCGCGGGGGGCTCTGGCTGGGGCTCTCTTCTGTTACCCTGCGGGTGGGGCTTGGTTCGTATTCGGGGTGGGGTGGCTTGGGTTTGTGCTCCGGGGTTGCTGTTGATGGCCCGTGTCT
>JBAMHW010000016.1:13806921-13817564 GCA_037177495.1 Rhadinocentrus ornatus | reverse complement strand
AAATGTAGAAGTTTGTTAGTGTGGATTGAAGGGTCGTTGTCTTCTGTTTGTGGTGTATTTGTCTCTTCTTTCTTCTTTAAGTAAAGTTAAAAATTAAAAAAATATTAAAATAAAAAAAGTTATTTGTTAGTTTTATATCACGCAAACATTTACAGTTTAATGTTTTTGAAGTTCTGGAAAACATCTGCACAATTATTTAATGTTAACAATTTTTTCAACATTCCAGAAAATCTTCATGCAAAATTATTATTTTTTTTATTTCATTTGATAAATGTCTACAATTTAAAATGTAATTCTGTAATCTGAATGTAGAAAATGTAAGCTGAATGCCATGGTGGTGTGCAGTGAAGCTGAGGACACCACAGAATGTGAAGAGGATAATTTGTCTTTATCTGATGGCAATCGTTGTCTGTTAAGAATGATGATTCAAAGATGCTAGAAGCTCTTGATTTACTATGTCATCAAAATGATTGAGTGGGACTTAGTGAACAGTTATTCAAGTGCTGCTTTCCAATACTAGCATGTTAAGAAGATTGTTATTATTTATTCAGCTCGGTCGCACGCAGAGAGACACTGATGGCTTGTGTTAAGTCATTTATCAAATGCTGTACACTGGTTATATTCACAGAAACTATATTAATAAGTTTATATGCATCAATTAATATACTTGCTAATATCTATTAGCAAAAAGTTGCTAATATTCATTGCTATGACCCAGCCTAGCACAAAGATGTTCTACAATTACAGAATGCATTAAAAGAAAAATAGAATAAATTTACCATATTTGTACGGCATATTGGAGCATAGTGTGTTAAACTTACATTAGCTAACAAAGGAAACGTCTTCAGTGTTTCAGCAGGACGATGGTTAAAAAGAAGAACTAGAAGCATTTAGAGAGTGCAGACCTCTGCCAAGCCATTAGGTCACAGAAATACCCCAAAAGGCCTAACAGCCCACGGAGTACCCCCTATACTTATACTCTTCTGGATCCACTAAATTCAGAATATAAACATGATTTGAGTCAAACCATGTCGGATTATAACATCTACCATGATGTTGTCTTGTAATTTCTTTTGTTTTTCTGCCAGTGATTCTAGACATTAGAAGTTAGAAGATGTTATGGCAAAATAATCCCTATCTCCCAATAGTAAAGAATTCTTAATTTTTTTTAATTTATTTATTAATTTTTTTTAAATTAAAATTCATCAATAACTTTTTGAGTTAGGTTGCTAACAGACAGACATACAAACAGACAGACTGAAAGACAAATGTACGCTGCCGGAAACATAACCTCCACCTTGGCAGAGGTAAGAAAAAGGAAAAGTTTTATGGCCCTACGATGGACTGTCAGCCTGTCCAGGTCAACCCTGGACAGGCTGACAGTCCCTGGACCCCCCCCCCCCACATGACCGCACACTGGAATAAATTAGCATAGATGATGGATGGAAACAGCTCTATGATATCAAGGTGAATGCCAAGAGTAAGTAAGATATCCACTCATAGATCCACCCCTCCATGATCCGCTGTGCTGCATATCAACAGTATAGCCTAGTTTAAAAAAAAGATGGTAAGATTTTTTTTTTTATGCTTGGCATAAGATCCGAACTATAAACATGTCTGTCCTACTAGTAATTAAATAACCAAGTAGGATAGAGGTATGGTCATAAGAGCAGATAGATGCCACGATGTCAAGAAAAAAAACTCCTCACAATACATGGAGCAAGTCCAAGCAAACTAAGGCTCTATGAACTGAAAGATAGCTGGCACAGATCAATTTCAATTTCAGTGGCATTTTCCAGAATAAAACAAGGAATATCCAAGAAGAAGGTTGAGCTAATAAGCAAATGTGTCAGGTAGCAGAAGGCAAACTGTTATGTGGAGGAAGGAGTAATGTGGAAGACCAACCCTTCAATGAGATGTACTAAACACAGAAAAAGGATAGAGCACAGATCAGTTGGAGCCCAGAAACAGGCCTTAACTGTTTAGAAATGCAGAGGGGACACCACTGAAGATATAACCCAAGCAAGCTGTGCATTGAAGATTGTACATCTCATAGTAGCAGAGTTCTAAGTGCAAGCAGAGGCACAAAAGTGTCTGGGATAGTGTACAGGGACATTTGTGTTGAGTGTGGGTGCTGTCCCATCTCCTAGTGGTACACCCAATCTTGCCCTGCCTGGTAGTCCAAGACAGACCAGCAGGGAAATTCACCAGTTTCTACTAGATCTAAGTTTAAAAGTCACACTACAGAACTTTTGCTCATTTGCTAGTGATGCGCCCCCTATTGACGGCTAATTCAGCATCCAGCTTGCATTCTACTTGTACTGTGAGCTCTCTCCACCCTTGTCTTGACTGTGGTCTTATTTCTTGATTTTTCTATTTCTCTCTCTAATTTTTATTAAAATTTTTTTCCAGTGAAACTCAGCTGCAACATCACACAGTGTCCCAGACTAAAAAGTTGGATATTGTGTTTTTTTAGCCATGGGACACCGTTGGGCTCCAGAGATCCACATAATAGATGTTACTGTGCGATCAAACAAGTCCGGAACGCTCTTGGGCTTCTGGGCCCCTGGGCCTTACGCTCTGTCCACCTCTGGGGGGGCCAGTGCCTGATGAGACTCTGAAACAATTAGTCTCTAAATGTCAGGCAGGCCTCTTCACTACCTTTTTTAAAAACTCTTGTAAAAACCCACTTGTTTACACTGGATTTTTCTATTATATGACTGTATTGTTCTTTATGCAGTTTTTATGCTCTATGTGTGTATTAATGTATATATGTGTATATGCATTTTTATAGTATTATTGTTATTTTATCTTTTACTGTAACCTTTTTTTTAATGTTACATATTTTTATAAATTTTACTCTTTATTGTTTGCTTAAAATTCATCACATTGGTACAATGCTGTTGGTTTTCAATGTGCTTTAGAAATAAACTTGATTGGACTGGATTGACGGGGCTGGCAGCTGCCATCCCTGGCCTCTTGGGGCCTGCGCATTATGGCCACGGGGTGCTCTGGCTGGGGCCTTCCCCTGATGAATGCTCAACTTTATGATGGGCTGGCTGGGATTTGTGCTCTGGGTGGTGGCTGGTCATCTGGTTCTTGGGGGTCCCCTGCTTTGCCTCTGATCTTTGAAGTGGCCTGGTAGCATTGGCGCAATCACTGATCACTATTCATGCCTGTTATTAATTAACCTGCATGCTGATACAGTCACTGTGTTGTCTCGTGCTTTTTCTTGGTATTGCTGACATGTTTCCATCCATGTTGTTGTGATTCATGATCTTTAATTATCTATTTATTTTTCAGCTTGTCTGTCTTTTTGTAGGTGCTCCGGATGATTGTCAGCCTTGTTTTCTTGCAGATGTTGCAGGTGGTTTTCTGTTTCCTTACAGGTGTAGCAGCTGGTTGTCTGTTTTTTCCTGTTTAGATTGAACAACTGACACTGTTACTTTCTATCTGGTGTATCCCTGCCTCTTTATTCTTATTTATTTTTTTGCTTTCTTTTTTCGTCTCTCTTTGTTTTCTCTTCTGTTTTTTTTCTCCTGTTTTTTTCCCCCAGCCTCTTATCAAATCTGACATTAATATGCAAATGGAACAATAGACTAAACTATTAATTAAAAAGAAATATAAATTAAATAGTCATGCAGGGCCTTATATACAGTATATAAAGCTCCTCTTGGTGAAGCAAATTTGTTCAGAACAACAGAACAGCCAGACCACCATTCTGCTTGCTATGATGCTGAGGTGGACAATATAAAAAAAATTATTTAAAAAAATAAAAACAACCTTCAGTATAATTATACCCTTATTTAAACTCTGTCAGTCTTTACATCATATTGCAGCCCATGAGGTTGATGTCAATCCCGATGGATGATGAATAACTTGCAGGGTAAAACAAAATAACAAAAAACAAAGCTGTAGTTTGGGAATAATTAGTTTAAAAAGCAAGTTAGACTGGTTTCCTGTATACATAATGGCTGTTGGCCTACAGGGGTGTGGACAGCCGCCATCACTCCGACAGTCCTTTCAGATCTCGCTTCATCTTTACCTCTGCTTCTCCTACCCGCAACTCTAACTTGTTCTCTCATGCAGCCACTGTACAGCATGCTGATGATAGATTTAAAGACTGATGCGGGTCAAGGAAGGTGTGTATCTGGGAAAGAGAAGGAGGATAAGACATGATAAAACTGCTGGTTGATAGGGATCTGAAACTGGGAGACATGCAGATATGCTGTGTAGCATTTCTGTTGCGATAAGATTTCAAAATGTAAAACTTTTAACTATTACCACGCTGTTCTCGTCAGCAAATGTAAAAGGTTAACTAAGGCCAGATTCAAGATTTGATGTCTTTTCTAAAAGACATACCTTTTTGATAATGATCACACAGACAAGACACATTAATGCAGGAAGGACATGAATTGCATAATTACTCATAAAATTCCAAGTAATTGCTACCAGTGTACTGGTACTACAGCATACACACAGAAAAAATATGAATCTCTTTTATTTTCCATTTTCTCTATTTAAATGTTTTTAAATCCAAGCAAATTAACTGTTTAAATCAGATTAAAGATGCTAAGTTAATTTACATTTCTATTTCAAACCCTTTATGCACAATGCCTTATAGGTAGCATTATGGTATGTTCAACTTCTGAATGTGTAATTGTTAGGAACTTATAGAGTAGCAATAACTAATAAAGCAGCTTAAACAGGCCCTTTGGCCAAAATGTCTGATTTCAGCTTAAAGAAACAATCAATGTATTCCTGGCAGACATACTTAATCAAAGAGATTGCAATGCTTCATACAAGAGTAATAAAAGGGAATCATAAACACTTACAGACATTTTCAATATTATAATACTTTTGTGTTTTCCACATTCTTTATTACCTGCCAGAAGAAAAGTTTATGTTCTTCTAGGTGTACATGCTAACAGTTTGTTATGAGAGTGAATCATGTAATACCTTATAAATCCTTGGGGTTTTTAAATGTAGAGTGAGCCACTCCCAAAAGAAAAATCTGTTTCTGTTATAGTGATACAATAATGGTGTATTTTCTAAAATCGGATAAAGGCAAGTAGGTTGGTCAATCATTAACACATCCAACAGCTGTTTCTGCAGTGAAAAAAGGAACAGAATCTCAAAATAGCTCAGAGAATAGTGTATGTACTGTAAGACTGTAATTTTCTTCCAGTAATATAACTAGATGACCCAACGATAAGCTGCAATGGCACAAAGGTCCTGTTTAATAAACCCTCTAGTGTATCACTGTACGTGACCAAGGCTGTTTGTGTATGTATGTGGGTGGGTGTCAGTGTGTGTGTGTGTGTTTTCTTCCGTGTAAAGACACATCAGGAGAGTGCTCAGTCTGGACTTGTTATGCCTGTATTAATGTCAGAATCGGGAGCAGGTTTCTAAGCTAAGAACACTTTTTCAATGCTTCACAGACAATGTTTCTTTCAGCAAGAGTGAGGATAGACCAGCTGGTGGTGTTGCCAATTCAAAAGGGAGCAGAATTTAAGCTGCCAGCAGGGACACATAAATTAGCATCCTGAAAGACGCCACTTAGATTTATTTTACATCTGGGAGAGTACAACTCGACAGGGGTCACTGTTCTCTAAATTAGACACTATCCTCCAACTAAAAGCGATATCTGCACACCACATGGGCCGAATTCTTGGCAGGAAATAATTGGTTGATTTAAAGGCACCCACTCTTTCCCAGAAGCCTCTTGTAGGCAAATTTAGGGTTGACTGTCAATCAATAAGGTCTGTTGGCCATTGTAGACTTTATCTGGTTAAGCTGCACCATTGAATTGCATTGTGCTTAGTTAGCCTAAATTGGCTCTGATTTCCACAGAGAAGTATAATTTAGAGGGCAAGTTAAATTAACCAAAAAAGAAAAGATTTCATCATAAATGATTATCTTACTAAAGGATATATGGCATCACAAAGTTACATACGCCAGCATAGTCATCAATCCACAGCTTTAGCTGTAGCTATCGTGTAGAAGGATGCAGAGGGTTGAAGCCTAAATCATCTGAACTAGACAATGCAATTCAATGGTGCAGCTTAACCAGATAAAGTCTACAATGGACAGATTGTCCATCACAGGGCAAATACACAAACAATCATACATGCTCATGTAACCATCTTAGTCATCCTATGGCTGGTTTGTCCAAGCAATCTTTAAACTCTTATCTCCTTGTTGTGAAGAATATAATAGAAAGATAGCTGGCTTCATGTCATATTTGAACAGAAACATAATATATACTGGTCAGACATAATTAGCTAATGACAGGCAGCACACTTTAAAGAAACAAGAAGCCTCTTTAGTGTGGATGTTTTGCTATCATTGGCAGTATGTTGTACCAATTTTTGGACACTGACACTGACAAAGTACAGCTAACCTAATTATCCGACTTTAGTTACAGAGTTTGCAATGTGTGTTAATGGTATAGAAATTCAGATCTATTATCATGCAACACTGTACCACTGTATAGGTGACCTACCTCAGGCATGTTTCTCATTAACTGGAAAAGTCTTACAGCAGCCAATGGCATTTAATTACTACTTCTGTGAGAGGGCGCCCATGAGCCAACTATCTTCATAAATAATACAATTTTATACCGAAGATGGCAAGTGGAATTAAAGACCACCTAAGATCTGTGTTGGATGAGCATCACTGTAAAAATAATTAACATGCCAAAGAAGCAAGGTCACAAGTATATTAAATTTCAGCACATTCTTATTTAGCATCATGAGCATGATGCAGAACAGAGCATGTCTGACCCCCCCAAAACAACTCATTTTTAACATCAGTTTTTGACAGTCTTGTTGTAAGAAGTAGAAGAAAAAGTGATAATGGGAAGTAATTTAACATCCCCCAGGTTCTCGATTACCATGATGTTCTCGTCAGCAGGCCAAGCCAAACAGAAGAGGTAGTGAACCTGGACCTTGGCACATGCTCCTCCCTACAATCACCCCTCATCATTACTCCCTTTCTGCCCTACCTGATATATTGCTCTGGTAGTTGGACTCAAAAAAGCTTGGGGAGTGTCCTGGAGCTCATGATAACTGCAGACAATTTAGACATACTTTCCTCCCCTCATGTCAGGGAGTCAAAGCCATATCTTTATCTTATTCTGGGGTCTGAAGTTGAGTTTAAACTTGAGAAGATAGGAATTTGCAACTGTAGTATGTCAGTGTGGAATTACCTAATCAAGATAAAAAAAGCAAAATATGTTAAACATTATTAAACACATTAGTATTATCTACAATTGGTCTTTGTTCAAGATATATACCATAAATATTTTTTTTAATTTGAGTTTTTGATGTCATGGTTCAAATGAAGCTTAACGTAAAAAAAGTAAAAAACTAAGTCCATAAAAGTTGGAGATCCATTTGCTTGAGCTGCACAAACTGTACCTTTTCTCTTCTGAGTGTTTGTTTTGTTATGGGATTCTAGCTGACTCTGTGTGTGTGTCATGTTTTTCTGTGGAAAAGATAGAAAGAGAAGATATCTATGCACATGTGGTATTTGCGTGTCTGTATGTGTGTGTGTGTGTACAATAAAAGATTCCTTATCAGCTAAGATCTCACAAAATACCCATAACATGCTTGAATATGGTGCTTGTTCTGGGGATTTGGACTTAACGCTCTCTTTAGGCACAGCTGGATACACAAAACACAGTAGTGTGGATCTTATCCAGTCTCAATGTTAGGTTTGGTCTCTTTGTGAGCCTGCTGTGGAAGCCCATATAGTCATACCAAGTTTGGATTTATACCTGCAGTTGATAATATCAGCTTGGAAGTTCCACCATTAATCCCCCCACAGGTCCAGGAAGCTTTACATCCCTTGAGGTGTCACTGTACTCATCACTGAAACTCTCTTTTGCTTGTGTCCTGCCAAGTTTTGTATATTGTTTACATATTACTAATGATTATACCAGCTGTGACCATACATAGTTTATAATATTGTTACAACATATAAACACATTGCAGATTCTTACTGTATGAAGATAATAATTTTGCAGAAATAATCCCTATCAATTATAGAGAAGTTGAAGACCACTTATCAGCGCAAGATCAGTGCAGAAATGGTTTTATTTCAACAGCTAGTGGGATTTTAGTGGCACTTTGTTTTAATAACAGTATAGATACCTCAATATAATGCTGGCTATTTTAAAAAATGCACCCAGACACAGAATATTGTTGGGTTTGAAATTTCATTTATCATGCCTTAATGGTATCCACCTGCAAAGTCGGGCAGGGTTCTCAGGGGCTGTCGATCACATTCTGAGGCAGAGAAAGGGGGAGAGCCAGTGAAGCTGTCAGATCAGTGGGCAAGGAGACAGATAGGACTTTTTGACAACACACAGACTATTAAAGCATGCAAATAATGATAGAAAACAGGTCCAGAGAGAGGCAGTCAGAGCAATATAAGACATTGTTACAAAAAATCCAAAACAACAAAATGATCAGAGAAGCTCAAGCCTGTTAATTTAGTTTATACTGTTCCAAGGAGGAGAAAAGAAAAAAAGAAAAAGATTCGTTAAAATGTTTTGTTTTGAGATCTTTTTTGAAGGTCATGTAGGCATTGCAGATTTGATTCCCATCGCTCACTCGCCATGTGAAAACTGTCTGCAATGCCAATTTTAAAAGAAAACATGTGCAATGTCATCTACATCTGATATGTAAAACAATGATTATACCTACCTACACTTTACAGTTTTTCTTATTGAAAGAAAGCATTACACTGATACTATGTCATTACAATGAAGCATCATATTTTGTTTATCTTGATACAAGTAAGATAATTTTGGTATAAAACAAGACACACAGTATGTAATATTATTGTTTGCAAGTTGCAAAAGAATCCTCATTTCATATTTAATAAAACTACACCAGAACTGCAATGGCAGCCATAAAACAAAAGGGTAGTTGGCAAGGACCTCAGGCCGTTGTCTCAAGGTTACTGAGGTATCTGCTCAGACGCCTGTGAACAGGTGTACTGATGCCCTGTTAGCCATGTTAATGAAATCATTAGTGCCAGGCTTCTGGATGCAAGCGCCTCTGTGGGATTTGGGGAAAAAACCCTCAACCGTCTGTTATGCTCACCTGTCACACTCGAGATGATGCTCATGATTTAATTAAGTAAACAAATGCCACCTCTGCTTCCCCTTTGAGAACATGGCACAAATCACAGTTGCGTCCACTTATTAAAAAAGATGAAGCATTTATTATGTATACATATTATATATACAGATATATATAGAAGAAACATACTGCCAACACTTTAAATATTCATTAATATTTCACTTAAAAATCACAACTGTTTAAAAAACACCAACATATCCACGACTCTACCTGGAAAGTCCTAATAATCATTAACTCCACCAATACACCCTGTAAGTATACTCAGTTATAGCACAATGCTGATTTTCACCCCGTAATACCTCTATTCACTTTTACACACGGCGGGAGAAGAAGGGATTGCACACCTTCACCACCTTTTAATAACAACTTGATGACCGTCCAAGATCTATCTCTGAAATATTCATTTGAAAACCAACAATATTATTATATCTCATATCTGAAGTGAAGAGGGTTGTCCCCCTTTCCTTTAGTGCTCTTCTTTCCTATGGCAGACAATCGGCTTCATTCACTAATATCTTCTTATGAATCTTCTTAAATTTGTTCCTAAGTGCTTGATAAGATTTCTTACAAACACCCTCTGTAAGATTTATTAATAAGTTCGTACACCGCGGAAACATTTTACTAAAATTGATATCAACAAAATCTTTGTATTTTGGACTTGTTCTTAGCTAAGAAAAATCGCTAAACCCTCAGAAGTACTCTTACAAACATCTGAATACGGATTTGTTTAACAAAGAAATCAGCATTTGTGCTGTTTTCTGCTATTTTGTTCATTAAAATACAAAAACAAAAAGACAGCATGTTTCATCATGTTTTTAAATAACTTCTGGTGAAGTACAATTTAACTTGTTATTTAAGATAAATACCAGTTTTGCAGATCCAAATGTTATAATTTCCCTCAAGTGAGAAGTAAACAATTTTTCATCCATTTCATTCATTCAAGTACAAGTCACAGTCAAGATGGAGCTAATTCTGTTGCTGGTTTTTCTAACACTATCGGTGCAAGAGTGTACACATGCCAGATTCGTTCCCTCAGTCACAAGAATATCACTCCGTAAATGTCCAAGTTACCTGTGACATTCAAATCCACCTGCTTAATGTGGTCTTTAATAATTAAAATTGACCACAACTGTGTCTTTTATTATAATGGTTAGTTTTATTAAGATATCAAGGTCATTTCCTGGTTGATAACACCAATGCTGGAGGATGCAACAGATGCATCACTCATTCCGTAGGCGCACCACATCTTAAAATAATGCCACAGCAGATGGAAATTTGCTTGACAAACTGTATGAGATGCTATGTAATGAAATTTTACTCTACAGTGTACCACTTCTTCCTTCAGCCACAGCACGACGAGCATGTAAAATGCTGTAAACACTTTGAAAATGCGGAAAATCTATGACAGCCTAGTGGGAATTTCTTAAAAAAAACAATTCCTCAATAATACCATGTAAACTCACACCCATCTGGAACAATCCTGATATTCTA
>JBAMHW010000016.1:13779845-13791086 GCA_037177495.1 Rhadinocentrus ornatus | reverse complement strand
ACGAACGAATGAATGAATGAATGAATGAATGAATGAATGAATGAATGAATGAATGAATGAATGAATGAATGAATGAAGGTTTAGCACATCGTTATCCCAACAAATGGCTGTAGTTGCTTAAATACTGAGAGGTTACTCATAGGTTAGTTTGTAACCTTGTTTAAATGCTGATTTGACTTCTGAAAAAAAATCCATATATGTAAACATGAAACTAGCTCTAGATAATTTCTAAACTGCGACCTGATGGTTTCATCAAAATTTCCCTACATCCTGGTATAATTTAGAATTTAATTTCTTTCTGGCATTTTGTGTTTATTAGGAATTTGACATGAAAGAACTTGTTGGACTTATATTTTGTCAGTTTGGCTTGTCTGATCCTGGCATTGAGTTTTACTCCCTTAATACTTGTGTGAAGAGTCATGCTTTAGCCTTGAGTGCATCAATGTGGGTAACTTTGTTATGTCTGCTGTGGGTTTCACCTTATGACTCACTGTCCTTTCTTATTTTCCTGCTATTACCCCAAACTATATTTTTGGATTTCCATAGCAGATATAGCGTTGTTGCTTAATTTTGCAATACCACTCCCACCTTAGTGTCTAAGTGTCATTAGAGTGATCACCCACTTATGCTGCAATACTATTTGTCCAAAAGCCTGGACCTAATGTATGGTATCAGTAAGTGGTGGTTACTGCAAGTGTAAGCAGGCTCTTATCCTCAAGCTAAAAGCTGGGAAGAGAGAGTGTGACATACACACTGCAGTACACAGAATGCTCATTCATTGTCATCAGAGCATAGACATGCACTCTTATTTCAAACTCCTGACTCAATCTTCAGATTCAGATTGGATTTTCCTCTCAAAGAGCCCTTTTGTCAAACAACTTTTGCCCATGAGATGGGTTGCATACAGTATTGTGACTTAATTTTAACTTGGACATCAGATGCTGCAATGAGTCCTTCCATATTAAATTACCAGGTCCAACCTTCTTGACTACTCTGACTGATGTTCTTCCACTTTTTTTAAATCAAGCTGTCATTGCTACCTTATAAACTTATAAAAATCTAGGCAATAGGACCCGGTTTACTATGTTGGGAGGGCATCAGAGTAGGGTATTAAAACCTAAGCTCAGAGAAGAGAGAGTTACAAGAAAACCAGCAATAAAATCTGAAGTTCAAACAGCAGCCTGCACTGAAAAATAGAACGGGGACTTTTCATGCATGATGAATTAGCTTTTTTGCTAAAATACCATGCAGTGTAACCAAAGTTAATCAACACAGTATTACATATTAGCAAAGATTACTCAAATAATGTACAAGTAATGTCTAATACAACTGTAAAAAATATATGTAAAATATGATGCTTTAGTAAGACACCGCCTTTAAATACAGCACTAAGTCACATGCTGAGGTGAATGGAGTCAGGCAAATATTGGATGCCCATAAGAAGAGAATAGGAATCAGAGCTACAAGAAGCTGTACATAAATCTGTGAAGCAGACCTGAAGTACAAATGTAATGATGCAGAAGATATGCTCTATTAATCACGGTTGACTTTCTGCCCTCTTGGGAAGAATAGAAAGCAAACAAAACCCGACTTCTGCCTTCCCTTCTTCTTCACAGCTCAATCAAATAAAAACTGCTTGATAGCAGAGATTGTTTCATAAGATTTTCCTAATTCATGTTGTGTAAAGGATTAGCATATTAAGAAATGTGTCTTTCTAGGATTAAAATTGAGCTCAAAAGATTTCAGAATAATTAAAGAGTAGAGCTGACCTGCTTAGAAAGAGGCAATGCAAATGTATGCTAACTTAATTTAGTCTCACTCTTGTTTGCCTTGTAAGATCCTTTGGATGGCTGTTCACATTTTCACCTTCCCCAGAATTAAACATCTGCCAAGGCCTCCGTTACACATAGCATGCCATCTGTCCTTTCTCTTTTTCTTTATGTCATGCTCTCTCCTCGTCCATTTTCTGCAATTAAAGTGGGTGGCAGCTTTTAGTAAATAAGGTAAGTGAAAGATGATGCCACTTCTGTCATGGCTACAACAATGGAGCCATAATAAATAAAAATGACAAGTGAACTTGTCTGTACTATAATGTTACTGTGTGCACTTAGCTAAGGATGGTTGTTCCATGCTGTACACAGTTCTGTCTGAGCTACGGTTTGATAAGTGGACCACAGATCTCCAGTAAACAGGAAGGACAAAGGCCTCTTCTCTAGTTGAAACCAGAGATGACCAAGAAGGTATCTGGCAACCTAAACACTGCACAAGTCAGATAGATGATCTGGAGATGAAAAATGCCAATAATGCAAGCCATTTTCAGGTCTTTTGGCAGGAGTTGGCAAACCTGATACATTCCTTCCTCAGTTTTCCTCCTTCTTTCTTTGGTTCTGTCACTCTTTTTCCCTGTTACTCTGTCTTCATCCACTCTCTCATTTGTTCATCACCCTCAACACATACTGCAAAAGGGCAGACGGAGACAGGATATGCTGTTTGTCAGCCAACAGCGGACGTGCCTGGCAGAGCTCCTCTATCAGACGAGGTGTCAAACAAAGAGTCACTCGGTCCAGGAACTGCAGGACAAGTTGTAAGTTTGTCCACCCTCTGAGGCACAGCCTCCTTCTGTGCTCTCTATCAAACTGTGCTTCCCTTTCATATTTTGCTGGCCTGAAAAACAAAAAGATAGCAGGTGACAGCTGACAAATAGTTCTAAACAAGTTGCTGCTTGTGTTTTTTTCCTAAAAAGGAGAAGTCAAAAGAAAAAAAGAAAAATACTGTGTGCGTGTTAAAGGTGAAGCAAAGGGGACACACAGGGCAAACAGAAGTAGATTTCCTCCAGGACCTGATCTCATCATCTTTTGTTGCCACTGTCAGGCAGATGGTGTCTCCGAATTCCTCATTTCACAGACACACATGTGCCTTAGCAGACATACAAGTACACACACTCCCACCCGCTCAGTAAAAAACCATACATCATTTCATTACCCGTCTTCGGTTTTGTACAATAACATCCGCTGGGGTAATAACCGTATGCTCATTTCATCAGGGATATCAACCCATACTGCTGGGCATTGCCAGGTCTCCTCTCTTTTGTAAAACTACCCCTTCAATACTGCCACTACCTTCAGTCAAACAACACCTGATACTTTTGATTAATATCAGAGTCAACTTCAAATAAACTTCTAGTACCAGTGGTGGAAAGTGGCAATGCATTTTGCAGACCATACAGAGACGTGTGTAAGGAAAACTCTTAAAAAAGGGAATGTCAGTGAAAGGAAATTCCAACCTCTGTTCCAAGTCTTATATTATAGTTTTTATGCAGCCATGCACCCTCAGTACTGAAGAATGAACCTTGTAGATCTTCTTGCTCATGTATGATTTGACATTTGTGCAAAAATATTAGGGAAGATTAATCCTTACATTTAAAGCTGCTTTAACATGTTTATAGACAATTGTTGGCTGCATAATAAATAGTAAAAAAAAAATAAAAACAGATTACTTTCACCTGACATTTACAAAATTTTATATCCCGCTTTTAATGTCAACATTGGCATTTATTTGTGGTCATTTTTTGTGGACATCTGACAAATGTAAGTTGGATATTCAATTTCTCTTGAGCCATGATTTTAAGTCTACAATGCAAAGTCAGGAGGAAATCTGGCTTTTTAGCCTGTAAATTGTCCATAATAATCACTGGTTGTATATCTAGTCTTTATGTTATCTGGTGCTGAGAATTTTGTTTCCCCAGTACACGGTGGAGGTATTTCTTTCAACACTTCTTATAGTAGCGATTTGGAATGTGTGTTTTTGTGCCACCTCAAGGTGTACATGTAAACCTGACTGAACACACTTGACAGATGTGCTGAACATGTAAATGTTGTTCATTGCACACTCATGTGAGCTCAATCCTTTATCAGAATTCCCTGTTTCCACACCTCTCCAGTTTGGACAACAGAACTGTCACACCAGGAAGTAAGGCATATCACTGTGACTTCATCACTGTAACGGTGAGCTGAAAACACAAAGAAACAATGCTGACATATCAACACTGTATTGGGTCAACAAGTCATGCCTGTTTGCAGATCCACCCCTGCATGGCTGCTTCCTTTACAATGTCCTGTCATCACCACCCCACCCATGCAGAAGCAGAAACCTGACTGTATGGTTGACTTCCTACCACCTGACTATTTACTTCCATGTCAGGTGCTATGAGACTCATCACTTAGAGAACATGACAGAGCTATGTTTTCCATGTCTGCTTCAGTATGTTATATTGATTTTTGTACATTCAACTTGACTAAATTACAGCCAACAACAAATAGAGTTATCCTCTTTCACAGTCTAGACATAGCTCCATAACAGAGCTCCGTACCTGCCGTCAAAATATATTAACAGTGCTCCTGGTGAAGTGTCATATAACTTATGAGTAAATTTATGTAAAAAGATTATGTTTAATTTATGCTTATAAATTAATATGCTGTGCAGCAAACAATTATTGCAACCAGCATACCTCAACCTATAACTAATAATACTACATTATTGCAAATACATGTTTGCTATCAAATGCTGGGTCCTTTGTAATTAGCTAAATGTTTGCAAGTTGTTGATGCAATAATGTTTTGTTATTTATTTTATTTTTTTAAGTGATCCAGAATATTGGGAATCACCTTAATTAAAGGTAAAGCTCAGAATTACACAAAACAGCTGAGAGAAAAAAACCTTTTTCCACTTACTAATTAGCAATTATAGGCTACACTCAGCCAGTTGGATTAAAATGTCAAAGATTTGTCAGGGACTTTCTGAACTTGAGGAAAGTTACCATTTTCTCCTTTTTTGCAGTCCCAAAAGGATGCATCTTTTTTGTTTTTTGGCAACATTTTGCCTGCTCATAGGATGTGCCCTCTGCACTGCACACCTGGTTGCAGTGGAGCACTGAGCTTAGAGCGGAGGGAATAGAATCACTACATCAGCTCTGTTTACATAATACTGTATTTTTGTACAATAATGTAATTTGATAATACATAGATCATCACTCTAACATGCAAAAATATTGTAATCTAATTTTATTAAAAATAATGCAAAATTATTTACTAATAAGTAACTGCTCTTGAGTGCTCCCCAATGATGACCGGGGCCATAAACAGGCACAAAGTTGGTTATGCCTTGGGCAAACTCTGAGAGACACGCACGTTCTTGTTGCCAATTGATTATTGTATCCTGTGGACACAACATGGAAGGTGGCAGTCATAATACTTTTAAATCATAATATTAACAATATTTACTTACAAGTCAGACTTATTGGAGAGGCTTAAACAAAGATCTGGTATACAGCTGCCAATTAATTTGAAAAAAAGGCAACAGCAATCTGTATGAATATGGATGAAAATATTTTGGGGGCTAAGGTGTTACCGAACTGAACCAGTGGGATCCTTGAAAACAATAATGTTTGTAGATAAAATATTAATTAATAGATTACTGGTTGGCTTTATTGGTAAATGTATGCCATATTTGTTTTGACACTGGTTAGCAGTGACTACCTGCTGTGGGTACAGTATAAATGTTTTGCATTAATCCAAGAACAAAAATTTGAGCTTTCCAACAAAATTACAGCTGTGCAATAAATTCCACACAGATCTTGTACTTCCTGGTCTAAATGTGCAAATGTGTTGGACAAATGTGAGTGATTTGTTTGTGTGTGTGTGTGTGTGTCTGTGTGTGAAGCTGATACCACACAACAGATGGAGGGTTTGAATAAATAAATGTGCACAACATGATTGCCCTCTCACTTTCTCCTTCTCCTTCCCTCCATCCTCTGTTCATGGCTACATTAAGGCCAAGTCATGAGCTGATTCTCTGCGTTCTGAAGCCTTTTTGTCTGGGTTGGCAACAGAACCGATCCAGTCATGTCTGAAGGTCAAGAAGTTAAAGAGTTGTGAGTTGCCACCTGTTTCTCTCGTTGTCAGCTTGGAAGAATGAAAACAGACAGGAAAAAAGAGGAAAGATATAAACCAGAGGAAATTATTCTGTATGTAAACACTGCCTTCGTTGAGAAAGCAGCCATGTTGTTGACATGCCAAAACACACACACATACGCTGCTCAAAATAATAATGGGGGAACACTTAAACAACACAATGTAACTCCAAGTCAATCACACTTCTGTTAAATCAGACTGTCCATTTTGGGAGCAACATTGATTGACAATCAATTTCACATGCTGTTGTGCAAATGGAAAGACAACAGGTGGAAATTATAGGCAATTAGCAAGACACCCCCAATAAAGGAGTGGTTCTGCAGGTGGTGGCCACAGACCACTTCTCAGTTCCTCTGCTTTCTGGCTGATGTTTTGGTCACTTTTGAATGCTGGCGGTGCTTTCACAGCTGTGACAAGAAGGTTTGCTGTGTCTGTCAGTGTAGTGTCCACAGTATGGAGGCGCTACCAGGAGACAGGCCAGCACATCAGGAGATGTGGAGGAGGCCGTAGGAGGGCAACAACCCAGCAGCAGGACCACTACTTCCACCTTTGTGAAAGGAGGAACAGGAAGAGCACTGCCAGATCCCTGCAAAATGACCTACAGCAAGCCAGAAATGTGCATGTGTCTGCTCAAGACATGTGAAGATGTTTCACTAAGGTGTTCTGAAGTTGAATGAAGTTGCAGAAACATTTCAGGGACAACTAATAGAAGTAGGATTTTTTTAATGTTCACTGACGATTTCAATGACAAATGCCACTGTTGTGGTAATGGTTTATATCAAAGAATAATTTTCCATTTTTTATTATAAATGGTTTAAAGGATACACACACTGTTAAAACAGATAAAGGATGTCCTACATCAGTCAAGTCTCTACAGATGTTGGTATCTGTTTATCATAGAACACAGTTTATAACGAACTGTAAGCCTCTCAATAGACATTTTATACTTTAAACTCTTTGGTCCAATGAATATTCAGAGTAACACTTGACCAATAAAATTTTTACACTAAAATTGTAATTCCTGTTATATTTATTTTTTACATTTCTCTTTCCCAAAAAATCACACATTTTATAAAACAGTTGTTATCTAAAACAAATCAAATAGTTTTGTAGTTTAGAAGTCTTGAAAGACCATAATTTCAAGTTTAGAAGAAGTACACTGTCTTAATAGAAGCAACAGTGGTGGACAACCAAATCTGTTTTTAAGCGATGGGTTGAGGATTATTGAAGTGTGTGTATACGTGTGTGTGCAAAGAAAGACTGGCCAGATTAACATTCCTGGAGGCATTTTAACACTCTGGGCGACAAATTTGCAACACTGTTCCCCCTCGTGCTCCTACTGTGTGCTAAGCCCAGGACCCAAGTCTAGAGGAGGTAATCTGGAAAGAGCAAAAAAAAAGTCCTGTCCTCCACAAGAGCTGTCGGACTCCACTAAAGAGAAGGCCCCATGTGTGTATGTGCCTGTGTGTAGTGAAGAAGAATAAAGCAGTGGTGGGAGGGGGAGATATTTTCCAGTCTCCATTTTCCCACAAGCTGAAACTGAGCCTTTTTTGAAGGGAGTGCCTATCATTGTTTGTAAGGCTGGCAGCAAAGAGGTAAGGAGTAGAGTTTAATTTTATGCATTTTTAGAAGGTTATCCCCATTAGCTAATGCTGGAAACACTTTGAGTGTGTCTTTAGAGATCTATGTTGTAATTATGTTTGATGGCTGTATAAATACTTTGCATATATAGTAATAGGTGTATATTTTCAAAACTGCAACACTGGAAATTGAGAAGACACCAGCATTGTGAGCATAGTTGATAAAATATTTATATGCTTGCATTTTATTTCAAAATTAATTGTTTGGCGATGCTGCACTGTATAATAAATCTTTCTGCAGAATGTAAATATCTAACTGATAAAGAGAAGGTTCACTAAAATCTTTTGAAACAATACATTTAGTCCCATTCAGCTGGACACAACTAAAGTGAAGGAAGAAAGATGCAGAATATTTGGTATGGTCAGATCTTAGGGGACTAATAAAATTAATATTTGTGTTTCAGAAGAAATATCCAATGTTGGCTAGAATTTAAAGTAACTAATACTTTACATTACATTACCAAATATGGACAGCCCTTTGCAATTCCTGATTATTCTGGTTATGAAGTTATAAAGTGCAGCACTCTGATCATCCTAGTTTATCATAAATGTGTTTTAAAAATAAACTCGAACTTGAACCTTAACTATTTCATTACTTGGTCTTTTTTTTAAGAATCTTCAGCTCTACTGAATTATAACAGGAATTATAGCAGCAGTTTGCCTTTACAGGCCATTACTAACTGTCAAAACATAAAATTAAACTGTCAAAATCAAGCCAACGGAGCCCAATGCAAACAGCTGAACAAGCCGTAGGGATTTTATTAATGATCTTACAATAGATGGGCACTCTAGTCCTAGCTGTTGTAGTTCCAGTAAAATCAATGGGGATGTGAAGCTATGTTTAGCCTGCAGGTGTTTCTCAAAAGTAAAGATATTCACTGCTGGCAGGCAGTTATTAGCCACCCTCAGAATATGCATTTCACTGTGGCTACTCTTGTTCTTTTTGTTAACCAAATACTTAAAAAAAAAATATGAGAATGTGCACAATGTCAATTTTGTTATCTCTGCTGTCTTGCAAGTTGAAACAGTAGCATATGTGACTGACATGTAAGACTAACTGCAAAAGAAAAGAAGAGAGATAAAGCAGGGAAATTTACAAACTTTCTGTCTGGTCTTTTCTTTAATTCTTTACCTGGGTTTTAAAAAACATATAGATGAGAAAGTATATAGTATAAAACAAAGTTGTGTGAAATTTTACCATTGCATTCAGATTATATGTGAAATTATTTGTGATTATATATGAATATCAGGAGAACAAAATTATATTATCTTAGATTACCTCATTAGTAAAGTTACTAATAACATAACCTTATCCAAACTCACTATTCATGCAACTGCGTTTAAGTTTGTTTAACATTAAAACAGTTGTGGTAATACAGTCATCTCTGCAGTGGTACAGCTGTGTGCAGTTAAAGGTGTTCAAACACAGCTTATTAATCAGAAAGTCTAATATGAATCTGGGCAGGGCAGGCGTGGGAAGAAAGACACAACAGTGTCATCAGTTCCACACTTGAAAACCCATGTATCTAAGCAGAGAGTGTAGTATATAGTACACTTCTTCCTCTCCCTTTGTCATGCTCATATTGTTGGGATTTGTGTTTTTGCTCCTCCTTCATCCTAGCACTCCTGAGTGGCGGATTTTTGGACACAGGTGCTCCTCATTTGGCTTCAGCATAAAATCCTGGGAGTGCTCTTCATTCAGCGCCAGTTCGTCTGCGTACCAGCTGTATAGTACGGCCACCTAACAAGTGAGTTCTTTTTCCCTCCTGTCTTGACTTCGAGTGATTTTGTCTGTTTTTGTCCCACTCAGTTCAGTTTAAGCCGACTGCATGACCTTTTGTTCCCTGGATTCAGCCACCTTCAGCCAGTTTCTGCAAGTTGGAAGGTCCCCAGCCACCCCGCATTGCCCCACTTTTCCTGGACTGATCACATTCCTGGATTTTTCTTTTTAAGCTATTTTTTTTTTTCAATTTATCTATTTGTTTCTGTGAGGTTTCTGCCATCCACCCTTATCCGTAACACATATCTGTCTTCATGGACATGAAACATCTGCAAGTACATCTGTGGGGGCGACATTGATTTGAGTTGATCTAGAAAGCTGCTTCTTACTGTGATTATGGTGCTATAAATTTCAATTTGAAGTGATGAATGAAATTTGGTTATTTTTATAAAAGAATATAACAAACCTTTTTTTTTAGCCATTGTGGCTAAATTCTGAAAAGCCTTTATTTTAAAAATTTCTTTTTATTAATTTATTTATTCTTTTTTATAAGAAAGTTGACAAGTCGTAGTGGTCAAGGACAGGGAGATCTACACATGGCGATCACAAAGAAACCCACACTTTCAAACAAGCTTAAAGAAAAGTGTGGATCACTCTTCCCACTTAAGGCCCATTTATGGTCCCTTACGTTCATAAATAGTGATGTCTGTTTCAAACGCTCTCATACATCGCCATCTTATACTTCCAAGTGTCTTTTATGTTACCATGGTTGTTAAGTCAATTCCTCCAATAGTGGGCAGTGCTAAGTTCAGAGTTCACTCCTGCGAGCTGACGTCAGTTTCAGACCGTTTGGCAGCGGTAATGCATCCCTATAAGGTTTTTTGCAACTGCCTAACATGCCCTAAACACTCACATATAGTCTTTCTTCAAAAGCTTGTGCAATTTATACAGCTGTTGTCCTTGTCTTCATTCTTCTTCTGATTTTTTTTTTTTTTTTTCCTGATTCTCTTCTTCTCTGGTTTGTTGTTTCCCTGGTCATGTCAGCTCTCTGATCAACACAGCCCCCACAATTTCCAGTGGTATTGCTCTGTCTTCTGCGCCAAGCGACGGATAGCTCAACTCTGTGATAAATTACGCGCTTAGCTGACACAGGACATGTACGAAAACGTCTGTCCATCTGCATAGCCGTGTTGTGCATAATGGGCCTTTACACACAGATCCCTTTACAGACATGTATTACAAGTGCTACACTAAAAGTATCATTCTCATGGTGCTTGCTTGTTGCTTTTCCAAGCTTGTTCTAGCAGCTGCAGTCAAGTGGTTAAAAGAGTGGGTTACAGGTGAGCTTGTGTGTAAATATATGCGTAGATGTATAAAAAAATTGATGTAGAGATGACCTGGGTTCCGGTAACTGCAACTGTTGTACTGTGCTGAAGGTGAACTACCTATGTAGGAAATTACCATATAAGTTATGGTTCAAGTTCTGTTTTAACTTATGTATTTCAGGTGTTTAGTTTGCTCTTAAACTGTCAAATTTGCACCCTGATATCTCTGTATTGGGAGAAAAAAACAATAGTTGAACCACTAGAATTAGACATCCTGAAAGAAAAAAATAAACTTTGTGCAGATAACTTGCGAACTGACATAATGTTAACCTTGCCAAGATCTTTTGCAGTCTAACAGAGTGGGCGCACAGAAATACACCTACATGCATAGACACACACCTGTGCAAACACAGGCTGTCAGTGCAGTGTATGCACACCACATGACTGATAGGTCGTTCATATCAATGCCCAGACAGTGAACTAAAGAAAAGCAAACTGCTGGTTAAATTGTAGTTTGTTTATTTATTTATTTATTTATTTATTTATTTATTTATTTATTTATTTATTTATTTATTTATTTATTTATT
>JBAMHW010000016.1:13705228-13727651 GCA_037177495.1 Rhadinocentrus ornatus | reverse complement strand
TATTATATTCCTTGTTAATGTGATCTCTACCATCAGATGTGTTTTCCTTTAAATGCACACTCAATGTAAAGTGAGCAATAAAACTGACCTTCCCACAGCTGCCTTGAACCTTTTGACAGCAGTTTTCTGTGTAAATTACAGATAACACTAAGAAGCTGAGGAGCTAAAGGTAGGGCAAAACATCAGTCACAGGGTCGCCTGCTTCACCATGCTTCAGAAAGAGGACCGCAGTGTGTGCTTGGGTGCCTGTGTGTTTTTATGTGTCTGTGTCACCAGGGCAAGTGATGACAAACGATGGCAAATTGGAGTGAAGGCTTCCCGCTGCTTGCTCACCATGCCAACAGAGAATCAGAGGCAAGGAAGCGTCTGAGAAAATGGCAGTCAACAACTGGCAAACACAGAGGCCGAGCTTTTACAAAGGCAAGTGTGTTGCAAAGGGTGAGTTGGAGGATCACAGATGCTCCAAAGGGCCCTTCTTTCAAAGCACACATTCTTTTAGCTCCTTTAGATTTCTTTCTTTTTTTTTCTAATCGATCAGTGGTTTAGCCAACATTGTCATAATAGAACTGACAAAGACAGAGGCAATCAAAATGCATGAATTCTACAAAGTCCTTGGAAAAGCCAAAGCACCTTTCCTCATCGATGCAGAGAAAATAAATAGTAAGGCAGACGGGTTTCCTAAGCAGCTAAATCACTCAGTGTGACTCAAATCTATTTTTCTGCATTCAAAGAAGTGCTAGCATCAAAGATAAAAGCACACATCACTGTGCATGTTCTAAAGCACAATGCTTTAGCTGCTCTTCCTCCTTTCATCAAGAGCATTTGCTTTCTAACCAGATTATTTTCTAAAGACCTCCTCCCCCACTATGAAATATGTGTGAGTGAGCTATCTCAGCCAAAATGACAGGCTCTTATAACACTGTTTAATCATAATGTGTGATGAACCCGAAATTCAGCTATTGTTTTTTTTATTGATGCACTGACACAAAAGCATGTGAACGACAGTTTTACTCATTAGAATGAGACACCCTGAGACATTTGATGTATTTCAAGACAAAGGACAGATTTTGTCAGGAATAATAATTTGGCTCTAAATGACTTAATCCAAAAACACATATTAATGAAATGTGCTAAAAGAAGTCATATTAAATGAATGCCTTTCTTTTCCTTTTTGATAATCTATTGATGCTTTTGTATAAAATAGCAACGCAGAGATTTGGCTACCTCGACAGCTAAAACTTAAAAGTAATTTCAAATTCTAAAGAAAAATGATAACTTTAAGAGGAAATTAAACTTCACCTCTATAAGACCACTTACTGAAGTCATCACATATTCCAAGCTGGCTTCTTTCCATAACCCAAAGAAATCTATTTATTCATGGAAGTAATTGAATCAATAGCAGATGCTGTTTCTGGTGTTGCAGCGCTCCTTTCCTTTGAGACCCAAACTCAATACTTTCTTTTAGCTTCTGTGTCGATCCTGCTTTCATGGCTAAATGAGAGATGGCATTTTAAAAGTATTAACTAAGATGGCATGCAAACATTCTTGAATGTGGCAGCCCTTTTTTGGTTGAAAAAAAGTCTTTAGCGCAATTTTTCCCTCAATGCTTTTCCAATTTGAATGTGAGGCAGGAACAGGAATCTGGCTATGATGACTAAAAAAAGACCAATATGATCAAATCAAAGCCCTGATCACACAGAAGCAGAAAAAAAAATTCCCTTTATGGTTGCAGTTTAATAATTAGACAACTGTCCTCGTAACCTAAGTTCTTTTAGTTCAATTCTTTTTGACATCCTAAACCAAATTTGACCTTTTAATGCTTAGATTGGTTGTTTTCCTGTGGCTTTTTGCCTGAGATTAAAATGTATCTCTTTCCAAATTATATTTTTCAGGTATTTCAGTATAGTTCTTCAAACACAAACAATTTCCTCTTAATGCTCAGCTCATTTAAAATTAGTGCTTTGGAAATTTCAAGGTAGGTTCAAAGCCATTTCAATAGAATTGACCTCTTCTGGACGTTCTTGCTCACTTTAATGGCCACGAGGGGACTGTGAATCTATCATGACTTAGTTGATATAGGAGTCTTACTTCCCGCCTCAGTGATGAATGACTAAGAGTGGATGGCTAAAGTATCACTGTTAGTGGGATCTGCACCTTCACTCATTCTGATAAGACACATAAAGGTAGTCAGGCATGCTTTGCTTGAGTCAATATCCTGTTTGAGTAGCCATTAAGCCACATGTGACAATAGACGCTAATATCATCAAGGTGAAGAGCTACCTCTCTGTCATTGCCTTCATTTCAAGGTGAATTATAAATGGCCTGCTAAGTTATACACATTCTAGCTCACTAGAAAGATAGTGATGACAGATTGAAACATACTATCCATCAGTGTTCAACATGAACATGCAAAATGATCCTACGGTGAAAGTGTAACGTAAACCATTAGTCCTGCAGCCATCAGAACCATTTTTTTCACGTTTTCTACTCAGGCTAATAAGACTGTCGACACATCCAAGCAGAATGAGCTGTCACTATGGTCTAACAACACCCACAACAAACTGTCAAAGTATTGTGAAATGGATTTTGCTGAAATGTTGGGATGTCTTCCTTTGTTGTTGAACTACTGAATTAATCATCTGATGCAACCAAATAATCGCTTCAAAAGGCACAAAATGTCTAAGTTCCTTTAAAATGACAGTTGTGTTGAAATCTGCAAATTACAAAAATCTGTGGTTCAAAAACCCTTGAAATGAACAAATGAAGAAGCTAATGCTAGGCTTACATTATTAACCTAATATTAACCGACTGTATCTGTATTCCCAACCAGGACAGGTGTGACAAAGAGGTCCAGCAATTTTGGATGAGAAAATCACAACTGTCTATCATGGAGTTATTTATCTTTTGAACATTAATTTTCAAAAAATCAAAAAAATAAATTGCACCCATATTCTTTAAGACTTACATGCCCCCCCACAAAAAAAAAGAAGAAGAAAAAAAGAACAAAGCAAACTAATCTCACTTTAAATCCAGACTGACTCTTTACATTGCTTGTTCCTTTGTGAGAAATCTTTGTGACAGATGTGTATCCTGGATTGCGACACAATGACAGATGTTTTGACATGTAAAAGACCAGCTATAATCTGGATTTGTTAGGTTGCACTGTCTAGTGCCGATGAGATCAGTGCACCTGGAGACTAGTTGAATGCACCTGTGTGGGCGTAAAGCAGTGAAACAGGCCTCTGTTTGTCCACGTTTAGCCATTAACTGCTTTGATGGTTTGGTTTGCATGTTGATGGTTGAAGGGTAAATAGCTTGAGGAGGAAAAAATGAAACAGCTTCAAATAAAAGCCTGCGTTGTTTCTTCGTGTTGATTGGTAGAATGCATTGTGAAAGTAGAGGACGTGGGGCCAGGGGCTCTTTGGCTTTTCTGGTGCACAGGAAACAATAAAATTAATGACATTGATTGTGTCATGTTTTGCTCTGGCTGTGTGTGTTTGGTGTTTTTTTTTTACTGAGATTTCAGGTGGGGCAGAGCAGGTTGCCATGGGGGCTCAGGGCGGAGTCTGGAGTGATGATTACAACCACCTGTGAATAATTTCCTCTGCTACTTAAGGATCTGCAGGAGTTTCAGTCTTTGCCAGGTTGTCTTTCTTTACAGCGTGGTAATCAGGCCTTTACCAGTGTTTTTCTTGTGGTACTTAGTAGTCGCTTCATAGTTTTTCTTCTACTCCCAAAGCTTCTTCATGTAGCCTCAGGATCCCTTAAATTTCTGTTAAGCTATTTCTGGATCAGAAACTTCCCCGTTTGCCAGCCTTGCCTCTGGCTAACTACCTGCCTGCTCTCCCTGCCAACTGCCAGAACTTTTTCCAACTACAGCCGGAGACCATACTCTGACTATTCCCCTCCACCATCAGACTTCACCTGGTTTTCAGTAAGCCACAAACATTTCTACTCCACTCTGCCAATTATTAATTCCCTGATCCATATTAATCCTCTTCCCTCTCTTAGGAAGAACCTCCTGGACCGTGACCAAGTCTACTCACAATATTCAATGAAATACAACAGTTCTACCTTCCTCAGTCCACAAGGTTTGAGTCTGTTTTTGTGGTACCACCGTGACAGTACAATCTGGCCATAATAATGGTCCCAGTGGATGCTCTGAGATTGGCCCTCAGAACAAGGAGATATCCTAGGGAAACAAGAGAAAGCCCTACATTTCCTGGGTGAACAGCAAGGACATTGTAGCCATGGTTTGGACAAGGTTTTTGATCAAATACAGAGCATTCACAATTTACTGTCTGTTTCCTCTACAGCTTCTGGATCCTTTCCTACCGAAACCACACCCAGATCTACACCTGACCCAGTTTTCCATGATGCTGCTTTTCCTACTCCGGACCCATTTTCTGGTGATGTAAGCAAGTGTGGGGGCTTTATTCTTCAGTGCTCCCTTGCCATATCTTGTTCTCCATAGTCCTTTACAACAGATGTTTCTGAGATTTACTTTTTGTGATTGCACCTCTACGTGAAAGAGCTCTACATTGGGCTTTGGCCTGCTTCTATTCCCACACCATTGAGACCACACCATTTAATTCCTTCTTGGATGAATTCCATAAAACCTTTGACCACCCGTTAAAGGGAGCAGATGCCATCAAAAGATTGTTAAATCTAAAACAAGGTTATCAACCGGTTACTTAGTTCATTGTTGAGTTCTGCATCCTGGCGGCTGAGACGGTGTGGCCTCCAAGTGTATTGCAGGGAATATTGCTCAATTCCTTGAACGACCAACTTAAGGATCAGCTTGAAGACCTGGTGTGGTAGCAAAAATTACCAAGGGTCTGGTATGAGTAAGAGTAAATGTGTTTATTACAAAGGAGAATTATTGAGTACAAATCATTTAAGAGGTGAGAGCGGTCTCCTAGCCCACGGGGAGCCAGGAGAGAACTCTGATGTCCAAATCAGAAGCAAACTGTTTTATTCATCTGGTATTTGTTTTTTTCCCAAAACAAGGTGAGACTCAAACCTGATAAAGTTAGTGAAAAGAGACTGAATGGCACCACTGTCTTTGCAGTTCTCGGAAGAGAATCATACAAAAACAAGCTGGCATTCTAAACAACTATTTTTATCCAGCAGGTGTGCTCCCATATCCAAGGTCTACTGGGACGGTGGTCAGTCCGAACCCAAAACAACCATGCACCATAACCCAGAAATAAAAGACTCCCTTAAATGTGCCATAATATTCTGTACCAAACTGAATAGATCGACAGTAATAAATTAATATATGAGTGATTGTTAATATGAGTAAATATTATATGAGCATTTATGAATGATTATTATGAAACACATAAAACCGCTTCCACACTGGTCACCACAATGATTCAAATAGACAATAGATAAGCCAAGAGGCGCAGGGAACGGAGCTTCCGGACCCCCCAATCAATTAAGAGGGTTGTGCAAAAGACTGAAAACACACCAAACTCTGCAGGTGTTCCTTTCCTGTCTCTACCTTTCCTAGACAGGACAAACTGAACTTATCTAGGTAGGTAAGGCTAGGTTGACTCCAGAGGAATGCTAACACCCGTTTCAGCACAAGCTATGTTTTTACTGCGTGTAACAAAGCAGGTTCATTACGTGGATGGTTAATATAGATAATTGTACAGCACTCTAGGTTGGTTGCACAAGCACATTATGTACTTAATTCACAGTTGGCACTTAGAAAAGAGACACAATCAAACAAAATGTTTAATTGTTTATTGAAGAATGGAATACAAATAACTGATTTTTTATCTTGCAGAGACCTGTGACAACCATTTAGTAGTGATAGACAAGAACTTTGTGCATAGATGTGAAGTGTTTTTAAAGGTAAATTAATAGTGCAATGGTGTTTACTCACCGGACTCATGTTCTCTTCAGGGCAGTCAGGCAAATGGCTTGCAGGTGGCCTGGACACTATTTTATGGTTTGGGAGAGACCATGAGACCAGGGAGTTAAAAGCAGGATTATTTGTGTTGGTTTTGGGTTTACTTTATTTTTGAGTTATTAAATTTGTTAGGTGCATAATCATTAAGGATTTTCTATGGGATAGTTTTAGCAGAAGAGGTTTGTTTTTATTATTGAAGAAACACCTTTTGGAAGTGTTTCAGTCCAATCAGCAGCAGGAGATAAATAGGGATTGTTTGCTCATTTGGGTGTGGCTGCTTGTGGAGTCTTGACTGTTCTGCAATGGGAAGGAGTGAGTTTCCTGTGTAAACCAATAACTGTTAAATTAAAACCCTTTTTGTATTCGATACTGCGGTCATGGTCTCACTATTTCCAGCTGCTCACAGGCCAGCCTGTTCACACTGCAGTTCGCCTGATCATCTTGTGCCCAGCTGCCCGTTACGGTAAAAGACAATGCCCGCCAGAGGCAGGAGTACTGGTGGGCGGGTCTCAACAGCAAGATCCTCCTCATTGCATACTTCCTGTAACGCTCTCATTTGAGGGAACTGATCATCGTCTTTAGGCGCTCATTGATTCTGGAGCAGAACAAAACCTGATGGATCTGGTTACTGCCCACCAACTCAACCACCCATCTATTCTCTTGTCTACTCCCATGTCTGTTACAGCTTTGGATGGTAGAGTTCTAACCATTATCACTCATAAGACTGGTCCGATCACCTTGCTAGTCTCTGGTAATCACAGTGAAAGAATAGAATTTCTTCTTTTTCCAGTGGCTAATGTTTCCTTCATTTTAGGAATTCCATGGTTAGCTTTACATAATCCTCAAATTGACTGGGCTAAAAGCGGCTTGAAGGGTTGGAGTTTGTTTTGTTTATCCAACTGCCTTACATCAGCCCTTCTGCCCACCAGCAGACCTTCTATGTTTTCGGAAAGGCCGGTTGACTTATCTGTTATTCCACAGTCTGGGCACAGTATTCACAAAGGAGAACGCTCTTTCTTTACCCTTGCACTGGCCTTATGATTGTTCTATTGACCTTCTCCCAGGAGCTACTCTCCTTGTGAGTAGACTATATAACTATAGGGTAACGAGTGGAAGACGACCTTCAAAACCCCACTTAGTCATTTTGAATATCGAGTAATGCCTTTTGGACTTACTAACGCCCCAGCTGTATTTCAAGTCCGTATAAATGATGTTCTATGTGATTACCTAAATCACTTCGTTTTTGTCTACCTCGATGACATTCTCATCTTCTCTAAGACCCTCACAAAGCATCTACATCATGTTCTTTTGGTCCTGCAGTGGTTGTTGGAGAATCGTCTTTATGTCAAGACAGAGAAATGTGAATTCCTTGTTCCATCCATCTCCTTTCTCGGCTACATCTTCCAGGTTGTACAGGTGAAGACAAATCCAGCAAAGATTAAGGCTGTCGCTGAATAGCCTACACCCACTAGTCGCAAAGAACTGCAACGGTTCCTAGGTTTTGCTAACTTCTATTGTTGTTTTATCAGAAATTACAGTATTGTTGCAGCCCCCCTCACAAGGCTGACCTCTGTCAAGACTGTATTTTCTTTGACCAGGCCTTCCAACAACTAAAAGAGTGGTTCATCTGGGCTCCCATCGTTATTCAACTCAACCCAGAACAGCAGTTTGTTCTGGAAGTAGATGCGTCTGACTCGAGTGTGGGAGCTGTTTTATCACAGCAATCAGGGAAAGAAGGAAAATTTTACCCCTGTGCGTTCTTTTCCAAGCGGTTGACTTCCGGACCGGTGTCCGCAGTTCACGTGCAGGATATGGAAGTCCTTCTGCACAGCCCTGGGCACCAAGGTTTCCCTGAGTTCTGGTTATCAACCTCAATCCAATGGGAAGACAAAATGGCTAAATCACAAGCTCGACGCTGCACTTTGCTATGTCACATCCAACAAACCTTCCACTTGGTGCCGATATTTGGGCTGGATTAAGTATGCCCATAATTCTCTGACCTCCTCTGCAACCGGCTGTTCACCTTTTGAGGGTTTCCTGAGACATCAGCCTCCTTTGTACCCTACAGACGAACAGGATCTTGATGTGCCTCCTGTCCAGCATCACTTACAGAGGGTTCAGCGTGTATGGACGCAGACAAGGGAGGCTCTACTCAGGACGTCGGACCGCAACCGTCGCCTGGCTGACCATCATCGTCGTCCGGCTCCTTCTTATTCACCTGGCCAAAGTGTGCGGCTCTCTGCTAAGGACATACCCTTGAAAGATGTCCCCCCTAAACTGTCTCCTCGGTTCATTGGCTCTCATGTGATCGACTCGCTGGTTAGTTCATCTGCAGTTCGTCTCTGCTTTCCTTCCACTCTTCGTGTCCATCCAACGTTCCATGTGTTTCAAGTTAAGCCAGTATTGTCAAGTTCTCTTGCCCGGATTAATGATGGCGCTCCTGCCTCCTGGATGTCCGGCGCCGGGGTTGGTGTCTCGAGTATTTGGTTGACTAGGTGGGATGAGGTCCTGAGGAGCGTTCTTGGATTCCTTGTCACTTTATTTTGGACTTGTTGCTGCCTTCAACCGCTCCCGGAGGGGTGGGTCTGTTGGTCCGCCTGGGAGCAGTCATTGAGGGGGATGTTACTGTTATGTTTTGCTCTGGCTGTGTGTGTTTGGTGTTTTTTTCTGAGATTTCAGGTGGGGCAGAGCAGGTTGCTATGGAGGTTCAGGGCATAGTCTGGAGCGATGATTACAACCACCTGTGGATCATTTACTTGGCTGCTTAAGGATCTCTAGGAGCTTCAATCTTTGCCAGATTGTCTTGCTTTACAGTGTGGTAATCAGGCCTTTACCAGTGTTTTTCTTGTGATACTTAGTAGTCGCTTACCTATTTTTCTTCTACTCCCAAAGCTTCTACATGTAGCCTCAGGATCCCTTAAATTTCTGTTGCCATCGGACCTAACCTGGTTTCCAGTAAGCCACAAACATTGCTACCCCACTCAGCCAATTATTACTTCCCCAATCTATATTAATTCTCTTCCCTTTCTTAGGAAGAACCTCCTGGACCAAGACCAAGTCTACTCACATTATTCACTGAAATAAAACTGTTCTACCTTCCAAAGTCCACAGTGTTATCTGCTTTTGGGTCCATGTTTGTGCTACCACCGTGACAGATAGGATAGGAAAATAAGTAACCCGAGATGTCTGCTTCTTATAAAGTTAAGACTGATTTCCAGTCACTGACAGCTGTCAAAGAAGGCTTGGAAAAAAATCAATTTATACCTACCCAGTCCAGAAAATTCGTCAAGAGAAAAAGTAAGTTGGAAATGGATGACTAGTCAGTTCAATCAATTTGCGAGTCATTTAGGTTAAAAATTAAGGACCTATTTTTTTGTTTGTTTGTTTGTTTCATACAGCTTTTAAATTTCAATAAATCACGGCTTCTTTAGAAGCAGTAAGTAAAGGTAAATATTGTACTATATATAGGATTATACTATTTAGCCTCAAGAAATGTCTTCTGCAGTGATAGGCACTTCCACACAATTGTTTGGTGTTGTTTACAACCAGGAATGGGCTACCCTTTACCAATTGAAGTAACACCCAAGCTTTTGACCTTATCTACCCATACCATGCCGTATTTCCAATTCAGGGGAAAAAAAAAAAAAAGCAATGCAAGCACGAAGGAGCTCACTGACGTGATGCCCGTCATCCATCCTTGAGCTGATAAAACCCACATCCTCGAGCCGTCTGGAGGAGACAGTAGCAGCAGTGCTGGGATTTTACTCATCTGATGTCAAGGATTAAAGTTGGTGGGATCAGCTTGGAGGAAACAGCCGCCTGGAAGGGCTCGCTGCTTTTATGTTACTGTGCCCCACCCCAAATCTCTGGCACTTTAAATTCCACAGTATAAACTATTTTGTCAAACATATTCACCCATTGAGCCCTTTCGATCAATGGATATCTTTCTAATGGAATGCTATGGTGGTCAATACCTGGATGGGAGCTCGGGCTCAGGAAATAGAGCTGTTGAGATTGGGATTATTAACTTAAAAAAATTAAACTTAGACACACCTCTTTCCTGACATTTCCTCTTCCCCTTTTCACTTCTTTTAACCATGTTATAATGCCACAATGAGCCACATTCCTCTGAAGCACAGGAAAAATTATGCCTTGGGCCTGTACTGAAACACTGTTTTGGCCATGCTTTGGTGTTTGACTGATGTTACAGTGTGTGTATATGTGTGTGCCATTAATAGAAAAAGAAAGAATGTTAATCCTCAAACTACAAAGCAACACATTTATTGATTTATTGTTTTAATCCTACAGACCTGAGGAAGCTGTGGTATCTTGCCTCAAGGATAGTTGGGATGTATAGGTACTTGTGTTTGTGCCTTAAATGTCTGCTAAGCTTCAACCACAGGCTTTGAATTCCCAGGCAAGGCTCCTGTGTGTTATATACGCCTCCACTGGTACTTAGTATGTTCTTTTGGGGTTAACATTTCAACAATAAAAAAGCTTTCAAGATGAAGTGAGCAGTAAATCTCCACACAAGTCCCCATGAATCGGGCTAATAAATGCACCAGAAGCACGCAAGGAAGCCAGTTCCCTGGCTGCCAGGGTGTCACGAGGCCACAGTATAGAGTGTTTCTGATCAGACCCTAGACCAAATTAAAGCATGTATGAGGCAATGATACTGATCATTGTTAACAGGTATATGGATTTTGAAGCTGTCCCATTAATACCACATGTTACAAATGTTACTCTTCTTACAGAGGAATTAATTGAGTTTATATTAAAGCAGCAAATCTTGCTGAAACATGATCTTTGGAATGTCATTCTCAATCGAATGTCCCTTCACCCCTTTCTGTCCGTCATTTCCTGACTCTTTGTTTCTGTGCTCTTTCTTTTTCAAACTGATACTCACTTCTCAGCAGTTTCATGTCTTCCGAAGGGTTTTAATAGCTATTTTACAGCAGTGGTTGAATTAAAAAAATAATACATGTGTATCTGCTTTATCACAAACTTTCAGGTTGATAGCCTGTCATTTAAGTGTGATTTAGACATGCAAAGACTAATGTATTGTTTTTTTGGACAATTGACAAGCCATTCTGCAGCAGCTAGTTTGCCAGACTTGCTTTTCATTGCTGTGATATCACATCATACGAATAAAAAAAAAAGAGCTTTTACAGTGAACCAAGGGGGCCTACTGAAATGAGCTCATTGAGAGCTGAAGCTGAATTTGTATTGTATCTTTCTTTTCTTTTTTTCTTCTTCTTTTTTTTATTTTCAGTCTGCTTTTGGTAATGGTTGTGGATTCCCATAGACGTCGCCAGACCCCTGTTGTAAAAGTTCTAAATCTGCTATGGCCCAGTGACAGGATAGAAATAGTTTTCACACTTCTCTATCACATAAAATGAAAAAAATATATATATCTGAGAGCTCCTCAGGATCACACTCTGCTTTTGAACTTAAAATGGTCTGGCAACAAACTCAGATCCATCAGCTTACTGAAAGGGAAGATGAAGATCAATTGTGGTCCAGAGTTTTGTCTATGAAAACAGACTCATAGAAAAGAGAACAACAAGATTTTTCCTTTTTTGTTTTAGTAGTAAAATCTTGGATGCATCAACTGATGAAATGCTGTTTGACCTAAGGTGAAAAAATAGTACACACACACTCTGAATGGAAATTCAGCTATGTCTGCATAAACTGTTGCTTCAAATATCTGTAAATGAGTACTGCTAACATCAGTTTCCTTTCCAGTTGCCCCGTCTGTAGCATGCACATTTATATTATTGACATTTATAATATTTAATTATAAAAATATGATCTAGCTTGTACTTTTTTTTATGCTTTAAGAGTGATTTTTGCACAATTATTACATGTAAAGCTTTACTTTTAATAAAGCTGTCAATTTGTGTTCTGGAAAAAAATAAATAAATAAATATATACAGTATATATATTCCTTTGCTGTAAGAAGGGAAAGGCTGAAGACAAGATCATAACAAGGACTGCGAATCATGGATGACAGTCCGTCCCTGTCAGATAATAACAGCACTGCAGAGGACAAGCTTTAATTGTGTAGCTACTGTAGAATTTGTTCTCTAGATATCCGGAACAAGGGAATTTCCAGCACATGAGAGCACTGCTTCATTTGACATTGGGATGAGGGAATTAGAAGATTTATGATAGTCTGAGGTCACATAGGGGAGCATCTGAGAACAGACCCATGCCTCCCTTGACTCCTCACAGTTCTTTACAGTCTGTTAGCCTGTGTCATCTCCACACTCACTCATAGAAAATAGGCAGACAGACAGAAACATTTTAGCATTATACAGATTTATATTAAAATAATTACAAGGATTTATCGGTACGGTGTAAGTAAAGCAATATTAAATACAGCATATCACATTTTCCAAATTATTTTAATTATTTCTTTTTTTTTGTTGGAAATTTGTGAATACTAAAGTACCACAGAGCTAACAGTGTCTTACCTTGTGTTAGATTAGTTGGTTAGCTTGCTACTGCATTTTTGCAAAGACTTTAAGGATGATTGAAAATAAATGCTTTTCAACATGTTGCACTCTTTTCTTACTATCTTGTAGTAAGTAATTTAGGATTAAACTGGCATAATTTTCATTCACAGCTGATCAGCAATAAGATCCATCGCCTAGCCACCGCACATGCAATGACGCATGAAGACAAAAATGTTTTACAGTTGAGAAAATAATGACACAGTGAACGATTGTCTGACAAAAAAGATGGTACAGTGTAAAATCATGTCAACGTTCATCCAAATTACAATGACATCTTTGAGATTTGAGGTTTTTTTATATGAGAAATGTATTTTTTTATGTTCTGATTAACTGTTTGCCTGTGATGGACTGGTGACCTGTCCAGGGTGTACCCTGCCTTTCACCTGAAACACTGCTGGGATAGGCTCCAGCTCACCCCGCGACCCCTAATGGGAACAAGCGGTCCAGAAAATGACTGACTGACTGACTTAACTGTTTGCTTAGCTGCTCCGTCAAAAATCCTCCCTGATTCTCCAAGCTAAGAATTTGCTGACTTATTTCTTTAGCAAGTGATACAATAATATGCAGTTCACTGTTGTTTAAATATCTGCTTGTCCATGAGGTGTGTGTGATTTAAATTTCATAATTCACAACAGTCCGCAAGTGTCCATCTGGTTCCTCTGTGGCTGACTGTGCTGCCCAAGAGTTTCTTACTGTGCAGACTGAGTATACCAACTGAGATTAAATATAAATCTCTATTTAAAAGGAGCAGACACAAAACACAAGTTCTTGTGTTGAGGAGAGCCCGGAGAGTTATCTGAGATCCACATATCTACAATGCCATTATTTAGGAAAAGCATTATTACAGCTAACCATAAAGGAATTATGTATAAGACTGCATCTGCATCTACACAGTTCCATTTGGTTCACAGACATTGACATGGAAAGCATGAACTCCTTCTGACTAATTATAATTAGTTGATTCAAACCCACCAAAGAAAAAAAGAAATTTTGCAATGCTTACTTTTGCTGGGGGTTTCCCTTTCTTTAACATAGTCATATTGCTTTTTGTACATATATAATCTTCAAAGGCCCAAGTCTAACACCAAAGGATGTAATTTTCACCCTTAGAAGAATCTTATCCTAAACTGTTTAAAATGCATATTTTGTTATACATGTCATTCTTTCCACATGTGTTTATATCACCACAAAAGGATTAGTACAATGTCTCTTTTAAGGTTTGTGTGACATGACTTCCAATATGACAATTTGGCAATATTGACAAAACACGTTGCTTTGCATCAATGCAAGCGGCCTATGTGCTAAGTATATCCCAGCTCTGGTTCTGCCACTCTAATTCATGTTTATTAATCAAGCTATGCAACATGATTCTATACTGCGGTATAAGTGTATTGTCTTATTGTCACTGTACGATGAAAAGCATGAATCTCCAAAAATGACAATAAAACAAGTTTTCTCACAAACTTATTACATCCAATAGAGATACAGTACGTCTTAAATAGACGGACTCATAAAACATCCTCCAATTGGTGACATAAATATCCAAGGCATCAGTTGATAGGGTAGAATGTGAACATGCCATATACTGTAAAACGTCAAAAATGTCAGAAGTGGACAACGACGATATGAAACAACTATTCATCATCTATCATTGTGCAGTATTACTCTGCATTTCTGTTACCTATTCATATATTTATAGCCTATGTGACAAGTCAGTTTCCAATTTCTGTCCACTTATCAAGGGGTTACTTCACTTTGCAGAAGATTTGTGAGTATACAGCGTGTTTTTTACAGTATAATTGAGAGCATGTTTTACAGTTTGAGAGTAAAGTTGATATACTATATTGTTCTGCAATTTTGGTCTTGATTAATAAGTGACAGAGACAGGGATCCATACTTTATTCAGTAAGATAAGTGTAACCTATGTTACATCATGTGGTTTTGTTTTACACTGATGTTTTTAGTTAAGCATTCAGTTTCATAAACTGAAAAACAACACAGCCAGTAGCACATTATTATTCAACAAAAGAGTTCAATCCCTGCACTTAACCACCAATCAGCCAAAATGTTGAAAATGTTCAGCCAAAAGAAACTTTGTTGAGTCCAATAAAGTAAAGAGTGACAAACACAACAAAAAGAAAGGTGTACCCAACACATTCTCGGTTTAGTGTATCAAATATAGCATAAATTGTTTTTCATGTTTTCTGCATGCACACAGATATTAGCTGCAGATCTTGGCCTGTGTCCCAAAGAACCTTTGCAGACAAAGCCTCCGCTGCTCTGCTGGTCTGCAGACGGGGTCTCTGAAGGAGTCTTTTGTCCTGCAAGCACAGACGAGTTAATAGGAAATGGTGGGAGGGCAAACAGACAGACAGTGGCTGTCCTGTGCCATTAAACACACACACACAATGTGGCATTCTCAGGGTTGCATTTTATGTCACAACACTTTCCAAATAAGCACCCATATTTAACTCTGTGACAGAATGCTTAACCAAGCAGCCAACTGCAACAGTTTCAGTTTCAGGGGCTACAGAGAATCTGGGAAATGAAAATGACATTGCAGGATATTTTCTTCAAAATAGGAAGCAAAATGCATCTTTTTAAACTTTCAGAGCTTACTGTCAGCGCTCTAACGATATATATGTAACACAATAAAGATAACCCATTAGGGATGAACAAGATAAGGAAAAAGATATTTTAGATCATTGTTATATGGATCACTGGCATACTATATATATATATATATATATATTTAATAACTCAGTATCTTCCTTATGGTTTCATCCTGTTGGTAAGTAAACTCTCCTGGGAATACTATTGTTATATCTTTCTATACTTTAGTGTCCTAGGAATGTTAATCTACCCTTTTCCTTAAGAATGCACTGTCCCGGCATGTCTCCTCTTCAGGGACAACTGGCAAATACAACAGTTGAAGTGTCTAGGGATAGGGTGCACAGATAGTCTTCCCTCTTTATCCCATCTCGAAGCCTGACCTTCCTATTTTTTCCCCTCTCATTCTCTCTCTCTCTCTCTCTCTCTCTTTCTCTCTCTCTTTTTTTCCACTGAGTCCTGTTGTCTCTTCAGCCCTTCCTACCCCCTTCCCTCCACTTTCCTGGAGATTGTGTTACTTTTAGCCTCAGTGCTTTGAAAGCACAAATATGCAGGAATGCATCACGTTCAGTCACATTGAGACTTTGTTAGCAGACCTTGACATTATTACTCCACTTTGATTGATTATGTGCCTCATTTAGAGTGAAGGATGTCTCCAACCAGTTCTCTGTGTGAGTTTATAGGCACAGACTGCACTGCACCTCTAGTTTGCTTCAGATGAACTTATAAATCTGCTCACTGGAAGGATGTATTCCTCTGAAAGCACTTGGAAGAATCTTCTCTTGGATGTTGTTGGTAGAAAGCAATTGGCTTTGTTACAAGTGTCATAATAAATTTCAATCCAGTCTGAGGCCAGGATGTAGCTCCCAGCCATTTTGTTAGGTGTGGATATGTGAGGTTAGATTTGTGAAAGAGAAAGAAAAGAAGGGCAGGAAGTAAGTTTCAGAACTGGCAGATTTAACATTCCCAAATCTGTAGCTCATCCAATAAATAGAAGAGATAGAAAACCTCGGCAGACCTTTGTCTGGAAAGTAAGATGGATCAATGGGGAACAGGTGCATGGAATGGGGTTTCTATTTTTTGCCTTTGAAATGATTAAAGAAATCCATATTTCCGCATTTCTAATGCCATTTACAGCATTTAAAATTTTACTTGAATTTGGGTTGCCTGTGTCTTGCTTGTTTGTTGAGCCATGGTTCTCTCTTTGTGAATTTATTATCTACTTAAAAACAGATTCAACACAACATCAATGACAGTGGACTTCTTGCCTCTTTTTACCTCTTTGGGAAATGTTCATGAAGCAGACATTGGCAAAAGAATGACCATGTGTAGATGTGACCTGAAAAGGCAACAGCAGCATTAATGCAAAAACTCACGAACAGAGCACCAAACTGCTGAAATCACACTCTCACCCTGCAGCTGACCTTCTTACATGGAGTCATGCACCTGGCCTATGCAGTACCAAGCTTACTGCATTATGCAGTGAGCCATATGCCCACACACACACACACACACAACGATAGACATTTCAAAGAGGCAGTTTTGCAGTCTATTGTATATCATTTGACTTTTCATGTGTGATATGACATCTCTTTGTCAGGCCACACCATCTGTGGTGTTATTAAATGACAGAGTATTAATGCATCAGGGAAGATGGTTTGTTTTCAGGAAAAGAACATCTGCTATTTATATTTAGATAGATGACTAATGTATTTTCCTATGACACGCAGCACACAAACTGTGGTTTTATCCTTGATTATGCAGGAAAAAATGCTATTTTCAGTGAAAGACGATTTTAGATTGTGCAGACGGTTTTCTGATCCAGACTCCTGAGTAACTAACCAACAAGCAAGACCGGAAGCAGAGGTTCACTAAGCCCAGGTTTTCAATACAGGCACTGATTGACTCTACTCACAAGACCAAATATTAGCAGTTACATCAACAGCAGATTGCAGGGGTCCACAAAAATTTATTTAATAATGTTTAAATTTTCAGCAGACAAAATTAGACAAAAAAAAAAATTACTGAATATTTTTTTCAGACAAATTACAGAAGAAAAGAAATTTCTCATGTGATGTTAATCCACCGATTAATTTAGCCTTAGAAAACATACATTTTGCCATAAGTCACACAGTGATGAAACTTATTTCTTCCATGAAAATCAAATCATGTACCAAAAAGGTAGGTTTAGTGTCTCTTGTTTACTTTTTCACAAACACACAACAGTAGTCGAGGAGCTGGCCTGATGCCATCAGGAAAAACTTGGGTTCAGTGTGTGGCCATTGGAAACTCTGGCATGTTGAGTGGCTGCTCTGCCAATCCTGCATGTATTACTTGCTTCTTTACCTGCACATGCACTACCTGCTCCCTCACCTTGTACATTTAGGAAAAACTGAATTCTTCCAGTCTGAACAAAAAATAATTGCAGCCAGAGTCTGATGAAATGCACTGTTGGGCAGAAAGAGGGGCAGAGAAAAATCTTTGGATAAGACTTGCTATTTTGGCTGCCCACACCCTTAGGGAGGTGGGCAGCTCGTTGAGCCCCCTGCCTCAATGATTGCTGTTTAATCCATCTCTGCAGCTGTACCTTTAGCCCCAAGGGTTAACAGCAAAAGTGAAATGAAAATTGTGAAATTTTGTGGGAAGACTCTAAATGGTCTAACCTAAAGATATGCTAGAGACTTTCCAAATTATCTTATCTCAACAACAAATAGAAATAGCAAAGCACTTTTATTCCCTTCAGGTCCTCTCAACTCCGGGACGCGTCAACACTCATCCACCACCAGTGAATCCTCTACCACACACACACCAGTCTCAGTGAATCCTCTACCACACACACACCAGTCTTTGTCTGGTTTAACTTGAATGCAGTGTTCTTAATTAATTAAAGCCTTGAAAACATCTATGAGGATTTCTTAGTTTTACTGAATGAAGTTTTTAAACCTTCTTTTCTTTGTTTGTTTTTGTTTTGTGATTCTAATTCCCTGACATTTGCTAAGAAAATTATGTTTAAAATTCTGGCCCAAATATATGCTTACTAGATTAGACCTGATAAAAATCTACTGATGATAATGTCATGGACTAATTCAACTACATTCATTTTTAGGAGTTAATGGACAAATTATTACAACCATGAAGAAGTCAATATGATTTACTAATAATGCTTTTTCTCACTTGACTGCCAAATGAATACCATTAGTCAAGGATTCTGAGTCATCACTTTGAACAGAGGATATGAATTCAAATTATTCTTTACTGCCTCCTACACAAAAAGTAATGGCCCACTTGAGCTTTTCAATAAAGACCTAGCCTTGAGATTCAGTGTGTGAGGATGTGTGGCGAGGCTTGTTTATTTCTACACAAGGGCAGAACAAAAGCTACACGCACAGCACATGCCATGAGCATTTAGGAACATGTATCTGTTTCTCTGTGCTGGCCATACATCAGAAACGTTTGGTGTGTGTGTTTGTGGATGTAGTTGTGGATAAGGGCAGCAAAATGAAAGGGGGAGACAAACTAACAAAAGATAACTTACTTCTGTTTACCAAATTTAGATATTGTATTATTTATTTATTTTTAATGGGATCAGCCAGATTAACAATGGAGGTGGAAAGTAATAAAAATTGAAATATCACACAGAGCAACAAAAAACAACTGTTGACAAAACAGTTGACACTGCATGGAGAAAAACCCATAGTTTGACTCTAATAATAATAAACAGCCTACAGTTTTACAGGTTGGCATCATGATGCTGAATTGGAATACTGCCCGGTAACAATTTACATTACCATCTGAAAATTTCTGAGGCTTTACTGTAACAATAATTTTAGCAAGTTTTCTTGTTAGTCCATGAAGACATGGCGACAATGCTTATCTTTAATACTCACACTATGATTTTACTAGATGTTGTGTTCTTGAATGAAGCAGAGTGAAGTCATTACTAAGTCCTGAATTTAAAAGCCAGAGATTTAAACTCCACAGCCTGTCCATTTCCATAAGAAATCCTTACTCTGGCCATGCATTTGCTTTTAACACTTGCTCTTTGAGGTTCTTTAACGCTTTCATTTTGAGATGTTGATTTGGAAGCATATCTCACCCCTGACAAACCCCCTACTGAGCTATCCTGCTTTGATATGGCCTCAGGGCCATGTTATGAATATAAATGTAAAATTCATGTAAGGCTGGCATAGTGGCAGTTCTTAGATGTACGAAGATTTACTTGAAGTTGCTCGTGCAGAATGTAGAGATGTAAGTAGACCTCAAGCTGTTTGTTTGCTTAATTTCTCCCTCTTCAAGCTCTTTGAAAGATATTTTCGTACACTTAAATATACAGATGATAATATTTGACTAAGTCAGGCTTATTCCTGATAGCAAATATAAATACAGTGTGTGTGTTCTATGAAGTTAGCCTAAATGATGTTTTAATCAAATAGGGTCTAATGAACTTTTAAACTTCCTGGACATGAGTGAAAGAAAATTAATTTTATTTTTAAAATGTTTTTTCTGTTAATGAAACTGTACTTTTAAACTGTACTTTATATCCAAATGCAAAAATGTGTTAAATCTCAAGAAACCTGCTGCATTTCCTGCTTCACTCTTCATAGCATCTTTATGCAAAAATCTCATGATTTTCTTTTTTTTTGTAAAAGGCCATAGGCAGGCTACTTACCTACTGCCAGATCACATGTCATTGCGACACATCTCAGTTAACATTACACATTTCTGAAGTTGGTATGAGGCTCTTTAAGCAAGGCTTTGACATCGAAAATGTTAGACAGTAGATTTAAACCAAAACCAATTTTATATTATTCTGCTAATGCCGTTCTGCAGATCTAATCTTTTAATGCGTATCAAGTTGTGTAATGATGTGGGCTCTTTGCTGTAAGCTGGAAATTAAATGTTGAAAAAGAAAAGCTGACAGACTGAAGGTCACATGTCTCTGAAAATCTGTAAAGATAGGAATTTAACATTTTCTATTTAAAGCTGTTATTTCTGCTTAATAAAAATCAGTTTAATTGAATGGGTACTAAATAGGCATTGTCATTAAACTTTACTATTACTGCAAGGTGTTAATATGAAATGTTAAAGTAATGATCAGATTTAGCCACTATTAAGATTTTAATTATTTGAAACTAGACTATGACCATGCTGTCTAAAATGTATGTCTTGAAGCTCCCACCCAGTTAGTTCTCAGGTTGTGAGGGGGAAATTGTGGGGCATAGAGTCACAGAGAGTCTCCAGGCTGTAAATATTACACTTGTAAATGAAATATGAATCTGTAATCTCCAAAGCGAAGAGCCAGTGTGTCAGAATGGATATTTCAGAGTGTCTTGCTGACTTTTATTGGTTAGCAGCTGACATTAATAGCAAGCTGGGCACCCAGGTGTGGAATATGGGTCTAAGTAACTAAATTGTGATGAATGGCTCACAGGTTTTCGTTGCAATGTTTCTTTTTTTACTATTATCTGCATCATTTGTGTTCTCTGTTCTTTTTTTCTACACTGAAAAACATAAAGTATGTGTTGGCACAATCCTCAGTTCTGATGCTGGACTGACCGTATACTTTATTTAAAAATTATTTTCCTCTATTTCTAGGTTGTTCAGAAGCATCTGCTATACTGATGAAATTATAATCCATCAAGAAAGAAACGAAAAGGCAAAGGGCAAGTAAACGTCTTCATACTCCATCACACAGTTGAGAAGCATGATGTGTGTTGATAAGAGGGCATGATTCTCATTCTTTCAGCATGAAGAAGCTTAACAGCTATGACCTATTCTTTGCTATTTTGACCTCTTCAAAGCATCTTCTCTGTTCATCCATTTAAAAGGGATTTTCAAAAAGTTAGAAATCACCAAATGTAGCTAAAGTAGATGAAAGGTTGAAAGGAAATTGGAAATTAAAGGAATTATAATAATGCTTAACAATAACTGCTGGAACATTATGATTAATCACTTAAGATGTTGAACAGCACAAGTTTGAGAGGGAAAAATAAATCTCCCACAGAGCTCTCAATCTCGCCAATGAGCAAACTTTTTACTCAGGGTTTCTGGACTTTTGGATACTGAAGGCAATCAAACAATTAGTAAAGAACTTCAGAAATTTTATATTTAGTAGACCAAAGTAAAAAAAAGTGGGTAATGTTGTTGAAGCATAAACAAAACAAGACATATATCCACATCTAGACTACCATAAAATGTCTGTGGCACCAAACATATTAAGTCGTGTAAACCATCATATCACCACATAAGCAGCAAGCATGGGCAACTTTTATTTTCCTAACAATGTTTCTGCTTAGATCACACTTTATGCCCAAAATGAAGGACAAGGTTACACAACAAATAAGTTAAATCCAAATCAGTATGAAATTGTATTTGATATACATTTTAAGGCAGCGTTCATACACCATTTTACAATGTTTTTGTCTGTTTCATATATTGCATTAACTCTTTTCATACCCCAATGCGAGTCTTGTTGAACTGTATATAGAGGATTCACTGGTGGAGGATACACTGGTATTGGATGAGTGTTGATGTGTCCTGGAGTTGAGAGGACCTGAAGGGAATAAAAGTGCTTTGCTATTTCTATTTGTTGTTGAGATAAGATAATTTGGAAAGTCTCTAGCAAATCTTTAGGTTAGACCATTTAGAGTCTTCCCACAAAATTTCACAATTTTCATTTCAGAATTATTTATATATATATATATATATATATATTATTTTATTTATTTATTTTTTTTAATAAATAAATAATTATTTCTGGCATGCTTTTGTGGATCTGTGACAGATTAGAAATCTTGGCTGAGTACAAATTTGCTAAATAAAAATTGAGGAACAAATAAAAAAATGGCCAGAGAGTAAATACTGTGTTACTTCCCTAATAATTCAAAATCAAAAAGTCAATCACTGTGAAGAAGAAGGTGATTAATTACTGCAGAACTGACTAGAAAATACTGCTTAGTGAATCGTTACATAATGATTAGTCTATTATAGTTAAGAAATTGATCATATCCCAACTTCCTTCATAAATTGTTAGTGATTAACTGATACCAAGCACTAAGGCACCTAACAGCTGCTTATTCATTATCGATTATCCCAACATTGATTACTCTTTATTATGACCCTCTTAAGCAAGGTAAGCATAACACTTAGGAGTTCCACAACAGCTCATCATTGTTTTAGCATTATCTGAGCAATGTCAACATGTATTGTATTGTCAAATTTAGTATCATTTAAAGAGATAATTTAGCAGTTTCTGATTGCATTATTTTACCTCTGACACCTTAAATATTTATCTTTTTCGGGGCAGTGAGGGGTAGCATCCCAAGCTGCATCTTCCGAGAGGAAGAAACCCATAACAAGCTACAGATCGACCTAC
>JBAMHW010000016.1:13627167-13662872 GCA_037177495.1 Rhadinocentrus ornatus | reverse complement strand
TTTCTTTTCTTTTCTTTTCTTTTCTTTTCTTTTCTTTTCTTTTCTTTTCTTTTCTTTTCTTTTCTTTTCTTTTCTTTGTAGGTTTCCAGTCCAGTATATAATATGTGTACTAGTAATTCCTTCTTATCAAACTTCACAGAGGAATATTAGAGTGGCTTGCTTTTTCCCAACAGTATAATGGGCAATTCAGAGGGCCAACCATCTTACTCTGTCAGCCTCTGAGACATGAAAATGAGCAGATGTCAGTCGATTTTCATACAGCGGTTACTCTCTGGGTCTTTGGAAAATCAGTGTTTACTTTTAACTAGGGAAACAGTATAAGAATATTTACCATTGTTATCAAAACAAAATATAGAAACTTATTCTTAAACAATCTGATTCTTCAGAAAGTGGTTAGCTCCACAGATTAGGACATAACTAACAAAAATTTATTTTGTTTTACTATTAAAAACTTAAATCATTGGTTTATAAGGAAAAAAATAAGTTTAAAATCCAACTCATCCAACCAATCCACCCACTGCTATCATCAACACATTTGCCACATACTCGATGACTCATCCACTTTCCCACCATGCAGCCATTCCATTATGGCAGTATGAACTCATAGAAAAGCCCCAAAGCTGTGGTAGAAACCCTGAAATACTGCAGACAACACCCATCTACCCACCAACAGGAGAGGCACAAGTACCACGCCAAAGCATAACCTGGCAGCGGAGGTGTGATTATTTTCTGTTCTCCATCCCACAGAGAAAGCCAGGAACACTCCACTGTTTCCATTTTGTGCATGAAAATATTCAGTCAATGATGTTGAAAAATATTAGAAATAGCACACAACCACAAGGAGGTAGTTTCATCAGAAGCTTAATCTTTTTCCTGTCAACAACTAAGCTGTAATTCTACATGCATTTTAACAATATTGGAATAAACAGTAAAAGCAGTGTGTGTGTGTGAGTGTTCTCACACTCATTTCATTGAAGCTGCACTCTAGGCAGCTTTGGCATGATGTGGGAGAGCAAGCATGGTTTCACTTATGTGCAATATGTGTTCAAACTCTCACACAATCACATTAATGCTTCTGCAAGCAATCAGTCCCAGATTAGCTTCTTTCATCTAATTGTTCAAGGTGCTATTATGTAAACGCCTGCTTGTTTCCACAGCATACGTACATTTACCATTTTATGAGAAGACATCAATGAACAAAACCTGTAGCGACTGGCTGGAGCAAAAGTTTATTCCTAGGAATGCATGAGACAGATTTTAAAAATCTCCTCCACCTCTCCCATGGGCGATGTTTTCCAAAGTGAACTTGCTAAGGCGTAGCAAACAAGAGTGAATGCCTGGGCTGGACAGCAAGGAAAGGCGGATCAATGAGACAGCTCACCAACTCATGCATAGCAGCTTTGTGGAGATAGTCCTCTGTGAACAGTTCTGCTTTGGAGACCTTAAATCAGTTTTTGGTGCTTGTGTGTGTGTGTGTGTCTGTGTGTGTCTGTGTGGGGGTGGGGTGGGGGGGGGGGGGTGTTGCTTATCAGTAGTGGATCCTTGGCGCATGACGCATGTCATGCAGGGTGATGTTGCTCTGAGGTGTGTGGGTTTGAGCGACAGAAAGGAAGATGATAAAGAATAAAAGTGAGCCTCTGCAACCAGAGAGGGGTTGGAAGAACTTTGATAAAGAAGGGATAACACAAACCTGATTCATTATAAGTGAAATGTTATCTGAAGCAACTATCTCAGCTTTAGCTAGATCAAAATTTTCCATAACATTTTCCATCAAAGCTAAGAGATCATTTCCGTTTGTTGAAAGTGTTTGATTTGCAGAACTTTATTATTTAGAAGATCCAGAATTCTGTTAAGGTTCAGCAAATTAATAACAGATGTGGAGACAGGTATTGCCAAAAAAACAGATAATCCTCAGGAAGCATTTAAATGGAGCTCCTTTAATCTTGTTCTGTATGGATGCAGTGCAAGAGTCACACAAAACAGGAAAGAGGTTACACTGAAATTTTTTTTAGAAAAATTCTTAGCTAATAAAATGATGTGGTTGTTGGTCCACTCACAGGAGCAGGAACTTATAAACAAAGAGGTTAAAGCATCAGAAATGCATTTTTAAACAGATTCGTGTCTGGGGCATTAAATTCAAATTATGTGGAATGAAAAAATCCAAATATCCTGAAAAGAGTAGTCAATGAGAAAAGTTCCACACACAAAAGATAACAATTATCAGAGTCCATTTACATTTAGACTAGCATTTTGCAGCAATTTTCACGCATGTCCACAGGTGCCAGACAGCTCGATGGAGTCTCACAGTTTGCGATAATAGTAATACACCATGAGTCGGGGCTTGAAAATTTAAAATTGAAGTGAAAAGAAGATTCTGCCAATGGCGTCTAATCAGCCAAAGAGAAACGGTGAACAGGCTGACACAAAGCATTTCTAAGAGCCAGTAACTTCCATGTGTTTCTATGTTACTCTGGCTTTTGTCTCGTGTTATGTTTTCAGTTTATTTTTGCTCAATATAATTTGTTCCTTATTATTATTGACTTCTTTTCAACGAGTTAAAATTGAGGGAAAAAATCTAACTTGATAATCTGTGTTTATTGAATTATTGATAAATTCTTGAACACACTGATATAATATGAAAAAAAGGAGAAAAATAGTAGAGATTCCCATGTCCTGTCTTTCTTTGGTCTACTTGGAAATACGTCTCCTGTAGTGCAATTGCAACAAGCCAAACCATGTCTGTGTGTTTTCATAGATGGCTGTGATCAAACACCACCCTTTGTTACTGTTTACATTTTCTTCCCTATGGAGAAAATAAGAGTCAGGTTCACATTTATTTATTTGACACTAGATATCACAGTCTACTTTTCTGTTATGGGATATTTTATGGTCGCAAGTGAGATAGTCTGCAATAGATTCCAAACACACACATTCCCTATCTCATCCGGTGCCTCTTACAATCTCTTCAGGCCTCTCATAATGAAACAAACAGGCCTGCACTCACAGAGATGCATTACTTCTGTGCTTATCTCAGTGCATTACAGTGAATCATGTTTAACTTTTATTCCGAGCAGTGTTGTTACATGAGGCCATTTTGCAAATGAAATCCAGCCAGCAGTTTGTTTGCAGACTCCAATGAGTGATGATCTGCATATCTTTTTTTGCAATAGACTGAAACACAACATCTGTTTTCTCATGCATGATACTAAACAGCAGGCCCCAAATGTTTAAAAAGAATATAAGACTCTCTATGGAAGACAAATTCTATAAACTCAATATTCTGTCAAATGCATTTATAAAATGCACTTATCATTAAACAAATGTGAAAGTATATATTCTGAGCTCATCTTACTTTACCTTTAGAAGGAGCTGGGTCTTCCCAAAGAGGAACTCTACCTTTTCTACTTGAGTGGCTCTGCTGTGTTTACTAACTTACAGATGGACGACCCCTCCACCACCATCTTCCTCATGCTCCCACGCCACAAAACTTTGTCTGACACCGTTCTCATCCTCTCACAGAACAAATAAACCATTCTACTCTATTCTTGTCCTTAAACTGACCAGGATGGGATTATATGATAATTCAACCTTTATTCTCTTTTGGAGCGCTTAAGGGTCCAATTCCGCTCTTGCATGTCTGATCCTCTTATATCTGCGCACTCACTGATGTGTTTTTAAAAATTCCTACCCTCTCTTTTCCATGCTGCTGCTGCCAAAGCCAACAAATTATAAACATTGCAATAAGGGAAGTAGAAGCAAAACCAATAAAAAGAGTGAGTAAATTATAGATTCTGCATTTTACTGGGCTTTAATAACTTATCATATAGGCTTTCTGTGGAATTTAAACTTTAAAAACGCCTCTTTTTTCCTGTCAAGCCCCCAATATCTTCCATGTTCTCTATTCTCTATTTCTTCTCTATTTATCTTTTAACAGCTAGTATGTTAAAACACATACTGATCTGTAAAAAAATAAATAAATAAATCTGTCACACTTGCAAAACAAAAAAATTATGCATATGCGATTTGTCGAAAAGGTTATTTCATGTTAGTGTGCATCTTTGACAAATATCATGATGTCTGTTCTTCAGACAATATCACATGCAGTCTTCAGAAAGAATACACAAATTTCCTTCTATAGTTTGACTGAGAAATATTCCTGACAAGCAGAGGCTCAATGAGAAGCAATTTATTTATCAATGAACTAATGGAGCAAGATCATGAAGCTATAGTCCATAGAAGTATACACACCGACCTAAACATGTTTAGATTATTTTAAAATGTAAAGTCAGATCCAGGTTTTGGTTGCAGATATTAAAAAAATAAATAAAAATAAAACTTTCTAGCAGTAAAACAGTTTTTTGGGTGGCCATTTTTATTAGTTATTTGCTTCCTCCTACTCCTTTGGCAGTGGGAAACAAGAAGCTATGTACTAGGAATTGATTCTTATCCCATTATAATTTGCCTTGTTTCTAGGTGGCTTGGCCAGTAGGTAGTGTTGGGGGTGGTATGTGAGTTGGAGGGGATATTACAAATCATGTTAGCACATTGGAAGGGCGATCGATAGACTAGCTGTAGTCAATCTCGTTTATTACTTCTTTTGCAATTTCAGAATTCAGATTTTATGGAAGATGAAAGAGTAGCTGTTAAAGTGTGAATGCCACAGATTACCGGCACAAATGAAGGCAGAAGGAGAGGTGGAGGAGACAGTCACCATGGAGATGATGATAATCCTGACCACGTTCAGATGGTGTTTTGTTCTTTGCTTCACAGACTTCCAGGCTTCAGAGAGACAAACACAAACACTAAGAGAACAATGTGTGGTTAATCTTCACCATATGCCTGGCTGACTTCACACAAACATGTAGACACGGAGGCTTGAGATCAAGAAGAACCTGGGGGTGCTCATAGTAAAAGGCAGAGTAGGGTGAAAAACACTTTAAGACTTAACAAAGTCAGCACTGTCAGGGAAAAAATGCTAGTGAACATAACTTGGTCCCAATCAGTTTTAGTAGGATGAGTATAGAGAAATTATTCCATGGTAATTAAAAAATGCTGAAGAATGCCGCAGGAGCTGTGGACAGTGATGCAGTGCTGTATAAACATGGAATGAGCAAAAAAAGAAACCATTACTTTATTTAGTCTTGCTTCGGTTTTTGGCTACAGATTGATGACTTCAGTGTTCTGTAAACTTGGCAGTAAAATGTGCAATCAAAATAGAAGGCTCGGTGATATAAAGCCTGAAGGGAGAGACAAGAAAACAGCCAAGCCGGCGATGGAGCCATCTGAAAAATAAAAAGAGTGTTGCTGAGAGGGATGAGGCCAGGTGTAAGGTTTTACAGAGACTGCAGTGCTACAAATGGACTAATGGTGTGTGTGTACTGTACGTGTGTGTTTGTGTAAGTGTGTCTTCTGAATATCTTCTCCTCTGACAAAGACTGTAATTTCACTTCAAGACCATTGTTAAAGTTAATAATAAACAATTTGATACCATGAAGTTTACACAGCAAAAGGAATGAGAAGAACATAGAGTGGCTAACACAATAAGTAGGAAATAAGATCAGTTGCACTATTTTTGAAAAGAAAAAACTATTTTTTGAACAGCTACTCATGAGAATTTTTCAGAGGGACTGGCAGTGTTCCTAACACTTTCATTCAACAAGTAAGAATTTGTGTCACTGTTATTGCAATCCTTCATCAAACTGTGTGGTAACATGATGATATGCACTACTTAAGCCCTAAGAAAAAAGTCAGTCATCTTCTACAGTTGACATATGTGAAAGTTTCGACTATGTACTAGAGATGTTGCTTAAAAACAGAACAAGAGAGGAGGGTGTGCAATGGAAGAAAGTTGAACAGGTGGAAATAAGATTGTTAGCTTTGGTTCCACAGTTACACTAAATGAAGCCATAGATTAAGTTTTTGTTTTGAAACCATGCACATGTATAATGGTATAGTCATAAGGGGGGGGCTTTTTTAAGCCAGAGCAAATTAAGAAACTTTTTAACCATTTTATTTATCTTTTTTCATTAGATTAACTCAATATTCTTAACATGTGAGTTTAATGTCCGAGTGACCATAGAATTTAAAAGCACCATTCTTTCTCTATTTATTTACACTGAAACCTGGTTTTGTTGCCAATTGGCACTTTATAGATGGCAGCTGAGTGGTGTGACCTTCCAAGAGGGACTTTAATAGCATCTTTCAAACTACTGGACTACTTTTTTGTATCATCCTTTTAGTTTGATCTAAGTTCTTTTGTCACTGGAGGATTTTTGTGGGTGTCATTTAAATCTTAAAACATTTGTTTTAGCTCTTTTTAGCCTCTATCTCTTCACTGTTTCTCATCTCACAACTTATTAAATCTAGGAATCAGAATACAAAGCAGCAGATACACTAAGGGACTAAAATATGTATTTTTTAACCTTAGTGTCATTTATCCCTACATATACATCTGAGTTGATAAAGCAACTCGCCACACCATTAGAACCACTAAAACCTTCAGTAAACAATGCTGATCATCTTGTTGCAATGACATGTAAAAAGATTTGAAGACTCACATTAAATTTACGAAAGCTGCTAAAGATCATATGGTAAATCAAACAGATTTTGATAGTTTAGAAGTTGTATATGTTACTGTTTGCAACTCTGCTAAATCCTTCTTAATGTTTTTGTGAATGCATGGCACAGAAACTGAGTCTATGTGTGCTCCGTGATTGTCTGTGTGTTTATATGTGTGTGTCCTGCATGCGCCCTGCCTTCATAAACATTTAGCCCCCCTCTGTTTTTCATCAGAATGTCTGTTTCAGGCCGAGCAGAACAAGAGAGACAAGGTGAAAGCAGGAGGATGAGAAAGAGAGAGACCTTGCTGCATCCCAATCAGCCTGGCTCACTGAGGCAGAACTGTGCCAAAAATACTGGGGCTGAGGAGGTATAGCCTATAGTACCCTCCCATTTTCAATTCACAGTCACCGCAGTCCAATGCAATTCAAATAATAACAAAAAATGGATGGATATGTGCTGCATGCTGAGCTTTTTCAATACACGGCATGACTACTGCACATTAAAGTCCGGGAATGAAAAGAGTTCAGGTTAAGCATATCCAGGCACAATTTCTTCTGCTATAATACAGCTGTCTGATCAATCTAACCATGAAGCGGTGTCACAACTGAGAGAAGAGTTGTATGTCCTGTAATTGATGTGCTGTAGATGTGCTCTATCTCCAGGAAAAATATAGTTTCTGTATCCATTAAACATAAGCAGAAAATCTAAACCACTTAACAAAATTCTTTAAAGCAGAACTGCTTCACAGTTATATTGAATGATTTTCAAAAACTTGAAAACATTGCTTAACGTTTGGTTATTAAAAGAGTGCTTCTCCTATAAACAGTTCACTGATACTGAAACTCCATGGTAAAAGGCCTAGAACTTCAGGTTAAAGGAATTCTTAAAGTGGCTATGTATTTACATCCAAAATGTCCACTCTGCCGCCCCCTATTGGATGCTAAAAGAAACACTTTAAGAAAGGTGTTTTTTTTTAACTGCTTTTCCAACACTCTTATATTTTTTCACATTTTATGCTTTTTATTGCATTGCCCCAATCCATCTGAGCAAGTAGCTTCCTTTAAATTGGAGAAGATTTATAACCCTTCCCATTTAGAAAACATTGCAAATACAATAGAAAACTGAGATTATTTGTTTAATTTTCATGACACCTTGTAAAAAGAGTGAGCACAGCTGCAGCTGCTTTTATTGCCTGTTACTTTGGTTGTTGACAGAGTTATTGCATGGACTATGATGGTGTCTGTGGCTGAAACTATTGGAAACAACTGTACTTTTAGATACAGCTATTTTCATATTAGTTACGAGTAAAGGGATCATTTCACAATAACGACCATCTAACAACTAATTTTATTTAACCAAATATGTGATGGAATGAGTGAAAATGCAGAAAGTTGAAATGATGTGTGGATAGCCTACACCCCAAGACAGTAGGAGATGTAGCTTCTCCATATCAACAGTATTGAAGCAAACAAAATGCAGTCTCATCAAAATTGTCTGCATATTTTATTCAGTTGAATGTTTGATGTGAAGAAAAATGTCTGATACATCTTTTCTTTTCATAAAAGCTTTTGTAAAATAATCACTTCCACAGCCACGACAACTCACAGGCCTTTTTCAAAACATCAAAATGCTTGCTTTTGCATTTTTTATCAGTTAACACACTTTCAGTGCTTTTTATATAACAGATTTAACAGATACAAAAGTGCCAGTAAATAAACTCTCTTGCAGTGACTTGCTCTTAGACTGTGCACTATTGTCTCAGGTTACGCTTTTTACCTGAAAGATGAAAATCTTCTGCACTACAGCTGGGTCTTATAGAACTCATTTAGAATTGCACACACTGAAATTTAACACCTATCCGTTGGGGCTGGTTTGCGTGCTCAAGCTGTTATGCTTTCACAAGTCTTAGTATTTAATGTCAAGCTTTCAAAAGAATACAGTTGCTTTAGAGTCAATGTAGTTACTCGATTATCTCGGGGAAACTGGTTGATCTGGTGAAATTCTAGAACACACAGCACGATACATTTCTTCCCTCCACACCTTTCCTCTGTGTCACACACAGGAACAGGCATGGCCAAATGGAATTCAAATGGCTGGCAAATTGAAAACAAATTTATGTCCAATTTCCACACAATAAAACTGTGGCTGTGGTAATCTGGCTAAACGACAGCGCACAAAGCCTGGATCAATCTACTCTCTAATCCTATTGTGTTTTGTGTACCTGCTTACAATGGCTCAGGGTTGTATCCTCATTTCCACTGCTCTCCCTCTCTATTATTGAGCACCTGTGAGAACCAGCACATTCACCTGAAAGGAAATCACTCCAGGTTATTAGGCCCTTAGACCTTATAGACCTGCGGGAAAAGTCTGGTTCATGAATGCCTTTATTGAAGTGCAAAAATATATTTTTATCAAACCCTCTCAGTGCAGTAACAATGACTACAAGCATTAGTGAATACAGTTACCCTGCTCGTTTATTGCATTTTCTATGTTTCTGTACCTTTTGTCACATGTGCAAATGTGTTACAGAGATCTTAAAATAGTAGCTTTAAATTGGAATCTGAGCTGTGTACTCCACTAGTATCTTGCTATTCTGCTTTTATAAGTGTAAACGACTCACTCAGAGTAGGGGTGTAGCCATCTACACTGCAGGGATGAGCTTAGAGAGATTCCAAAAATATAGATGTTTAAATCCTTCCAAAACAAATAGGTACCTGTAACTGTAGAAATATTGTTTAAAATGTGTTTTAAACAAAGAATCCCTGTCTGTGACTGTCCTTATGAATTCATGGGAGATGTTAAATGTATATCCCTTTAAATGATCTTTGTCTTTTTCTCATTTGAAATATAAATTTAAAAAATAAAATATTGTTTTAATTGCCCCGGCTGCCTCCCCGAAGAAAACATTAAAATATATGTAATTTAGATTTATTTTCCCATCTACCCTATTCATTTTGAATAAGTAAATGTGTCCAAACTTTTGAATGCTACTCTTTTGTAAAGCTGAAAGTAAGTTAACAAGTGTGGGACTAACTAATGGTGCTTTGTTTTTATTTAATTTTTTATTACAAGAAATTAAAAAAAAAAAAAAAAAAGAGCAAGAAAATGTGTTTAAGTTCAAGAATTTACCTTATCTAAGCAAAGCGGGCAAATTAAATCAGAGCATGTCTAGCATGGTTGCTACGGCAGCAACTCCTCTTCATCGATCTGTCTGACAGGATTATTGCCAAAGATGCACACAGCGCTTTCACAGGAGTCATAAGCAAACAAGTATTCACCATCCTGCACAGCTGAACAGTGAGTAGCACCCCCACAAACTCTCACTTCCCCCCTATATTACTCTTCCTTGCTGTCATGCTGGTGGTATCAAACCTATTTCACAGTGTGGAACTGTCCTATGAAGTAGTACAGAAGCTTCAGTAGATGGTGAATCTGGCTGGCGGGGGTGGGGGAGACAGTGCTGGCACAGCTGGGAACATCAGGTGCAGTGCCCAACCAATGTGCTGGTGCTGATAATGCTGTGTCAGGCAAAGCTAAGCCGTGCTCCATAAGTCTGACGGTAACCTTAGTAGTTTAGTTGGCATGGTTTAGCTTGCTGTTGCGTTCTCTTTGTTTTGAAGTTTTCATCTTCCTCCAGAGAAAAGGGGGCTCACGTTTTGATGATAGAAGAGAATTGTATTTGCACAAAATTCTACTTAAAGCATTTCCTGCCACGGGGAGAAATGGTATTAATAATTTGAAACGCCTTTCTCTCTTAAAAGGACACATTTACCATACAAGATATTTGCAGCAGTTAAACAAAATGTTATTCCAATGAACAATACTTTCTATGCCTCCTACTTATTCAGTAAAGTCAAATGGTGACCCATATATTTCTCAGAGTACAAACTGGCACACTGTTGTTAAATCATTTCCGTCTGCTTCGGGGCTTGTCCCAGTTCAGATTCTTTTGTCTTGAGTGTGTCAAGACTGAACAAGTAATATAATGTTTTATCAGACTTTCCTATTTCAAATCTTCCTCTTCAAATGTATTAAAAAAATATGTTCTCACCCACTTCTTATTCTCTAATGTTGGAAAAAAAAACATCAGTGTATTCTTTGCATTGTTAAATTTTTTAATGAATATGCATCAAACACATCAAACAGTTGGGAATTTACATGAACCAGATTAGTGAAGAAAACACTGCATTGAATAATGCCATTAATGAAAAGAAAATAATTTAGGCCTAATTTTAATTGTCTGCTATTGTCATTTCAGTTTAACATAATTCCAGACCCTTTTCTAATGTTTGATTTATAAAACATAGTAAGCACACTGAGCAACTGAAATAAATAAATAAAAATACTGCTCAGGAATGTGTAGAAAGCCATGACGACAATAGTTTGCTTCAAGTCTGCAATTAGCTGTTTTTCTGTGTTTATGAAATAGTACGTACAGACTCCCCGTTTAAAGTTTAGACATTTAGACATACTTGCTTTTATTCACTCATATCTACAAATTTTACATGTTGTTTGTTTGTTATTTATCTTAATTATTATTAGTTATTCATTTGTTTAATAATTATTTGTATTTTGTTTTCTTTTATATTTTATTGATTCTTTTTCCTTTTATCTGATTTTTCCTTTTGATTCTACACTATTGTAAATGCAGTAAATTCAGGCATCGAGGGGTTAAATTGCGTTAAGTCTGTTTTGTAATGTTTGGTTATTTTCTTCTTTATGTCAGCCTTCAGTGATTCCATTCAATACTGATTTATGGCCTGTTCCACTGAGAATTCTATCAATATTTTATGATAGCATGTTCTTGTCATAGATGATGAAATCTCCATTTTATTGCAATACACTGAGAGTTTGAATTGAACTTTTTAACCTTGTCTTTCATGGAGAGGTATCTCATCCTCCATCTTTACTTCTATTTACAAAAAGCTCGTCTGGAATGTTTTTTTCCCCTCTCTTTCTACTCAGTCATCTGACTGAGTAGTTGGCAGTTAACCTAATCGGATAACTGATTTATTTATTTATATATTCATTTACTATTGTAAAATGAGAAAAAATAAATAAATAAATATAAAAAATAACATGCCTAAATACACCATGACCAGTTTAAGGCGAATATGGTTCATATTTACTTGTTTGAACTCTTTTGGGTAAACTCGTGTGGAACAAAGTTCATTATAACATGTGTTTACATGTAACCAAGGCAACCAGCAAAATGGCATTCATAGATGTGACAGCCACACTGTAAAAATTTTTTTAGTCCTAACCGTGATTGCATTGTAACCAAAACCAAGTAGTTTTTATTTCTGCCCAACCAGGGGTGAAAAAATACTTTTGTAAACTGCTGCTGTAACATAAACTGTAGTATAAAGAAAAGTATAAAGAAAAAAGAAACAATATCGTCATTTCTTAGTCTTGAACTTGCATTAAAAAAGAATTGATATTTAAGTTTACTTGGCATCATGCCATTCAACCCTAATTTTATCTCCTTTGCTGTATAATGTGACTATTTCAGGAAAACATATCAGACATCTTTTCTGATGGGAAACATTCAGAGAAAGTTGCATTTTTCTCTTACTGCCAAAAGGGGAGAGGGGGATGAGCAAAATGCCTTTATGGGGCATTTTTTAGCACTATGAACAAACTACCGCTATGCCCAGTTCAAATAGTGGGCTCAGCAGGAATTATTTGGATGCAACATTAGTTTTAGGCCAAATGCGGCGAGATGTGACAACCTGGTTGGATGCTTTGCTGAATATTTACATTCATTCAACATATTTGACTTTAAGAGAGAGATTAAGGGAGCTCTTTCCTATCAGATCCTAAAACAAAGTTGGTGTTACTGAGAGAAGTTAGGCAATGTCAGAGGCCATGCTTAAAACATCATTTTTACAAGACATTTTCTCCAGGTGTTTTGCCCCCGCACCTGGAAGTAAGATCTCCCACTGAGCCCTTCAGCAGGCATGGTAGGATCATTTGAGGCAGTCAATTAAAACGGGAAGCCAAGACAAGTGCAAAGTGTCTCTGAATCAAAACACTGGAAAATAACCTACAGACCAACAGGATTAAGGGGACTTAATGTAAACAAGCTACCATAACCTTTGACCTCCCTGTGCTCACCAAGTTCACACAGTAGTGCTTCAAGAGAGAGCACTTCAGACACTGTGTTACAAGGAGAAGATGAAATGCTGTTGTGAAATGCTTCCCTTTTTTTTTTCTTTTTTTTTGTTTGCAATCCAGGAAACAGAGAGAACATTTTAAAGCCTGAATTCACATGCCATGTCTTCCTTTTAATGTCTTGCAGGAAGTACAATATTATTCAATGCCCTCACTGCTTGTGAGACACCAATGGCAGGCTGACCTCTGGTGTGGGTAATATAAATTTAGTTGTGGCTAATGACCAGATGAATATAGGTTATAAAATTGTTAGTGTGCTTCTTTGTCTCCAAGGGTGTTTCTGAATCAGTAAGTAATGTCTTTATCTATGAAATGTTAACAGAGTTTTTAAAAAGAAAGTTGCAATTGAAATGATGAAGTCTGTTCTCACACTTTTTGCTTTATTTATTTAAACATTCTTAGTTTTTTTTATGCAAGACTATTTTATCTGTTTTAAAAGAGTGCATTGTGGAAACTACATTGTTCTATTTGTCAAGGATGGTGAATCCTTGTTTTTGTGTTGATGTCAATACCATGTGTGGCTGAATAAATCCACTGTATTGATCAACATTCAGCAGAACAAAGTATGGAGCAGCAACTCGTGTTCTCACATGCATCCCTACGAGACCAGATTTAGAAAGTTTTAGGGCTGCTGTGCATTTATTTAAAAGTTATTTAAAGTTTTAGTTTCAGAGAGTTTGAGATACTAGTTTAGACAGGCCCAGACTGGCAGGAGAAGCAGGAAAATTCCCAGTGGCCTGGGCCCCAAATGACCTAACTGACCTGTTAAAAAAAAAAAATGTCACAGTGCTCTTCATCAGGGGATTGGCCTGCCTGGTACTGGCATCCACCCACAGACTCTCAATTATCACTAACAGGCTAATGCTGATTAATCAGTGTCCTAATCAAGATTTCTTTAAAGAATAATCAACAGGAGCAAAGCACACATAGGCAGAACAGCTTAGAGGAGGAATGTGGTGTTGCAAATGGACTTAGCCCAGGTTAAGTGCTGATGAGGGAACTTCTTGACCTAATCAGTCAGTCAGTATTTTTATCTGGTTGTAAGTGATGTAATTGCAGCTTTTTATCTGCTTTCTGGTTAAATGTGTTAGATGTCTGAGTATTTTGTTCGAAAACATACCTCCACAGGTGGGTTGCTGGCTGAAAAAGTTTGGGAATCTCTCTTATGGTTGAACAGTCTTCTCTTACTCCAAGTTGAATTGGCTTTTTAATTTTCTAATGTTACTTAAATCATATCAAGTAAAGTTGCTGTTGACCACTTCTTGTTTTTACAAGAACAAGAATATTATTTAAGAGAATATTGGTGTTGGCGTATTATATATTACTACGGTAAAATGGCATCTAAATGATTTGCTCACAAAACAAATGTTCATCTCAACAAAATACCATCATTAATACAGGATAGTTGTTGTGGATGTTCTGTTGAATCTTTTGATGAGGGTAGAGAAGAGAAAATCGCTAAACTAGTGGACAGTAGTTTTGTGTGAATGTTGAACTAGAATAATAAACGTTTGGTGATCACTTAGCCCATATGTATGTTTGTTTACGTACACTTACATGAGTGTGAGCATATCCATGAAGTACATGAGTAGAGGTGGCCTGGGTGAGTGTATGACTTCTGACCTGGCTTTTTGCATGCAGAAGATGGAGCAAAACCACCAGAAATCACAGGGACAGTGCTGAGCAGAATACCTGACATGCGGCCAGTGAAAAAGATAAGAAGAAGAGGATCAGGAAGTAAACAAAAAAGCAGAAGAAGAATGAAGAGGACAACAACAGAAATTGCATGAGCTTTTGATGAAAGGATATGCAAGATATTTAAGGCGTGCTGGGTCGTTGAAAACAATTTCATACCTGTCCTTGACCGGCGCCAAACGGTGTCTGAAACTTACGTTGGCTCGCGGTAGTGATCTCTGAACTCGGCACTGCCCACTAGTGGAGGAATTGACTTAACAACCATGGGAACACATAAGACGCATGGAAGCATAAGGACGGCGACGTATGACAACATTTGAAGCAGATGTCGCTATTTATGTACGTAAGGTAGCATAAATGAGCCTTTATAGTTCACACAGTAAATGAGTAAATTCTTGTTTTAAAAAAACTGCACTAAAACTCCCCTATTTTTATTTGTTTTAATTTATGTTATTTCATTAATTATTTTACATTTTAATAACTTATAGCCACTTTTGGTTATTATTTTTAATGGCACTGGAGACTGGTTTACTTGTTTATACTTTAAAAAACAGTATGGTCTGTGGTTATTAGCTTTAATTAAACATTTGTTTATTTTTTGTATAAAAATGAAATGTTATGTAATGACTTAGGCATTTTTTACTAAAAAGTTAAAGGCCAAAGAATATGATCTAAGTATTGTTATACTATAAATGCATTTATTCTACATGATATGTGTCTGCTTGCGTGAATGTCCTTAATGATGTTATACATTTTTTGTGTAATAATCTTTGCTTATCTTACTACATCCATGACCTTGTGTTGCAGCCACATGCTAGTGCATCTGTGCAGCTTTACCTCTCTTGACCATAGCATTTTGAGAATAAATGGTTCCCTGAGTCGCAATGTGCCAGTGTTAAAAAGACAAAGTGTGGCTTGGTTGGACAAAATGCATCTGGGGTACCTATCTCCTGCTTCATCCTTTATTATGTGACTGAATCAATAGAGGCCAGCCAAATGTGAGTGGGCTCTGACACTGCCAAGCAAGACCCTTCCATCATTTACTTCCAACGCTTTGGCTAATGGAGTCACAGCAATGTCAGACAGAGGGAAGTCTGATGTGGCAGCCTGCCTGGATAAACTGTCAGATATTAGTAAGCCCAAATGATCATTAGAGGACCTGAAACCAAGCCCTGATATCTATTTAATACAGACGAGATGATGTAAAGATGTAGTGTTAGGGCAAGGATTGAATTGGAGGGCTGTGAATGTGATATGAAATGCATGTTTTATAAGACTCTACCGGATGTAATTTCTACTGGGTTTCATTGACTTTCACTTTGTCTTGGGGAATCCATGGTGGCATCTTTAATGTGACCTCATTCACAGGTTATGAAAAGAAGCAAGTGCTAAGGAAAATGGCATAAGAATGACAGTAATCTGTGTAGTTACATGTCAGGTTATTACATGATTGTGTTAAGTTGAGACCTGCAGCAATCACTGACCTTGGACAAAAAAGGAAGGATTTTATTTCCTTTTTTGATGATAACACACGTCATTAGGTGAGTTTCTTCTTATGTCAATTCAAGTGGTAATGACAGCAAAGGGGTAATTTTTTTTATCTCACAACGTCCAGAACATAGTGTATTTATCTATTAAATATATCCATTAAAGGCCACTGGATGAGGTCCAATTGTAAAAAAGGGGTTAAAAACAATGGGAAAACTAAGCACTGACTATCTATGCCCTTCAACAAAGACACATATCAGCACAACTTATCTGAACCATTACTCAGGTTGGCAAATTATATACAAACCAAGGTCCTACTCTGTTTTATTGTCAGTGGCATGTTACCTTTCTATCATCTACTCTTCAACCCCAGATGAAAGCAGGGAAATAAAAATCATAGAAAGACTTGATATAGCCTCTTAAACTTCTCAGTTTCACCTCCATAAGTAAATGCAAGTAATGTTAAACGAATAAGCTACTTCCCGTTCGGAGTCAGAATCATGTTAACACTGCAAATGTCAGGAAACCTGGCGCAGTTTAATGTTGAAGTTAGAGCAACTTAATGAAAATTAACTCAGAAATTTGGATCATAAACATGTTCTCATATTGCTTCAAGCTTGTTCTGTGCTGACAGCGTCGAGTACTATTTCATAACCTTGCACTCTCTTGAGTAGTTAATACCCATGGACACAAATGTTTATTTGTAGACAGAAATGCATCTCTTCCCTCACATTTTTCAGCATGAACCCATCAGCTCGACACTCACTGAGGTTAGGATTTACATTGCTCGGCTCTGTTTAAAAACTTGTCACCCAAGTGCAGAGCTGGATATAAATCAGAGGTTGTAGATTGAGATATACCCAGCTGATTATTAGAACAGGGTCGTGGACCAGTGATGAATGCTGCCATAACCTGCTGATGCATGAAGAGAGGAGTACATCATGTCCCCCTCTTTATGAAGCCATGACAATCTCTCTCCATTTTAGTCATCGCATCTTTGCCACTCAGGGACAGATTGGCTTTATCACTGAAGGTGAGGGTATGCTGCACGTCTAACTAGTATTCACCTGTCATTAGTCAGCGGAAGTGAGTTAACATGCTTGACAAAACATGTGGGAGTCATGAATCTGCAAACACTCAATCAGTAAAGACTTGCAGGCTCATAAACAGGGAGGAATTGTTAAAAAAATATTCATTTCATCTTCTAAACTGTTGTGATTTGTTTGAGGCAGAAGTTTGTTTAAATGGCCTATCCTGGCTCACATCACTTTAATAATTCAGTTCTGTATTTCATTCATCTACATGATTCATATTCATTATTTTGAGATCTTCACTCAAAATATAGTAAACTTGAAATTAAAGCAAGTTGGATATTCAGTTCATAATGTTGCTTTCATCTCAAGTCATTTTTAATAACAGCATCAGCAAAGAGTTTAAAGAGAATAAATGCAGAAGATAATTGCATCAGCTGAAATAAGATGAGAGGAAGCCACTAGCATAAGTAAAAGCTTGAATATCCTAAATAAGTGGGCTGCCAAATCTTAGCTGATGTTTTTTTCCCCTCTCTGAAACAGAAGTAAAAGAGAGCTTAGCTGACTTAGAGGAGAGCGAGAAAAGGGGGAGTGGTGGGTCAATTACCTGAACACAATTACAGCATCTAACAACCTCCATCCATCACTTGCATCCTCGCCGAGCACCGTGGCAACCACCCCATCCCGCATTTGGGTTTCCTCTCCCGTCAGATTGGCCAGACACTCTGTCAGAGAGGCCCCTCCTTGCACCAACTGAAAACCTGAGCAGCATTTATAAGCAACATTTTCTTTGCTCCTCCTTGTCCTCCATACTCCTTCAGGTCTTTGGTCACTTATGCTCAGAGCTAAGCTGCCCTTGACAACTAGACCCCAAGGGAGGAGGGATGGGGTACGGGAAGACCTTGCAGGCAGAGTACTATCTAGATAGCAATGGAAGGGAGCCCACAGATCATCTCATTGCCAGAATATAAAGCCTGGAATCAGGCCAAGACTTATATTGGCCAATGAGATGACGAGCTAATGCCTCACAATGATAAAATAACCAGTTGCTGATTGCAGTTGGATGTGTGCCCGCTCTATGAAAATATGCTTGGATTGTAATTACCTGGTTTTGCTTATGTTGGGCCTTTTACTTTTCTTTTTACTTTACTTTTCTCTGCTAGATGCACATTAATATTTCAGAAGGCCTAATTTTCAAGTGCTCAGTTAAGATTCACCCTTCTCTCCTCCCAATATGAACTTTATACCCTGAATGAATGAATTAAATAAGCTGCCATAAAAATATCCAAGGACAGGCATTTACAGGAAACAGAGAAACTGAGCACAGATTGTCTGATCTGTAATAAAACAATGAAAGTTCCCTTTTGGCCATATGGCCACTGCAGCCATGCAAAATTAAGTAGGCGGATAGCCATTCTTGCTACATTGGATGAAGATTAGATTGGAAATGGAATTCCTCTGTAAATGAACCCAGAGGAAACTTGTAAACACGCTTACTCTGTTTTTGTTTCCTCTCCCACACACATACATTCATGGACCTTCTCACATGCGTGTATTACAGGAGGTTGTGAGGGGTCTCAGGAGAGAAAGATGCATGAGCCGACTGGCAATGAGTGATCAGAATGGCAGTTACAGTTGCTGGTGGAAGAAAGTTGAGTGGGTTAAGAGGGAGGATTGCTGAAGAGCAAGGTTATGAGGCTGCATGTCTAATGTGGGGCTGCAGCCTTGGGGTTACTAAGGTTAGACCTCAGCTACCCGATTAATCATTACACCCCTAGTCTGTTTTGTTTTGTGTGTGTATGTGTGTGTGTGAGTGAGTGTGTTTGTAATATTTATTGCACCAGTTGGATTTCATCATGATTGCCCTTGAGAAAAGGCCTGACTGAAATATTGATGTCATACACTGTAGGTGCTATAACAACCATGAGCTCACTGGGCACATTGGCACATTTTCGGTCCACTGACTGCTTCGTCAAACTTGAAACTGAAGCAATCTTTGAGAGGCACACACAAGGTTTTACTGCACAAAACCAAAACAAGCTTTAAAGTTCTTCTTCACCTGCCACTATTTCAGGCTTTCTCAGCAAAAAAAAAAAAAAAAAAAAAAAAGAGCACAATAATAGAGAATAGCGTGCTTGTGTTTAGTTCATTTCTTGCCTTCTGGCCGTCTTGTGTGCAGCCCTGGAGCCCAATTACCCGTCAAAAGCACAGTGATTCAATTAGAAAGCCAAGTAACGCATGACCATCCTCACCGTACACTTCTGCAAAATTCCCAACATACCTGCCTCTGCCTCTGCAAGTTGATGTGGCATAGACCATCCTAGTTTTAATGTTATCTCAAGAGGCATTGTTTGATTATTGTTTTTCCAAGTACATCTCATGTTTCATTTGTTAATGCTTGAGAACATTTCTCTTTGTATCTTTTGTAAGATGAGAGTGCACTACCTGTGGACTGTAGAAAACTGTCATGTGAGTAAAGTTACTCAGTTGCCATAATTTCAGTAGTTTCTGTTGAGGTAGCCTTAGGGGCACCAATTGTCTGATTCACTGACCTGTAGAAGGCACTGAAATGAAAAAGTTGTGCAAGGTATTGTTAATAATCACTCAATAGCCGTAAGCACATGACCACAAACAATGTAACTGTTTATGAGCACTTTTTTAAAACAGCTGCAAACTTTGTCAAACCCTGGCTCTTTAATAAGCCGAAATCTTTCAGATTTCTTCTCAGGCCAAATATCTTTACTGGGTTGATTTGGATGTAAAGGTCAGAGCTGAAGACCTCTAATGACACCAGGGCCTGGGGTGTGTGCCAGATATTGTCACAATCAGCACACTCAGGGGTGTGTTGTACACTGATGCAGTACCACTAAAACGTAACCAGACTTGACAGTTCACTGCCTTCCAGAAAGGTCAAGCCCCAAGGATATTCACAATCGCCCCAACAGACAGCCAGAAAGCCAATTCAGGGAGTTGAACTGCAGTTCAGTGTCCAAAGTGTGAACTGTAGTGAAAGCAGCATGCGGGTAGACGCAGCAGAGCTCAAAGGACCAAAAAGTACCAGATTGCTCTTGCAGATGGAAACTGTTCACTCACAGCTTACTGTAAATAGGTCGACTGCATATATTTCAGGTCAGTGCACTACAGCAAGGTTTAACAGAGCTGAGAAAAAAAAACTGAGCAGCCAAAGGCAGTGGATGTGCAGCATACATCCTCCTCATACTTGACAGATTCTTTAGAGAAAGAAAAGCTGATAAAAACTGAACAGCAAGTTGATAGCTAAACGGAACAAGATCAAGAGGAATTTAAGGAAAGGGGGAAAAATCTTTAGAAAGGACTTCAGGGATGGTAAAGCATGAGAAGTGGAAAGGAATAAGGAAAAAAAAAGACAAATTTTCAGAGGTTGGCAGATGTACTACGCCAATGCAGAATGACTACATTGCATGGTTATCGAGAGAATTTTATTTGGTTTAATTTTATTTTCTGCAAATACAACAGCAAACAAAACTACTTACCTTAAATACACAATTTATGGATATTTTCTTTTAGCAGCCAAGTTTAAAACAGCCCCTAACACTGAATTTTTACATTGATTTCTTGACATAAAGCTAAAACAAAAAGCAGCATAGAGATAGTGCAGCATCACTGACAAATCCAGTCTTGATTCTCAAATACTTTGCTTTCACCTTTGCTGTCTGTCTTCAATGTCCAACTGCTTTACTAGTGAAAGTGCATGCACTGACTCTTAAAGATTGATCAGTTGTTTTGCAAACATAAACCAACTACTGACAATTCTCCACAGCATTGCAGGAGGTGAATTTATAGCCAGGTGAAAAACCTGCTGAGAACTCTTAATGGAGGATGGGACATGGATTTGTGATGATATTATTGAACATTGAAGAAAAAAAAATCAGAGGGAGGAAGAATTCCTAAGCCCTGATAAAAAGCCTAAATGAACTGTGATGTTGTCAAAAAAGAATAATTGCACTAACCAGTGCATTACCCAGGAGGAATTATAATGGCAGAGGTGTAATTAAGTGTTGTACCCTAGGGACAGAGAAGGGAGGAGGTGTGATTTCCACCATTTTAAAATACCAGCTATCACGACTTCTAACAAAGTATTGAAAGTTGAATCAGACGAAAGGGATTCTCTTAACATTTTGCCTTTTAAAAGGATGTAGTCATGAGTTCCAAACTAAGTTGTCCCAGGTTTTCTTTTGACTCATAACCCTAACCATGACCAAAATGTTAACGGTCCCTCCGCTCAGATATAAACCTAGCTTCACAATAGCCTGACCTGGTACATCCATATTTTGGTTCCATCTCCCATCCTATGCTGCAGACAGGGAAGATTGATCATTATTACTGCAGAGACAGGTCTATTACCTCCAGAGACTAAGAAAACAAGAGAAGAAACTTTGCAAAGAAGTCATTGTGGAAAACTCATTTAAGGACTGTGCCAGACTTTTCACTTCCTTTGTTTTTCCTTTGACACAGTCGAAGAAACTTCTTGCTTGAGACGTTAAAACTTTCAAAGTCTTATATGTATCTGTATACCTGTTGGTGGAAACTTAAGCTTGCAGTGATGAAAGAAGAATTAGGACTTTTAAAAGTTCTATGTGCTTAAGTATTTAATGTGCTATAAATAACATTTTGAGTGAAAAGTAAATATTTATTTCTAAAAGAGGGTTCAATAAATTTTAAGCACAGCTTTTGATATTTCATAAATTCTGAATGTGAATTCTCCCTCTCCCATCATCACTGCTTAGGCCAAGTTAAATGGTATAGTGCTCATCAGGATGGTACCCGGTACACATCTGTTGCAGCTCTCTTATTTAAATCTTGTATATGTCAGAAGTTATAAATACAGAAAATCCGGCTTTTGTTTAAAGCCTCAGTCAGTCAGACCCAGACTGAATGTGCTGTAAACATGTTTTAAGAGCATTTTTGTTGTTGTAAACAGCATGTTTTGTCAGCTTTTAACTGGCTGTAGCTGACACTACATTACTAGTTTGCTTTATAAACTCTCATGTGCAAATTTGTTGTCTTCTATGTTCACTGCATAGTAGTGGTTTTAGGTATTTTTCAGGCATTTCACCAAAAAACTTGTGAATTTGTGACTTATTCTGCATATATTCATTCCTCCCCAAAAGATGAATGTGAGTATGTATCTTAAGTTCTAAACATTGCAAAGAACAAAAAAATAGTCTGAGAGAGGGACTGCAGTTGCACTGAGAAACCACCAGGGGGCGCCAACCAGCCGGGAGCAACTGGACATTCAACTGCTTTTGTTTTTTTGTATGAATGTGTAAGTACTGAATTTATCTAACTTTGTGAGGACTAATTCTTGACAGAGTACTCTTCTTATAATGGATTTTTTTTTGCCACAGGCTGTTAATTGTTTAAATAAAAGCTAGATTGACGATCTTTACAGAAGAAGCTAAAGAGATCTGCAAGGGAATCAATGCAAATCAATGTAGTGTCCTCATGATCTCACCAGAACTAAGGAGTGTGTGTGTATGTGTGTAACAGCAGCTGACTAGGAGTTATGACATCCCCACAGCCAGAGAGGAAGGAGAAGCAGCCTGGTTATTATTTGTCACGGCAGCTGGTGGATGGGAAACAATTCAATCCCACTCAGTAACCTTTATTGGAACAGTCCAAAGAATCAGATTCAACATAAACAACTGCTGCTGCTACTTTGGCTGGATTCTGATAGCATCCAAACCAGATTGTGCCTTTTCTAAAATAAAAGAAAGAAAGAAAAAAAGGGAAGAAGAAAAAAGAAAACAGTCATTCCATCCCTCCTCCTCTCCCTGAATTATTTAATTTCACCACCAAACCACCACATACAAAAAGGAAGTGTTAATAATCCAGCATGCAGGAGAGTGGGAGGACTGAGGTGAAAACACTGTGCATGTGAGTGCGTTGGGTAAGCAGCTTCTCTGTATTTTACAATCACAAACCCACTCAGTCACATGCACACACACATACACCATGAATAATCCCTGTAATATTCCTGTGGGAGACACATGGCTCTGTGATGTTTACTGCTTGTTTGTCTTTCAGTTGAGGGCTGAAACTGTTGATTGCTCTGATAATCTGGGTCTTTACACTGTTTTTAATCTTTAAAATTTAATGAGAAGTGTCCATTAAAGCTCCAAAATACTTAGGTAATGCATCCAGATCTCAAATCTGTTCAGTTAATGTCTGATTTTTAGAAAGAAAAGCAGCAAACTTTTGCAAGATATAAGCAATGGGGTGAGAATAACCGGCCAAGCTTTTGTTTCCCCTTATTTCTGCAGGGCTTTAAAATATGTCCATAGTGCATCATATCTTTACAGTTTATATTAACCTAGCTACACTTTGATGCTTGTAATGTGTGTGTGTGTGCAGCCCTATGTAGTGAACGTTTTTGTGTGTGTTCTTAAGTAATCTAAAGTAAAATGCATCCCACAAACACCCTGTTTTGGTGGGTTAATGATGCACTATCGATACATTCAAAGTATATCTGTGTGAGATCCAAGCAGTAACTTCCTGAGGTGTTCCCCTTTAAGAGTTTCATGCCTATAGGATCCCCCCACTCTCACATATGCACACGTGCACACACTCACCCTTCATCTCGCAACAGTCCTTGGGGCTTCTCTGGTCGGCCTTGATTGGCAGCTGTAGCAGAGACTTCAAGTTGGTCATAGAGGTCAAATGTCCACTTTGGGGGCCAGTTCCAGCTGGGTTGCTGGCCCCAAATTGCGGGCTAGTGGCCCCGGCAGGGAGATCCGGCGGCAAGAGCTGGGTGAGAGGCCTTGACATAACTTCTAGGGAGGAGGTAAAGGGGGGAGGTGAGGGGAGGCGGAGTAGAGCGACCTGCAGAGTGTAAGTTCAAGATCAAAATAATCCACTTAGTGACAGTATCAGACAGGCGCGCCGTCAAAAGGTGCGCGGACAGGTGACGCGTGTGTGCGGTCAAGATGTCCACCTGATGGTGCGCTTTCCGCTCGTCCCATGCAGGAAATGTGCAAAAAAATTAAACCCAAAAGAAAAAAAAGAAAGAAAGAAAAAGGCTGGGGGGTTTATCTCTGAAATGTCAGCATGCAGACCGGGTCTAATTAATCCTTTCAGACAGTCTGAGCCTTCAGGAGTTCTTGTCACTGTTTCTCTCTTCAAAACAAACTCAACTCTGCACCTAATAAACACGAACAGGAGGACAATTAAGAACTGAATCAATCGCTTGAGATCGTGGGAATGAAACGGCGGTTCACCGCTGGGTCAGGTCCGGCGGTCGGTTGTCAGGCGAGAATGTCACCCCAGAGAGAGCAACTAACAAAATCAATGACAGTCAAAGCAGAAATAAAGGCGACTGTCAGTAGTCTTGTGGAAAAAAAAACCGAAGAAAGGGGATTAGAAAGAGTAGAATAGTCGAAACGCGGCGGTGGGAATTCTCCAAGACCAAAAAAACAGAGGTTAAATATGAGCGAAATAATAGCAGATGAAAGAAAAAAAGAGATCCCCCTCAAAAAATAATAAAATCCAGTAGTATGAGAGTCAGATAGATAATGGCTCTTACTTTCCTCCCTCTCTCGCTCTCCCTCCCTCTCTCGCTCCTTCACACACACGCGCGCACACGCACACTCACACACTGCTCTCTATTTTCGTCGCTCTCTGGCTCTCTCTCTCTGCCTGTCAGCTGGAACCAACACGGGCCGCTCGTGTGACGTCACCACTCACGGGGGAAAGGCGCTTGGAGGCGTGAATATTTGCATATGAAACCACGCCCCTTCTAGGCTCATATCCACGTTGCTGCGTTCATGATGGATGGAAAAGGTGGTAAATGGGAGTTTTAAACGTGGCACGAAAATAAAACGCTAAACTGTTTTAAAAATTTACTTTCATTTCAGACGATTTCGATTTTTTTCCCCCTTTTTTAAAAAAAACAAACAATTTGTGGAAATATTTAACAAGTTTGAGGTCTCCATCATGGAGGACCCTTCTTGTCTGTGCATAAAAACCTGGAAGAGCTCCCATGTCATTGACTAAAACATACTTTTTTAACTACAAAAGAGCAGTCTTGCATGAAACATGATCTATGTTTTCCCCGACGTTTCCATGAACATAACGTTATTAACATAAGGAACCACGCCTCCTATCAGTTTTAGCCAATAGCAACGGAATGCTGGAGCGTTTGAGCACCAAATCACGGTCTTCAAATCTTATCTCCTTCCTAGATGGACCTACAACACAACCCGCCCCATCGTCTTCTCTCACGCTGTCATGTAAACATTAAAAGACCAGAGGAGAGGCAAAGAGCATGACTGAGAATAGATTTAATACAACCGTACCGAGTTATCCGGATATCAGCTTCCCTGGTCAGGGAGCGAAGGAATTGTAAATATTTTTATCCACAAGGAAGAGTCAAACAAGTGGCTTAGATAAAGCAAACAGACTTCAAGGGCTCACATGACCACATACACTCTATCATGGCAGCTGTGATAAACTGCAAACCCGAAACTGTTCTTTGAACAACATATTTTTACTTATACACAGACAACTGTAAATGTTTAGAAGAACGGCACACAAAAGTTTTTAAATTGTGTTTAATCCCACAAAAGCTGCTGGAGCAGCCGCAGTTCGCCTCACACTGTCCCTATTTGCCTCTCGCGCTCTTAACTCCAGCGGCACGTGTTTGCTGCACGCGCCGAACGTTGTCTACCGGCAACTGAGTCGCGCTGTGATTGGCTCAAAATAGGTCACACGCTGTCGATCTCAGCATCCTATTGGCGAAAAATAGGTCGCAGTCTCCACCCACAGGTTTCCCCATGCTACTGCCGCGTGACAGACGAACAGGGAGGTTTGTTTGGTGTTTGACTTCTGAAGGATCGATTAAAGATCGTGTTTACTTGTAGTTAAAAAGTGTTATGTTTATGATATTACACACTAATGTTTGTATATTTTTAGTTTTTCTGATTAAACTCTTGAGTGGTATCGTAAAAGAATATATTCAAATAAACCTTTCTTGTGTAGCACACACTAATAATACTAATATTTCCCTTTCTTACGCTTTGTATAACTTTTCTTCAGCCATGTTTGTATATATTTATCAGCACAACGCCATTTTTTATTTCTCTGCTTACAGCTGACGTATTGTGTAGTTTTACACGATCCATAATTATGTTCTGATATGTAAAAGTAAATGTACTAGCCAGGTTCAACCTCAAATGGTGTAATTTGTTTTTAATAAAAAATATTTTCCACTTTTATTTGGGCTACAGTGACAGATCTAACTTCCCAATCCAACAGCTTGTAAAAGAACTAAAGGCGCAAGGCACCCATAAAGTACCATGCCTTGTTTTCACTGGATATTAATTTGCTAGACCCATAAATCAGATTAAGTAGCAGCATAATGGGATTTCACAGAGGGACCTGCAATATGCCTGTGCTGTAACATAGTATGTAGGGAAAGAGTAAAAAGCTCAAAATAGGAGTATGCATACTCTGACAGTTACGTGTGTAACAACATTTTGAAGGCACTAATGTTTTGTTCGAGTTTTATGAAGCGTTTATATTCTAAACTAATGTCCCCTTGTCCTTTCCTCCAGACTTGACACTATGTTCTTCGATTATACAAAAAGTGCACCATCTAGTGGCTGTTTGTTAGCATTGCAAGATTTTGTGGCACTCAAAACACACTTCTTCTATCAGTTTGAATCATTTGACAAAAAACAGATGTGTTGAATTATGGAAAACATTTGTTATTGAAATAAAAATATATATATTTTAATAAATTTGTAACCCCATCAATAACTTAAGCCTGACTATCATGTGTTTATACACTTACAGCACCATATTTTGATCACATTACAATTATTTCCATTCTAGGACATCTTACAATATATTTGAAAGATTTGGCCTTTAAATGTAATTAATTTCCTTTACTGACACAATGTTAATATAAATATGCAACAGTGTTCTTACCCTATCTAAATACCTGTCCATCTAAATGTACTTAAATAGGAGGAAGATTTTCTATGTAGGGCCCTGGTAAATGCTGGGAAAATGTTTAAAGAACCATAAATATCTGTACACGCTGCTTGCTACCATCTATTTCATGGCAACAGCACATTGAAAATAACTTTGCAAGAGTTTTAAAATGCATTTCAATGTGTAAATTTTAGAAACTAGGTTTCAAAGTTACCATCACCACAGGTTGCCTTCACTGCCCCTCCCAGGATTGATATTGAAATGATTTGGAAATATAAGAGTTATAGTCTTCCTCCCCAAAGTGTTCCATGTTTTCAATAGTTCTCCAAATGCACCTGTTTCCAAGAGACTGTCATTTGGTATTTATTACAGATGTGTGTTTGACAGACTTTTGACAAATTGCCAAATGCTTGAATTAATCTAGACAGCAGACGAGTCCACGGGTAATATAATTGGAGAAACTTAAGTTTCCCTTCATGCAAAAATAAATAAAATTGCAAATTTTCTCCACAATAAAGCAATAGCCCCTTAAGTAAGTGATCCAAATGATCTATCAATCCTATTGTTCCTCACAACCACAGCGGAGCATCTGCAAAGGAAATCTGATGCAATCATCTAAATGACAATTTAAGCTAAAACGGGTGTAAAATTTCTTCTTTTTTTATTTGAGGTTTTTCAACAACTCACTTTTAGGCAAAGAAGAGGGATAGTATTTTAGTTATAATATTACATGTCTTAGTTTAACAGAAAAAAAGCATATCTGGACAGGACTTAGGTAATGAACTATGTGTACACGCTTTTAATACAAAAATGGGGCATAATCGTGGAACTGAGGGAACAGGTAAACTGGGCTCTAAAAAGGGGGGAAAATATCACATCGATACATTTACTCATCCCGCTGTTTTACAAAGATAGTCCCAACTCGTTCCCTCCCACCCGTACAATACCAACAATGATAAAAGAAATCATACTTGGAGTAAAAAACTGAATATATAACAAAATATAATACTAATTGTACAGTACACGTTATTTCTGCCGTCCTTTTTAACACATTAACAGCTTGAGTCGTGTTTTCTCTCCATTCACACCTTTAAAAAAAAGTAGTGTACATTAAAAAAAAAAGTCACCAACACTTTTCTTCATCCTAACTCCATTTTTAGCACATAAATTAGCCTGGTACTCTGATAAAATAAACCCTTTGCTATGCTAAGAGTCATTTTCATGAGCTACTTTGTGTCTTTTTCCTAAAAGATTTTATTTATTTTGAGGGGAATCTTAGTATAAAAGTGAGTTTGTCCTCTCTGGAAACAAATGACAGAACTGGGGAGGGGAAAAAATTAAAACAACCTCAACAAAGAGCATTTAATTCTTATGGATGAAGCGACACTTAATGAGAACTTCGAACAGAGAAAGGATGAATTTATCCTGAAAACAGCTGCTACTAAAATCGTGTGGTTTCTTTTTAATTTATCAACCACCTCTGCTGGGCCACAGAGATATGCAGGTTTCACATGGATAGTCTGAATCCTCCCCCATTCTCCCACCTTTTTTATTTTTGTTTTTGTTAAAAACTCGCTAGCTCTCGCTTTCTTCTTGGATTATTTAATAAAAATAAACATCAAAAACAATCTAGTCTAGAAAACTGTTTACTGACTGTACTCAGTCAGAACTGTTGATCTCTCAGGCTGGACTAGAACTGGAACAGTCAGCTGGACTGGTGAAAGGTCGCTATCTGAATGCTCTCGAGACGACGAAGACGGCGATCTCATCTTCATTAGTCCCCAGTTTCCGACCCCGCTGACCCCCCGACAGGAGAACTTGTGCCGGGCCAGGAGCCAGGGGTTCCAGAAACGGTGTCGGCATTTGTGGCATTGGAATGCAGCTTGTTTAAGATGCTGGCCTCTGTGTTTCAAGGCTTTGTGTAACGAGGTGGTTCGTCTCCCGCACACCTGGCACCACAGGCGGGCGAGGCGGCCTGAGTTTCCTGGTGGGTGCCTGGTGGCGTGGTGGACCAGCAGAGAGCCCTGTTTGGCATAAGTGGTACTAGGGCAGATGGGGCAGGGGAAGCGCTTCAGAGGAATATCCATAGAGGTGAGGCCAGTGACTCTGACGGCTCCCCCACACCACGACTTCACTTTCAGACCACCGCCCTTTATCTTCAGCTGGGCGAGGAGCTTTTTCCTGTTGAGCTGTGCATGCAGTTTTCCCCTCTTTTTCCTCAGAATCATCAACTTCTTGCGCGTGTCTTCGCTCAGAGGGACGCCCACCAGCCTCCCGTCTCTCATGATGCTGTGGATTACCACTCGCCGTTTTTTCTTTCTTTGCTTTCTTGTCTGTCCTTGCCGCTTTTGGAAGTTTTTTGCGTGGTAGTGAAAAGGATGCTGAAGCTGTTGCTGCTGCTGCTGTGGTTGTTGCTGCTGCGGGTGCTGCTGCTGCTGCTCAGAAACCCCCTGCTGCATGTGGGATGATCCAGCATAGTTGGAACCTGATCCAGAATCATAAAAGAGTGGCGAATATCCGGACGGTTGAGACTGGTTGGCGCGCTGGCCATTGCGGTCGATGCCGTGCTGAGACAATTTGTGCCGCACTAAGCTGTTGGAGTAGGCGAAGGCTTTGCCACACACTTCACAGCGAAAGGACTTCTCCAGCCCCACTCCCCCACCATGGATAGTCTGTTGATGTGCCGTGAGGTGGAAATAGTGGCGAAAGGACTTCCAGCAGACTGTGCAGGTGTAAAGCCTTTGAGAGGGGGTGCCAGATGTTGGAGACTTTTCTTCTTGGGAGCATGATGAGAAGTAGTCAGAGTTCGCAGAGTTGGCGACCTGACTGATAGCAGCAGCAGCTCCTTTTATCCTCCTTCCCTGGTTGTCAATTTCACCTTTTCTGTGCAGCTTTCCGTGTCTTACTAGACTCTGTGCATAGGCAAACATCTTCCCGCAAAGATTGCACTTGTAGTTCTTCTGACCAGAGTGCACAGTGAGATGTTTGGTGAGGTGAAAAGGCTCGCGGAACATTTTCCCGCACACTTCGCAGGCGTGAGGCTTCTCCCCTGTGTGAACGCGGTTGTGGCGCCGCAGTGTCTCGGCCCTCCTGAAGCGTTTCCCACATATCTGGCACCCATACGGCCGGTCCGAGCCGTCCCCCGGAGGCACCGGGCTCCTCCTCCTCCTTACGATGGTGCTCGGGTCCCTTTTCTCTCGAGGTTTTCGCGTCCTTCTGGGCTTTGTGTGTGGCTGGCTGGGATGGGTCAAAGGAATGGTGGAACCATTGAGGGTAGATGTGGATGACGGTCCACCCATGTTACCAAACCCCAACCCCCCCAGCAGGCCTCCAATGATGTCCCTCCTCTCTCCTTCCCGGTTTTCTGTGCTTATGTCGCAAGAGGCTGCAGCTGCAGCAGCGATGGCCGACATCGCGCTGCTTGTGACTTCATCCTCTGAATCATCCAACAGGGAAGACAGGGGGAGGTGGGGCTGCTGCTGCTGTTGTTGTGGTTGTTGTTGTTGATGATGATGATGCTGTTGCTGCGGCTGCTGACTTTGTGGATGCGGATGAAGAGTTGGGGCTAAAGGGGCCTTACGAAGAGTTTGGTTGTTCATTTCATTGGCTAACGTCGTCTCTGGGGAGTACATAGATGAAGGTTGTGATCGTCTGTAATCTTCAACAGCAGTGTTATAGGGTGCCTGGTTCTGGTAGCGATTTCTGGAATAATCGGTTGCGTACTTGTCATTTCCCAAAGCAGCCCCATCATTTGAAATCCCCACCCCATCAGCGCTGCTTCCCATTTTACTGCTGCTCGGCCCGGATGACGTGGCGGTTCCACTGCTGGTCCTGCTTTTTGAACTGCGGGGAGGTTTGCCGCAAGCACCTGATGCAGCATGGTTGAGAAGAGAGGTGCTCTCGCGGAAGCAACGCCCACATGCCGGGCAGCGGAAAGGCTTCTCGTCGTGGATCTTCTCATGTCTTGTAAGTGACTCTCTGCGGTTAAAGGACTTTTGGCAGATGCTGCAGACGAAAGGCCGGTTTTCTGAGTGAGTGACGCTGTGTTGAATGAGGTGACCCCTCTTTTTGAATCTCTTCCCACATTCGCCGCAGCAGAATATCCTCTCCGGGCTGGGAGAGTTGCAGTCCGACTTCCTGCTTTGGCTTTCTGGCGTCAAGCCATGGCTGCGGAGATGCCTTCGAAGGCTGGAGAGGTGAGTGAAGGTTTTACCACATTCACCGCAGTGGTAAAGGGGCTCTGGTTCTGGCTGCCCAGACGGGCCATTGTTGTGACTTTCCTGTGTTTTTGACAGCTGTTGGTCGCCGTTGGCTACAAGCACTGAAGTGGAATTTGAGGAAGTGGGGGCAGATGTAGATGAAGAGACAGTGGAGGATGACTGCTGCTGTGAGGAAGATGAGAGAAGAGAGGAGTGCTGTGGCTCACTTCCGATGCCACTTAGCCCAACACCCCCAGATCCTCCTCCCACGAGGCCAGATGAAGAGCTCTGACTGTGCCCACTCGAGCTGCTGTTGTGGCAGTTTGTAACGCTGCTGCCGCTGCTATGACTGCTACTGTCTGTTTTCCTCTGAGGCAGGTAGCCCGCCATTGCCTTCTTCCTCCTGCTCCCCCCACTCGAACCTGACGCCGACGTGCTGTCTCCTGACTTTGCACTATCGTCTTTTGATAGCGACAGGTGCAGAGGCAGGGGGAGGGGAAGGCCGGCTTCTTGTTGCATTAATGATGCTATCTGGTTAGAGGAGAGTACTGGAATGCCTTGGAAATCAAAGCCCCCCAGTGGGGCAGGCTGAGGGGCTGGGTGGAGAGGGTGTGGGTGGTGAGCGTGGCTGTGTGGATGAGATAAGGCATGAGGGGTTAGCTGCTGCTGTTGCTGCTGAGGCTGTGGAGCTGTGTGGCTGTGGCTGTGGGAGGAGTGCAGGGCAGGAGGGGCCAGGGCTGAGTTTGACTCTGTGGCCCCCTGGCTGAGGCCCAAGCCCAAGTGGTTGTGAGTGCCTTGCTGGACCAGGAACTGCTCCAGACTGCTGTTGGTGGGGACACCAGACAGGAAGTACTGGTTAGCAGCGAGCATGCAGCTGAATTGCTGGTGAAGGCTGCGAGGGTCAGACTGGCCGACTAAGGGGACGGCAGTGCTGCCGGAGGGGTTGTTGGAGACTGAAACAGAGGTAGAGGGAGAGGGTGAGGATGTGGAAGGACCAGAAGAGGGCTGGGGGACAGAGAGACCTGGATGCAATGGTGGCGGTGCGGATGTGACCCCGATCACCCCAGCGCTCCCTCCACTGCTGCTTCCACTAAAGTCAAAACGTCCCATCCCGGAGTGCAGCTGCTCCTGAGCAAGCGCAGCCTCAGCTGGATGAAAAGGCCGCAGAAACTGGGGGTATCCCGACGACGAGCTCCCACTGCTACTGCTACTGCTCATTTTACTGGACTTTCTAGAGCTGTGGGACGATGAAGACGACTGGCTCTGGTGGGAGATGGATGGGGGGGGTGCACTCATTTTGGCAAATAATGACGAGGTGTCTGCAAAGGCATTGCTCCGGGAGCTCTGGAGGGATCCCAGTCCAAGGCCGGACAGGAGGCTCCCAGAGGTGTCAGCAGAGGGCTGGTGCTGCTGCTGGAGCTGCTGCTGATGCTGCAGTTGGACTTGCTGTTGGTGACTAAGCTGTCGCTCTAATCCAAGGCCTTTGAACTGGTGGGCTTGGTGTCCACTTAGCATCTCTAAAATGTCCATGGGGTACTTGCTGAATTGAAACATCTTCCAATACAGCTGTGGCAAAGTGTCCAGGGGTTGGAACTACCCCGTGCACTAAGTGTGTAGTAATAAGAAATGGTAAAGAGCCCTTATTAAACTAAGGCCTGGTTTTCAGTGACAGTCCTACAAGCCACTGTAGCTTATCAAAAGGTCCATGCTTGATTTTGTTCTACATAAATGTATTACTAATGAATCAACTCTTCATTCAAAAGTGAAGCCTTTAAGTGCTTCTGTGGGATGTTACAAAATGGATCATAAATAAGAAATTTACTAAATTATATTTGCAAAAACAGAGTCTGTAGTGTTTCTTTAAAGTGTCTCATATTCCTAAGCAGTTCAACCAGTCCCACGATGTGCAGCGTGTTGGTTATTTCAGTGGAGGAGAAAACATTGCTTCACCAGCCTTCTTTTCTGTCATGGAGTCCTTTGGGGAGCCTGAGAGAAACAAAAACAATGAAAGAGCAACAATAATGCTGTCATTGATTCCGTGACTTGATATGGATCAGATGATCTAAAACAGAAACTGTATCACTGAAGGAAACTTTGCTATAAACAAGCCAGTCTGAGAATTACTAATTAATTTTAGCTGGACTTGATACACCCAGCCACAGTACGGACCATAATCTGTGATGTGTATAATCCTGAGTTTTTCCTCAAGTTTGTCGAGCGTTAAAGTGGCTGCAGTTCACAATGCTGCATTATAAATCTATAATATTATATATTATATATATATATAAAATGTGTGTTTTTGTTGTGATGGATGTGACTTTAAAACCTTTAGATTTAGAACCTTCAGACCATTATAATATAACATAATATAATATAATATAACATAACATAACATAACATAACATAACATAACATAACATAACATAACATAATATAATATAATATAATATAATATAATATAATATAATATAATATAATATAATATAATATAATGTTCGTTTTTTGGCTGTAGGCATGCTGATAATCAGTCTGTTTGAACCAGACACTCAACAGGACCAGGAAGGAAGAGTTTGCTTCGGTGTTTTAATTCACAATATTAGTTGAGGACATGTCATATAACCAAACAGTACTTTAAGTAAACTTAAGTTTCAGAAAAGCAAAACTTGGCATGAGATTATTAAATATTAATGAAAAAATAATATTAAAAAAATCACCACCTGGCTTCACCCAAGGCAACAGGTAAGAGTTCCATTATATAATTACTACATGGATGATGATGTTTCATCAACAAGCTATTTAACTAACTGATGCCGTGAGTAGCTTCTCACTTCATAAACAAACAAGCTGGAAGACACATCCAGTGGTCTTGGAAAAGTTAAATGTTAATCTGTTTGAGAAGGATCAACTCATTGGCATCAAGGTAAGAAACCATCTAAGGAGATGCTGAAACTACTCAAACTGGGTTAAGAACTGTCCTACGTATTATTAAGAACAGGAAAATAGTGTGGAAGCTTTGTCTTCCAGGCTGAAATGTGGTCAGAAAAAAAGCCTTGAATATGGTGATTAGTTATCACATAAAGTTCTGGTGAAATCTAATTGAATAAAAACAACAGTGGAATTCAGGGCTATGTTTAATGGTGAAATTAAGAGCATTTCCACATGCACAATGAGAAGGAAACTCAAGGGATTGAGACTAAACAGCTGTGTAGCCTTAAGAAAACCACTAATCATTGAGGAAAATCAGAAAAAACGGCTTCAGCTTGCATAAAGATTGGACTCTGGAGCCTTGGAAGAAGGTCATGTGGTCTGATGAGACCAGATTTACCCTGTTCCAGAGCGGTGGGAGCATCAGGGTAATAAATACCTAATGCCTACTGTACAAGCCTGTGGGGGCAGTCTATGATCTGGGGTCGTTGACTACATGAATATACTGAATGACCAGGTTCTTCCATCAGTGAATTTTTTTCTCTTTCTTCCATGACTGCAAGGGCATACTCCAAGATAAAAACGCGAGAACTCATTAGGCTCAAAGGGTTAGTTCAGGGATGGGCAAAGTTGGTCCACGAGGGCCGCTGCCCTGCAAGTTTTTGCTGCAGCACACCTGAATCAGATTAATTGGTCAACATGCTTGGGCAGAACTTGACAAGAAGCTGTTGAGGAGAGCCATTTAATTTGAATCAGGTTTGGGGTAACATCTAAAACCTGCAGGACTGCGGCCCTCAAGGAGTGGAGGAGGAGGAGGAGTGCCGATCGCTACAGCAGCAAAAACAACTCAGGTAACAGAAGAGATGCAAATGCAATCATTGTTTACCGATTGCATGTTCGGTTCTCTACAACCGGTCTGTGTAAAAACAGTCATTGATCGTTTCAGTCCAAAATGCAAAACCACCGTCAAGTTCCAACTTCCATCATCTTCAATGAAGCTGCATTTTGTACCAATCAGTCATATTTATAAAAACACAGGCAGATGAAATGAATGTTTTCATCATGGGAATGTTTGAACCCTGGTCTTTGCATGGATTCACCAACCTAAACTCAAACATAATTGTCTTCAATTTTTAATTTTACTAAGGAAATCGAAACAAGTTTCCACCCACTATTAGTGAGCAATACTTGTAATTATAAAAAAAAAAAAAAAAAAAAAGTCAAGTTGTTGCTTCAATTCTGTGTATGTACATGTAGTTTAAATCAGCTCGTAATTTTGATCTTCGTCTGGCTTTGTGCAGGGGGCTTGACGTGGACAAGCATCCCCTGAGACAGAAACCAGAGACCAAACATCCTCATATGTGCTGTCACATCTGTGTACAGTTTGCAGCTTGGCAGTGACACTGATACAAAGTGATAATGCATGCAATTTTTTGCTTTTTTTATGCTTGTATCAGCAAATACCAGGACATGCTGTCAGTATTTATAATGGACAAAAAAAAGGTACAGTAGTAACTCTTCCTACATGGGGGGTGCGTTGGGGGGGGGGGGGGGGGGTAAAACAACTGAAAACAAAGGGAAAGATGTACAGTGAGGAAAATAAGTATTTGAACACCATGCTATTTTGCAAGTTCTCCCACTTAGAAACATGGAGGGGTCT
>JBAMHW010000016.1:13559810-13595503 GCA_037177495.1 Rhadinocentrus ornatus | reverse complement strand
AAGAAAGAAAGAAAGAAAGAAAGAAAGAAAGAAAGAAAGAAAGAAAGAAAGAAAGAAAGAAAGAAAGAAAGAAAAGACAAAGATCACAGCTTCTATATTGATTTTTAAGTTGGTCCAACTTACCTTCTTCTGTTTTGAGAAAGGTTTAGTGTTACCTATTTAAAGATTTACTTTACTCCTTTACTGTTAACTGCAGACATTTACAACAGCTTGCTTTTAACCAGCAGACCATCCATTGATTTGGCTCCGTTAAACAGCTCAAGCCAGTAAGATGTCTTGTTTAAAAAGTGTGGAAATGGTTTGATAATTAAATAAAAATCTTTCTTACACTGTTTTAAATATTTTTATGAAGACATTTTTTTAAATTGTTGGTTGGCAAATGTAAGATTTTCATTTTGTTTTTTTATGTTTTGTATTCTTATTTTTGTCTTTTAAAAGCAGCATCACTACTAATTAAGTGAGCCTCTGACCTCAAGATGGAATTTTCAATAAATACAGAAGAAGGCTTTTCAGAGGAAAACTTAAATGGAGACATAACTGTTCAACTTCATGGCTCAATGTTACTTAAAGGAGAGTTTCTTAAAAGAATTCAAACTTAATTGTCACAAAAGTTCACATAAAAAAGAGAAAAATAAATTCAACATATCTGAAATTCCTGTTAAAAAAATAGTTTGTGTTATTTTGTTTCCAGTTATCTTGTTTATTTTTACTATACTTCAAAATTTTATGGCAATTAACAAGGATTTTATTAAATTACACCTTATTTGCATATTTCAGAATGATGCAAATGCAAAATGTAAAACTTTTATTGTAAAAAATGTACTGTGAAAGTTTTATGAAGACATGTTAAAATTAGATTTTTTTTTCATTTTTTAACAAGTTATTATAGCCATGAAAATACATTTTTTTGCCAATTCTTTTATTTAATGAATAAAACCAAAACATTTGTACTGTCTAATCCTCGTTCATACAGCTAAATGAACCCTTTATTAAAGTGAGTTAAAACTCAAATTTAAAATTATCTTTGTGGAGCACCTTTTGTGCAAGATAATACTGGTTGTTCTTAAAACTGCACAAATGTTTAACAGTGGATTATAAGAATGTGTAATTGCGTATATTTAAAAGCAAAATAATAGATAGACTATATAAACTATAAACTATTTTTTTTTTACCCACCTTCAGTGAAAATAATATTTCTCTGCAATATATAAATTGTCATATTTGAGGTTTCTTTGTCATACTGATTCACCTTTACTAAAATTTAAAAAATAATAAAGTAGAGATTAACAACGCCTCGTTTGTTTGAGTTTCGCCTATATTTCTGTACCATCCACACAGACTGTTTATCCATGGTCTAAAGCTCCATCCATCACAGTTGTTTACTGACATTTCATTTTGGGTTTTAAAAATCCCTCATTCCAACTTGGCGATGTCAACCATGGAGCTTGTCGAAGGCTGGGAAACAAACGCATGCTGTCATCTGTGCTGTCTCTCTCTGTCTGTCTGTCCTTGACTGAGAGGTTCCCTTGCAGCTGACAGATTTCTGTCTGGCAGTCTGCTTCATCTGCTGATTTGTATCGGGCTGTTTGTTTTGTGTGACAGACCAACTGTGCAAGCACTGCAAGTTTGTGAATGCACGTTACAAAATGTTCGTGTAGATGTGTTTGTGTGTGTGTGCATATGTCTAGCAGATTGAGGTATGGTTAAAAATCTTCTGATGTACAGTAGGGCTCTAGCTGGCAACATAAATACGGAAGTGACTTTTATAGTCATAAATAATTCAAAAGAATTAGCTAAAAAAAAAAAAAAGATGATTTGCTGACAGGAAACAGGATTTTTGTGGACAGAAAGACAGCTGTTACCACCAATATTTTAATGTATTGTAAATAATTTGCTACAGTCGATTATATCTACTAAATTTCTTTGTCCGCATTGTTGTGGCACACAATCCATTTATAGATCACTGCTTACATCAACTCCATGCAGCATGCATTAATGATGTAGCATGATACAATAGTGTTTATCTCTAAGCTACATTGAAACACCGCTTACACTAAATATGTTTTGTTCTTCCTCTTTTAAATTTATAGAATCTATCTGGTTGATTTTTTGGTGTATCAGTTGCACGTATTTGTTCAGGCATGATGTAGTGTTACTGTTATGGAGCAGGAGAGCCCCCACAAGAAATCAGTTGCAGCAATAAAGCTTGCATGTTTTAATACTAAAAAGTAGTGCACATGATTTTCTACTCTGGAGGACTGGAATGCACATTACATTTATTTATTTTTTTATTTTTTATTTTTTTATTTTTTTATGATTGCCTTTATAAATTTACAGTTGTGCTGTAGGTCCAATCTAAGGGCTCTTCCTGTGTGATGAATAGAAGTGTTAATCAAAATAACACACATATTTAAGGAGACAAAGGATATTGGGGAAATTGTCACCCAACTATAAAGCTTTTCTTAATATTTAATAACTAATGAAGCAATCAATATCAGCCTTTTTTCTGTTAATCTTGGTAAGGAAATGAGTGATTATTCATGTACATGGCATAATAAAAACCTGGCAGCTATCATGCATATGACAGCAATTAAAATATCTAGACATTAGATTTAATCAGCTGCATTTTTAAGATTTAGTTAAGATAAAAAAAAATACATGGATGGATTTGAAAATGGTCTTAAGTTCTGCCTGCCAAAAAATAACAGTTTAACCGCATCTCACAATTATGAAGCATTATACATACATGTTTTACAAGAAAAAGTATCATAAGTGTGGACAAAAGTTTATATTTAGCAATTTTTGGTAAGACTGAAAAGGAATGTCTCCATGGATGCACAGAGAGGTCACCCTTTACATGTTAGGATGCTGGACAATCATTAAAGATTTTAGAGAGCAACCACTGGAGAGGACTCTCGCTGACCTTTTTGACTTTCCTGTATTGCAAATATTAAGGAGAGAGGAACAGCTGTATCCTCGGATCTAAAACTCCAACATGAATGAGAAACATTATCATTCCCAAGTGTCACCAGATAGCTTTGCTTTGCAGGGAGTGGTGTGCAGCTGTGCGGTGGTGGGTTTGGCAATGTTTGGATGTGTGTATTTCTTTATGCTTTCATGGTTTCTTGTTTTCTTCCTCCACTGACAAAACAATTGAAATTTTTTGCATTACGTGTAAGATGATACACAAAGCAAACTGCACACATTTTGTGCTGCATGGGCATCCAAAACTAAACTAAACTTTTAGCCAAGGGCCATGGACCCCTATAATGCAAGTAAAGCAGCATATGAAATGCTTCTGAGCAAACGAAAGGAGGGAGGGAATAGGATACTTAAACATTTAATATCATGCCATCTTTGACAGCTGAACAACTCAGTTTTGCAAACTGTCAGTACATTTAGAAAATGGGATTCTGCTTTAGTGATGACTGCAGGCATCTTTACACTGTGATGGAATGATATCACCCAATCCACTGCTTTTGTTTACCAAACAGTACTCAGTCTCAAAATTATTATTACAAACATTACTTTTTTTCACATCTGCTCTGTCTAGTATTTATCAGAGCTCCTAAAAGGCAGTGTGTTTTTATTAGTGGTCTATCATAGAACAGATAAGAACATCTCTGCTCTGCCATGTTGGTAGAGCAGCCTTTTCCTCTGAGGAGACCACCGACTATAAATGGGATGCAGAGCACTGAGGGAGATGCTGCCATATAGACAGATGACTCTTGTCACTGCTGATCTACGTGGAATGACTGGCCATTACTGAAATGATCTCAGGCCGCATACAAATGCACATTTTTTTAAGCATAGCACAGGTGGACAATTGGCATGAGATAGATATGTGATGGAAACAAGTCATAAGTAATGTAGACAGCATTGTAAAGATTGATGGCTGAATGGATGGCAGTAAAGAGCTTGTACACATGTGAATATACCCACAAAGATACACATAAAGTACATATGTACATATACATGTGCATATAGTCACACATACACACAATAAACACATTAAGTCCCAAAGCAGATAAAACCGTCACTGGAATTAATACCTGTCTTCTGAAGTGCTTTTGGCTCAAGCCTCCACTGTAAACACATCACTCTCCGGTGTAACCAATAAGCCAGGGGATCAAGCCAAGGGTTGGATAGGGGAGGAAAAAGTTTAGGTGTGTGGGTGTGTTGCAGCTGGGCAACACTCAAACAGTGGAACTATAAACTTCAACCCATTCAGACCTGATGCATCGCATGTTTCTCTCTTTCAAGGCAGATCGCATCATTAAAAAACTCAATTATTTACATCTAAAATATAGAAAAACACAAGGAAATTTAAGATTGATAGAAAAATGCTTTGGTTTCTATTTAATGCTTAAGCTTTAGAATACCTTTTATGGCTTAAGATATGAAGAAATAATACTTACTCTAAAAGTAAAATTGCATGGGGTTTTTTTTTGTTTGTTTTTTTTTAAGCCAAGAAAAGAAAATCTAGCAACATCAAACAGGCTGGGCTGAGGTGAGTTAATGTGTCAGAAAGGGAGAAGGAGACTGTAGCATTAAAGCAGAGAGCAAGAGGATATCACAACTGTGCTTAAGGATAAACTGAGACAAGACAGGAGTGAAAATTAATTGTACAAAATGGGAACATTTTTTGTTGTCACATTCTTCATGACCAGTGTAAGCCATATTACTCAATCTTCCCAGTTTAAAGCAATGAGTCTCTTAGGCCATCTGTGGTGCTGAGTGCACACAGCTCTACCATACATCTTAAAGTAATATATAGAAAGTCAGGATCAATGTGCAACCTAACTGAGACAGAGGACGCATATAATAGCTCATACATGGATCGAATTGAACATCTATTCCAGAGACAATTACGAAAGTGAAATGAGGGCTTGGACTGCAGTTCGGTTTGTTCCAGCTTTTGTTGCATAACAAGGAACGAGGATCTGTTCACTGTGGGATCTTTTAGCCATTTTGAAATAAGAGGAGAAAAATTTAGAAGATGACATACAACTGAAAGTGGGGATTCAAGATACCCAAGATTTCTGCTGTCCCAAAAACTTTACATTTAGACTAAGTATTAGGTAAGTAGTAATATTGAACAACAGAAAGCTACAAACCTTCTCACAGTAAGCCATCAAAAGGAAAAAAACAAAACAACATGTCAACCTGCTTGTGATTATGAGAAAAGTGTGTGTTTGCTTCAGTGCTGATGTAAAATAACACAGACAAGATATGTGTGTGACATGCTGCTGAAAGCAAAGGAACACACTTGAAAACTGACTGAAAAGTCTAGGCAGACCACACAAAGACTTTTCTCACTAACAGATTTTGGTCGTTGACAGTCAGGAAGGAATATACACTGGATAACACACCAAATGGCAGGTCACAGATGACTGGAAGTTCTGCGTGGAAGACCACCCACAAATTCTACAACATCAACCAATCTTGTGTGTTTTTAAACTAAAACAAAATGGAAAGCAACCTGCTGATTTGACTATTTATTTTCAATTTTATGTGACTTTAAAAGATCAGAACGGGTAAGAAAATATATGTGGTTTTAGATGCTGGATGAAGAGTTTCATTTAGGACTACAGAGAGAGCTTGAGATGAATAAACTTTGTTAAATGACACTTTGAAACATTGATGTCATTAGTTGCAGATGCTAGCTGCAAATATCAAACAGGTCTTTTTTTATTTTGTTTGTTTTTTACAGATCATACACAAGAATGTGTTTTTGTTTACAGTCAGGTTTTTACTAATCTGACCACTTAGCCATCATGGAAATTGTCTTGGGGTTTTTCAGGTCACTAATGGGGAGAGAACCAAAACTGCAATTTTACTGGTTTACACGACATAGAAGTTGAATATAAAAAAAAACACCATTCAAAGAGTTTGAGGATTTTTCCCTAAATCTTTTCATTTTTGTTTAAAAGTTATCTTTTTGCCAGCTAACTCTTTACTCAGTACCTGAGTTGGCTAATATTTACCATGGTTTAACAGTAATAAGGTGATTGTGTCACGTGGCAAGATATAATACAATTACCATATTATGAATTATGGAATACTTCCATGCATTTCTTTTAAGGATTCTTCCAGAAGCTTGCTGTCAACACTAACTGGAGCAGATACTATTCAGTAACCTTGTTCAGTGTATCTTCACTCATTGCTTTCTCCTCGGCATGTCATATTTGACATTTAATTATGCTTGTCAGCAATCTTACACAAAACCTAGCAAGCACAAGTTTTTGAAACACATGATACAGCGATGGAACATAGGCAAAGGCTGAAACTAAAAGATTTTTGCACATATCCAGAAAACTTTTCTGAGAATCTAAAATAATCTCTGGCAAGGGATGACCATTTTGTCACTTACTGCCCCTCTGGCTGTTGTCCTGCTATGCATATTTATGCAAAATATTGTAAAAAAAAAAATGTCCTCTAGTACTTATAGAGGACCAAAAAGTTATTACAGCCAACACTGTATCATGTAAAAATAAAAACTACAGATGTGATAAGCCATATTGTTGACAGATTACAGTGAGCACCTTTACATGATATTAGAAAAAATGTTAAGCAGACCAAAACTGGACTTTAAAGATGCATATAAAAATGTTAGTTTAATCAAAATTGTATAAAACTGAGCTCTCAAAACTGTACTAATACAATTCCCTCTCAACTAGATTTAAATGGGGCTATGGCATTTGCAAATAAAATTCCTGTTACATCAGTGCAAGTGTATATTAATACAGTCAACATAGCTGGTGTCATAAATTTATTTCACTTGTCAAGTGGCTAAGTGTGTAATACATTGTGACTAAGAAGCAACATCAAGACTACATTTCAACTCTTGGTAGCATTTTCTGCCTGGTTTTTTGGCACTCATGAAATCCTGATTTCATAAAATACAATAACATCATCTGGCAAAATCACCATTCAAGCAAAGTATGTTCAGTGAATTCAGCTAAATGTGCACAATGATTGCTGGGAAAGTAAGAAGAGAGCCATGGTGTTTTCTCATTCAGCCCTTAGTGTTGTGGCATAAAAAATAATTAAGTTAATAACTAGAGTAAGACAAGGACGATCATTCAATTAACTGACCATTTCAGCTATAGCTCGACTCAACTATACTGGAAATGTTTAATTATCCACCCTTATAGGCATGTGTTTATAAATTAATATATTTTAAATTTTTCCTACATTTATATGATTCACACTTGCATAATCTGCACAGTCCGACAGAAAATTAAAGCTTTTAGACTTGCACTAACATATGGGATGTGTCATGTGGGCTGATGACTGACTCAGAGGTGCAACTTAAGCTAAGAAAGTGGAGAGAAAGTTAATTACACTCAAGAACATTTGCAATACGTTCAATTTAATGAACAATTGTCTTTGAATCAGGGTCAAGTGAAACAAAAAACATGGAGGCAGAGCATTTTCTTGTCAAGAAATCTTCAGTCTGCTAAAGAACAACATTCTTGAACTCTTGAACACCTCCTGAAAACGTGTGAACCGTATCACTGAGTAAAAGTATGTGAAAGTCTTAAATCACTATATGCACGCACTACCTGTCAAAACAGCCAAAATCTTAACAAAATAGTTCTGGAGAGCACACACACATGTCCAGAAACATTAACAGTGATGCATTTCATAGTCTTTCATATCTAATCTGGGAAATGTTCTACAGACAGATTCATTTAAACTTTCCTGGCAGTTTTGACTGAAAGCTGACGATAACAAGTCTGCTGAGTGTTCCAAAAGTTGTCTCCTGTGACTCATCTGTACACACACATTCACTGTGTCACATTTACACATCCACTCATACTTTAAGAAACTTGCCACTGGATGAATTTAAAGGCACTCACTTCCCCTCTGTCTGTCCGTCCCTAATCTCTTCTTCCCTTCTTTTCATCTCTCTGTTTGCCTGCTGCGGAGGGGTGGGAGCTAACAACCAATAAAAGACCAGCCTGTTTCTGGTTGCCCCCTAAAAAAAAAAAAAAAAAAAAAATACAAAAAGAAGGGGGACAGATCTATTCTCTGTTGAGTGGTTTGTTTTTCCTCTTCCTGTGTGTACTTTGCTCCAGATTTTGGCCTCTTCTAATGTGGTCTTAATAAGAGTGGGAATGATTTAATGGAATTCATTACCCCCAAGCTGCCTGGTCGCAATTCGGCCTTCTATCCAAAATGTTTTCTACACACGCAGCAGCGGGATGCTGGAGCCTATAAAACTCTGGAAACCTAAACAAAGATATAGTGTTTGGGTGTTTTAATGACTACAGTCAAGTCAACATGTTATTTCAATTAGAACAATTCATTTTCTCCAGGATGCTGCTGGCAGCAATGATTTGTGACATTAATTAAAACAAAGTGGAGAGTTATGGTCAAGAGATAGTAAGGATCAAATCAAACTGCTGACAACTGCAGATCCATCCTGAACACTGACATCAAAATTAAAAGTTTTCTTCTTTTTTGGGGGGGAGTAACTCAAATGAAAAAAAAATTGTCTTTAAACACAAATACCAAAACAAGTTAAGTTGTTAAATAATACATGGGAAAAAACATGATAACTGTTGGGGAGGGGCACAGCTACAGCCTCTGTTCTTAAAAAAGGTCCACTTCTACACAGGCTTGTTTTTGTTCAGGGGAAATTACTGTAGGGCCTTTCTTTCTTTTTTTGTTCATATTGAGAGAAGCGCTAACAAGACAAGTAGTGTATGTTCAGTGTGTTTGTATTGCTTTTTATTTATTTATTTTTATTTCAATATTCATGAGTTCCAAAACACCTGAGCTACTTTGTTTGAGGGGTCCGACAGCTTTTTTAGGGCAAAAATGGTCATTGCAGCTTTGCAGAAATCTACCAATCCCTAAAACATGTTGTAAAGTTAGCACATTATCACACTTAATCCTGTGGCAAATATGAATCTACAAGCCACTCTAGGACTGAGCTGAGGCAACAGGCCCAAAGACTTACTGACTGACTCACAGAACCATGCGCCCGACGAGGCTTTAATGTAAAACTACTATGGTACTGTTCATAGTGACAGACAGTTTAATGTTTAATCATAAGGTTTAATAAGGTAAAAATTCCTTTGCTGTAACAGCAAATTCTTCCTCTTTCAGCTGCTCCTGGTACAGGTAACCACAGTGGGTCATCCTTTTAAATTGTTTGCTGCCCAGTTTCTTCATGTGTTGCATCAACCACCTCTTTGTCCTTTCTCATTGCATCTATTAATCTGTTTTCCTTTTGCCTGACCACTCCATCTTCAGCATGCCATGTCGCTGCCAACCTCTTCTCATTCTTAGAAATACTGCTGCTTTGTCAAAGCTTGCAACATCTTTAAATTTCAGGATCATGAGACACTGATACACGATACTGGATAGCCTGAGGTAAAATAAGTATTGTGATTGACCTTCAAAGCTAGCATAGAGAGGTGGTGGGGCTATGGATGGAGTAAATCATAGGATCTTTGATCTGGAGATCTGCAGTGATGTAGTTATGACTCATAGATTTAAAATAAAAATCAATTCAATTAAGATAAATTGTATTAAATTAAAAAAAAGGAAAATAATAGATATTTCAATTTTTTAAATTTAACTTGTACATTGAAAACTATAAATGAATTGCATAATATATGTGCAATAGATGCATCACACAAACATTAGTAATTGTTCATTTATTGCATGTATGGATTTATATATTGATCTTTTCTTCTAATGACCTATGCTGATTTATATATTGCTCAATTGTTTTGATAGCAAATTATATTCAAATCCTTTTTCACTAAAACACTGTTGTGAACTGATTCAAATAACCTCACTATGTCTCTCACTTTTAAGTCATTTTGGATGCAAGACTCGGCTAAAACCATAATATAATAAAAACACAAATAGAGGGAAGATATCCTTATCCAAATCAGCCAACCTGAGGTACTCTTATCAAACTCCCATCCTAATCCTGTCCATCCTCCCAATACAGTATATCACTATCTTTAAGTCGGCCAGCTGCAAATCCCCCTGCTGTGTTTTCAAGGACAACATCTTACACTCATTTAACATAGGTGGTCTTACAGTGATCTTATAAACCTTCCCTTTCACTCTTGCTGACATTCTCTTGTCACAAATATCTCATGATGGTAGTGCAACATCATAAAAAGTCTATTTGTCATGCAGGAATAACAATCCAAAGAAGACATTTTTAAGTTATCACACAGCTGATCACATACTATTTCAAGTCCAGACAGGGCTAATGAGTTTGACCTGTCAGCTTTCAGTCAAGGGCTCAAACAACTGGCAAGATAAGTAATGCACAGAATACGTAAGCTGTCTAAGGAAAAGGCTCCATCAGATTAAAGTTAAGACTGCAGACTTTCTCTTTCCTGTTGTCCACAGCCTCTCACGCTTCAATGTGCAAGGAGAGAGCAGAGAGCAAAGCTGCAGTGTCAGCAGTCGGCACTCACTAGGAAACAAATGCAGGAGGAAGAAGAGAGGAGAAGAGACAAAGAATTGATGGAGTAATGAAAGACAGTAAATTTTTAAAGATTAAGAATGATCAGTAACAAGAGCTGCAAGAGTGGACGAGGAGAAGAAATTCTGCAAAACAGAAGAGAAGTCTGTAGGTGCAAAAATAAAAGAAAGTATTTATTTATTTGATAGGGACATGGCATGTTAATGAACACCTATAAAAACAGATGTAAACATGCATGGTTATAGGCCAGACTAATTTGCATCTGTAGTCCCCAGGCAGGTAAAGAAAGAATGTGCAATATAATAACAAATAAAATGGTATAATAAAAAGAATAAAACATAAAATATGACAGTAAGATTTTAAAATATGTTTACACGTTAAAAGTGACCACAAGAGACAGAGAACAATGAGTCAGTGTTTTTGTAAGGAGTTTCAGAGGTTCTGAAGGTACAGAGACGTATTAAGCTGTGTGGTTTGTCAAAGGATGCATGTCAGGGTTCATTTGTATTTAATCTGAGCATATATGCATCTTTCATTGTTGCCCATAGGCAAAATCTATTTTAAAGTGAGCTAAGGAAATGAGTTTAACTCAAATGCAACACTTCTGAGATATGAATATAAATATGTTGAGTGGTATCACACCAAGGAAGCCTTCAAATTTGTTATTAAGCAGTACTTGACAAGTTAGTATAAACAACCTGCTGTGAGAGAAGAGATCCATAAAAGGTTCTTGCAGAGGGACTTCACGTGTTGTTAATGCTGAGCATTTACTGTTTTGTTAAATTAGTTCCTGCTGAAGGTCAGAATAGCAGAATAACATGCGCAAAGGACAAAAAAGGAGAATTCTGACGTCAAAATCTCTTCACTACATGCAGCCAGGTTCTCTGGATTAGGACACAGGTTGGTCCCAAATTTGTTTTGAACTGGCATGAATAAAGTTATACCCCAAGATGTTGTACAAACTAACACTGCAGTGCACTTGGAAAATAAACTTCATCATGATTTGGTTTTCAGTACAGCTGATCAGATCAGTTATGTGCCCATGGGATTGCTCATGTTACCATGTGGTGACAAGTTTTTCCTTATAGAAGAGGGAATAAAAATAGTCAGTCAGTCATGTTTGGTGGCTGGTATCTTAAGAGGAAATGAGCATATCATAAAACTCTGTTGAATTGACTGTTCTGTTGCTTACTTGTAGGCATTTGATATCGTTGCTCAATTCATCTATAAATGTAAAAGTTGCAAAATTTCAAAAAAATTATGATACTCACTTTTAGTATCACATAACTATTTTTTGTAGAAGAGATGATTCAAGCCTGCTTATACCAAAGTGAACAGAGCAGGTTGTTTGAAAACCTTGTTTTTTGCCTGTTTGGAACCCAACTATTGGTGTTTTGTGTCACCTGTATTTAAACAGAAGGACATTTTCAAATTAAGAATTTCCAAAAGTTTTCAAATCATTCAGGTTTATTCTAAAAGGGCACAGCCACCGGGTTACAATTTAATTAAATCCAGGAAAAAGCTTACAGTAGAAATAGGAGCCAACACTCTTCCTGTTACTACAACACATTCTAAAGGTGATCCACTCTAATTTAGCTATTTAGATTACTGGCAGTTTAAGGTTAAATATGGCAGCCTGTAGCTATTCTGCTGCTGTGAACCCTCAGCTCTGACGGTACATATTGCATTAAACGTCTAACCTAGTGGCTGGAAAACATCAGCCTGTTTCCGTTACCCTGCCCTCCACTGGCCCCTTTATTTGCACCATAAAGACCAAAGCCTCAGGGGTGTGGTGTTCACCTGTCAATCATAATCAGAAGTATAGAGGCGCACGTCTTACATTTTCCCAGAGGCACCAGCAGCAGCAAACAAGCTCGGTCAGTCAGAGCACAAGTGTGAGTGCCGTCTTGATGTTTATAACTTAGTTTTATCCCTCACCTTGAAAAACTGATGCATACAGATACAAATGCATCAAGGTGATATGCTTGGCTAAATAAATCACATGAAGAGACAGCAATATGGTTACAGTAAAAAGTCAGTTGCTCTAAGGTTGAATCTCCTATATCGCTAAAGTTTTGACTGTGGGCATTTTACAACTAATCAGGAAGAAAAGCCTTCATAGACCCTGTCAATGGCACACACTGTTGTGGATTAATCAGTAATATGAACAAACTCCCAGTGTGAGGTCTTCATTCTACAAAATAGAAGAATCAGTGTTCATAAATGTCTGGGAGGTCTGTGACGCCAGACCACCTAGATCTAACTCATGCCGCACATGTACAACTTTAATCTTTTACAAGCATAAAGATAAAATCTATGCTAGCAATCTAAATTGGAGTGTTTAGGATGGAAGATTTAAGGTGTTTAATCCACGCTGCTGAAGCTCATAGTCCAGTGTCTGTTTTCCTTGATCTCCTTAAACTCCTTTATTGGCCTCTTTCATTGCTTCCGCAAATTGTAACTCAAATATATTTCTTCTTCTTGGCTTACCCACCATTTGGCTTTCCTGTGAAGGTAGTAAGTAGATAAAAAAAATAAATAAATAATGATGCTTCTTTAAAGAAGATTCCATTAGTCCTTGGGGAGTCGTCCATTAGACATCCCAGTGCAAGGTAGTAAAATGTTGGGCCTTGCATAAAAATCATCAACATCACATAGGAGTATTTTTTTAAAATATTTCTTTAAATAAAGGTTTAATCATAGCAACCATGTTGCTTTAACAGCTTGCCTGGGTCCACGGACCAAAGAGAAAGGGTGTCATCATTCAATCAGGTGTAAGATAAGATAAAGACGTGGAAGACTGAGATGATTGGAAGTGCCCTAACCTATGTCCAATTTGGCCTGTGAAAGCTGTGGCCATTTCCTGAGTGCACAACATTAAAAACCAGAAGATATTTTCTCACCTTGCTTTATATTTTCTTTTTCAACTCACACATAAGCAGGAATACACTCATCGTAGATTTCATAGATCTCTTTCAGCTGTCAAACTGCTGTGTCCTGGCAGTATTTACACTCGTGTAATTACTAAAGCCTGATGACAAGTCACTGACAGATGGCAGATAGATGGGCTGTGTCCTTGAGTTTGGACTGCACCAACATGGCTTGTTCATCAACAATATAATAATACTGTAGGTGGATGTTGCAGAGTCTCACATATGAGCTTCAAACCCAAGGACACAATAGTGACTGGAGGTCTCCTCAGGATGGCAATAAAACATCCAGCAAACAAGAAAATGTCTTTTTAAATGTTCAAGCTGTTTTGGGGTTTTTCTTTGTTTTTTGTTTTTTTTTCCCCCATGAGAAATATACGGCAGTAAGTACCATAAACATATTGACACTTAAGTATTTTTGACAGCAAGTTACCCCCCTTCTGGGAGCAGTTCAGTTAATGCTTGTTGGGTGAGAAAATGAAGGATGTTTCAAATGTTGCTGCCATCAATCTGCAGCATAGTTTTCATCTGAGAGAAGAAATAGAGGTGGGCATAAAATTATGTCATCTGTCCATAAAATGCTTTCTTGCTCCCACAGCAACTATCCTACACCATCCAGTTTTCCCCAAATTCAAATGTGTATCATTTTACCCATACTGCAAAATGTATGTGGTGGTGAATATACCCCTCCAGCTTTTTCAAGTTCACACAAAGGATAACAACCAATATTATTGTATTTATTGTACTGTATTTTGCTGCCTTGTACCTGTGACATGCGCAATGGCAATAAAGTTGAATCTGAATCTGAATCTGATATTACACACACACACACGTATACATATTAAATAGTTTTTGCCATAACATAGCAAAAGTTCATTTCTAGATTTAGACAGGTCTCAGCTGCACAGCCTACAGTAACCCGCCCTGTTTCCCTGCAGAAAGTAGGTCATAAATCCTTCATAATTCTGTCACTGCAGTATTATTTCAGCTGCTACGGCCACTTGCAGTAGAGCCAAGACGACAGTTGATGTCAGCGCTCACGGAAAACAAAAGAGCGCATCAAGGCTTGCAAGTGCTTTGCCAAAAAATCCTCACTATCTCATCACCATCTGCTTTCCCTCTGCATAGCTTTCATTCTTAAGCCAAAGGAGGTTAAGGCGTTTACTTTGGTTGCCTAGATGGTGCCATTCTGTGATGCGACAAGCAGAAGCAAAGCATCCCCGTAACTTTTCTTTGGCTACAAACACTTTGTCAACAGCCATCGAAGAAAGACTGCACAAATCACAACAAAGCAAGTGGGCAATTTTAAGTATTCATTTACTCAAATCAACTGATAACATTACTGCCACAGTGCCTTAAAGCTTTTAAACTGTTTTCACCACATGCAGTTTTAGAGGCTGCAAAATTCCATATAAAGTGGTATAGCTATTATCAGTATATCATTAAGTAGGGGATCGAAAGGATCTGCTAAGCATGACAGCATCCAGTCTTTAATCTGTGATTTGGATTTGATACATTATACATATAAAGACCAAATTAGCCATTTGGGTATGTTATCCCCTGAGGTCAAGGCAATAAAATGTTTATGAGCACACATTATCTTGTCCCTTATTGTTTGCAGGCAATTGCAACAAAACATTTACTGGTGGGTTTTTCATTTCAGGCCTGGTTTCAGTCACAGCTGCCTAAAAGCTAAACATCCTATTTTATTTGATTCTTGTTAAGGTTTGGTTAATTAAACAGGCTTTATCTGTAAACAAAGTCAAACAATATTCTATATTATGTGCAGAAATGCTGGGATAACAGTTCATTTGGGGAATGTTTCTTCTTGCAGACATGCCACATATTCTCAGAAACAGCAGAGTCCAAAGGGAACAAATGGTATAGTTAGTTAGCACTGTATATGCAGTTATTCACCATGTAAGTGTGCGTGTGTGCATGAGTTGAGCATAGGTCGCTGTACCCGTCATCCTGTCTCCAGAAGGATTTAATCTTCTCCCATGTGCCTTGGACTCAAAGGCAGTGACTGACAACTGGCAGAGGGTGTGAGAGATATGCCTGTGTATACTGTGTGTGTGTGTGTATGCGTATGGGTGCATGTTGTGGTACTAAATTTTACCTATGTGTTTGTGCATTTCTGCAACTTGCATGAACATTAATCCATTCAAGATGGTGGAATGGTGGATTACATTTGTGCGTGCATGACGGGTGCTTAAAATCCAGCAACAGCAGCATGTATTCTCAACCGCATCACCTCGGAGAGAATGTTCCTCTCCTGTGCTCACTGTGTATGTTTTAAAGCTTCGGAGACCTGGAAATGCAGCTCATTTACAGGTATGCTCACTTACAAAGAGTAAAATGTCAGTATTAATTTTCTAAATGTGGTTACCTGGCAACCTTATTTTGTGGCAATCTGTATGTAGCATTCTAGTTTTGTGTGCCGTTTTCTGCATATCAAGATTTTCACGTTTTCAATTTACACATTAAAATGTCATCTTGTTACTATTCACAGCAGGAAGTTCACAAAAGCAAAAATAAAGATGTATAGTAACAACCTGGTGCATGACTTTGTGTGCTATAACCACACTATTTAATGACATCAATGCAGTGTATTATTCTTAGTGTATGTATGCAGTGTATTCTTTTACAGTAAATGGTGTACAATAGCAGCAAAAAATATTAAATGCTTTCTAATGAGTTAGCATGTTACTAATATGACCAGGCTGTACCTGATGTTTGTCTATTTTTATAAGCAGACAAAGAGTAACTGTGTCTATAAGCTTCATAAAAAGCCCACATGTCATACATGAGTTACAATTATTTTGTAAATCCTGCAGTTATCTCCATAAATTCAAACATATATGTGGTGTAAACAATTGCAAATATGTCAAATTATGATGAGCTACCCTACACCATACTTTACTGCTTTGCTCATCTTTAGATGCCAAACTATGGATTGACATTTCATGTAAAGGCCTCACTGTTAATTATTACGGTGTACAGCTGCACTTTAATGTTGGCTAAGAGGGAGTTATCAAGCTCCAAGGCTGTGAATGGTTGCACTGTATGAACAGGGGTCTTGTATGTCAATCTACAGGGGGAGTTTTGTTGCACTGTTAAGCCTCGTCATTGTTACAGTTGCTACTGTTGGATAGAGGACACACTTACACTGCTGGGAGCTTCTATGTAAGTGAGCATGTGTGCATAACACACACGTGCTTGTCAGCACAAGCACACGGCCACAAAAGTCTGTCCTTACCTTACGCATGTGTTGGTATCAGTATGTCTCCATTCATCTGTGCACTCTTTTACGCAAGAGTCTTTTGGCATGTGTGTCTTGGCAGGTTATCAGATCCTGTACCGACAACAACAGGTCCACCAGTTTGGTGCCAAGTCACACAGTGCCCCCTAATTCCCCATAATCCACCCTGTCTCCAGCCAGGTGATCTTTGTGTGTCTATGTTCCCAACCCCACTCTCATGACATCAGCACACTGTGGCTCTCAATGGTTTGGAAACTCATTTTCACAACAGACGATCGCTCCACACAGTAGTTGGTTAAGCCTGTCATAGCCCCAGTTAAGCCTTATCATGTCTTTGTCTCTCACAGGGGGGTACTTGGGCTATTAAATCTCCAAACAAGTCCAATGTAGAACCAACATAATTCAATCTGTCACCTATTAGACTATAACAAGTAGAGCATTGCACAGTTGGTAAATTATTAGCATTAAAAGCTAGAATGTCGAAACAGCATTGTCTTTATTTACTATACTATGAAGATCCAAGAGAAGTTTACAGCTTCTTACCTTGATAATACTCATTTTTAGAATAGGAAGTTTGTGTAAAGCAATTTTTATAAATAATAACACACCTTTTCCCATCATTTCAGTGATACGGAAGGCGGGGGGGGGGGCTTTTTCACGTATAATGGACTCACACTGTTGGTTTATTTGACCAACAGTTTAAAATCAAAATATTTCTACAGCAGATACACTTATAAGTCCCTATTGGAATTACCAGGATTTCAGTATCGATTGCTTTTAAAATTGTATCTGATCTTTACCAGTCAATCAGCATTCCGGAGGTTTAGCTTTCTTTTTTTTTCTCTCTCTCTTTCTTTCAGCAGCACCTTGTCCCAGAAGTTTTGGTGTACAACCAAGTAGTGCTTTGCAAACTTGAGACATGCCACAATGTTTTTATGAGCAGAGCTAATGTTTCCTTTGTGGTCTGTAAGAATAGGAATACATGTTTCTGTATTTTTCTAGAGGAGGACACAAATATACCTACAAGTTTTAGAGATCTCTGGAAGTGTTTTGCTTGGGTTCTTTTTCACCTCTTTCAGGGCTGCATTATGTGCTTAGTGGGATATTTATAAAAACCTTCTGCTAGAAAGGCTACAGTCTTGCATTTCCACAATTTGTAGCAAATTTTTCTTTTTGTTGGTTGATGAACACCCAGGTCTGAGTTCTTCTAAAAATCGTTATGACTTAGACAAAAGCAAACGAGTCAATTTTTCATGAGAAGAGCATACAATGTTTTTAACAGACTTTCTATGCCCTCCTTTATTGGGAAGAGCACCTCTAAAACCTACACTTCCAATCAAGTCTCCTTCAGTGGAACATCTGACTCCACATGGCTAATGGAAATTTCATTAAAGAATATTATATAAAAGATATAAAGAATATTTCATTGAAGTTTTCACCATTTCTTTTTTAAAGCCACACAAAAGCGTGATTGATTTTAGTTCTGACATTAAATGTTAAATATTCCACTATGGCTGCCAAAGGATGTGTTACATTACCTGAAATATGTTTTTTTTTTTCTAAAACTCTTCCAGATGTGCAAAGGAGAAGCTGAAGGTATACATTCATGAATGCAGTGTGACAGCTACACGCACCCAAATTTACGTTTTTACTCCAGATAAGCCAAATATCCAGCTATATGTTCTCACATTCAGGACACCGTCACAATATTTTCACACACAAACTTTCACATGCCTGCTGCATTTGTCAATCATTCAGTCACTTATATCAGGTGTCAATCATCACCCTTGCTGATCAGCCACCATAGTGTGCAACCAGAGTGAATACTGCCCCCCCCCCCCACCACCACCACCACCACCTCCCGCTGCACTTCACCCTGAACTCCTCACCCCAACCATAATGCACTTGGCCTCTGTCCAGCCTTCCTTCAGCCTCCCAACTTTTTACCTTTTTCTCTCTACTCACAACACCAGCATTTATGGACTCACAGATCCATCACTCAAGATACTTTATGTGCCCTCCCCTCATCCTTGTTTAGGCTCTTATCCAAGTATTTCTGGTATTTAGCCTGAGTGACAGTGTTTAATAAAGTATCCAAGAATAAAAGGGCATTATTAAAGGGGGGGGGCACTAAAAGGCCACCTTTCAGGGCAGCCAGGTGAGGAGGCATGTTTGTATGAGGGGAACTCGTTTGAGGGTGCAAATAGGTGGCACTGATAATAAAGGTGGTTGGCATCCGTGTGGATGTGTAATTAAAAAGAACACACACAGGAAGGTGTAATAGCTTGTTCAATCATTAAACAAGAATTATTTTAACAAATGTGTTTTGTCAGGCAAGTTTAACAATCATGGTGTGTAGAGTAAAGAGTGTAGTCCAACTGCTATTTGGTGTGTAATTCTACATGTCAGTGTTAACTGAACATCACAAACGGCATTACCGGCATGTCTAGGAATGTATGCTGCATGGCCGATCCTGGCCAATGATAAGGCACCATCTGTTACCCATGAGTGGAACTGGTGGGCTGTCCACGTACACAGATGCATATACACACTCGTCTTGTTACTACCAAAGACCTCCCTCCGTTGCCAAGATTATGGAAGGATTGGTTGGGGGTTTTTTTCTGTTATTGTAACATCTTTGGGTGGCAGACACTGCCCTTTCTTCCTCTCTTGGGTTTCTACTGGGGATTACAAGAAGTAATGGGAGCGAAGGGATGGCTATAAACTCCTGTCTCCACTCTTTCTCTTTTATGAATTTAGGGACATGGGGCCCCATGACAGCAGTTCCCTTCTCAGTCCGGTTTTAATTTGATTGGATGTGCTAGTGGGGAAGAAGGAGAGACTTACAATGGGTGCAAAGCAGTGACATGAAAAAAGAAAGATTATGTGATATAATTTTTTCTTCGTGGTGTGTGTAGTCCCTGGTTGTTGTAACTGGAAATAGTTTAAGGTGTGAGTATAAGGGGGCGGCTATGAGGGCAGTAGCTTGGTAAAATGGCGACAGGATCGTATTTCCACATAAAGCTTTTAAAAAGTGGGAATACAACCTTTCTGACCTCACTGTGGCTTAATTAAAGAGCAAGTGACATGGGAAAGACTCAAAATAAATCCAAGTGATGTGTTTTCAAAAGGTTTTTTTGCCCACCACACAAAAGTGTAGCAAAGAAAATGTTCTTCCCATTAAGTTTCTGATTTGTATTTTCCTATCTGATAGTGAGCTAAAATATAAATCTGTCCAGAACTAAAAGACTAATAGTAACCATATGTTTCATCTTTAATAATATGTTATTTAAAACGACTTGTTTTCCAGATATGGGGGGGGGGGGATTTAAAATGATAAAACAGTAGGTGTTTTTGAAACCTGATTGTTGATATAGCCCAGCCTTGGCAGAAATTGTTTAACAGAATTGTTTGCCCTCTTGAACAATATGTAGTAGATAATCCAGCAACATAACATCATAATCCAGTCCTGAAACTTGTGAAATGGCAACATATTGGTAAATATTTGTTTAGTGCTGTGAAACAGTAGTAGAAGTATCAGCAGCCACAGAATCTGTGTTGTTGTGGAAAAAATAGATGAAGATAAGAAATTAAGCTGTTGTACTTTTCTTACTTTTTTTTTCCTCCTGCAGCAAAATGTACATATTTAATGATCTTAAATGAGATTGCATTGTTTTATAAGCAAGTCTGAAAAGTTTGAAATAATGTGAAGTGCTGCACTGTACAGATTTTATCCATTTAAGCAATAGTACATGTGCCACTAAGTCTCATAGTCTTAGTTTAATACAGAAAAGGAAACAGGCCAAGGCTTGAAATTTTTAATTTAGTCATTATTATTTAAGTTTCATTATGTGTTTAGTATTCTTTTGTACATGATAGGGGTAAGTGTTATGTGAGCCACTGCGTTAGCCTACACCCTTGGTATCATGTTTATTATGTTTTGCACTCCTTCCTTGTCTGTATAGTAAGATGAACCAATAAGCCCATCTTATCATCTTAACACTATCAATTCTGGCTCTCCCAAAAAGATTTTCTGCCCAATAGATTTTACATCCATCCACAGGAATTAATTACTTCCAAGATTTTTCTCATGACATGGAACGTCACGTTTCCAGCTTGCACTCTCCAGGAAGGAGGTTGCCATCATCTCCTGACAACGGAAGTAAGTGAAGGCAGAGCAACAGGAAGCAGAGGCAGAGAAGCAGCCGGAGTGTGGTACACACTGTACCACTGGGGAAACAGCAGTAGAATAATGGAGGAACAGTGAGAAGCCCTCTGATTGGTGGGATAATGCCAGGAGGAGAGTACCAGCAGGGGGTGTGATGACAGGGGTTTGAGATGAGATTGTTAGGAGAGAAGTTGTCAGGTCTACTCATCCAACTAACTCAAGTGATCTACAGAATAAATAAGTAATGCAGTCGGCTCTCATGAATTATTGTTAAGTTATTTATGAGATTATCAGATGGTATGAATTGAAGCAGAGATAGAATTTTTCACTGGACACATCTTAGGCTTTCTTATTATTTAAAATTTCTACTATTTGCAATAATTGTTTTATAGCAACAACAATATGAAAACGCGCAAATAAAAAAAATCATATTCTGCATATGACACAAATTACTTATTGCTAAGATTTTTCATATTTATTTGTCAACAAAGCTTTGTGTAAATAATGTCTGACAACACTGATTAATAACCACAGTGTGGACTTGTGAAACTGGTCCTCGTGTTGTTTTCTTGCTTAGCATCTGGATTGCAAGAATAATCTGGTGTTGCAGCAAACCTTACAGGTATGAGGCTATATCTGTGTATCCCTCCCTCCAGCAGTCACACCCTAAGGCCCTTGTCATGAACAAACGCGTGTTCCCAGTGAACCTGTCAGGTTAAATAAGGGGTTGCCCATACAAAGGGTGGGCCAAAGCTGCCAAGTGTTTGACGCTGGGGCACTGTCAGACTATTGGCATAAAATCCCTTGTGGCTGTCTCTTATCCAATGGAAGCTCTCCAAGTGTGTGCTGCTGTCAAAGTCTGTGTGCTATGGTGGGCAAACTCACTACACTAGCTTCATGGTCACACAGTGCCCTTTAGCCACTGACAACATGCTAGATGCTTGTTTTCTGGGTCAGAGAAGTCCCTTGGGCATGTAAGGTGCGTTATGTGAGCGTACAAGTGTCCTCCACACATTTCATGTTTTTGTTTTGTTGTCTATGTTTTCTCATTTGTTTTCCTTGTTAAAGCGATCATCTCTACATATAACTGAAGTCTTGCCAGCCCAACAATTTGCCAGCTCATGCAACTGTGAAAAAGTTCAAATTAGCTTGCCAAGATAAATTCAGTGACAAAGTCAATGCTAAAATTCTGTCATAGCAAAATATGCAGAAAATACTGCTTACTGACAGAGTGCATTAACAGTGACAAGCACAAGTGCATCATGATTTTCTGTTTATATTTTTGTGCATGAGCATGTTTATGTAAGTTTTTATATCCCGAGGCCATGAATGCAGGAAACATGGCAGGCCCTGTTTCCTAATACCCATGTCCAGCCTGCCTCTGTTAACTGCAGTTTTCTCTGTATGCTGATTGGCTTTCCTCTGTCACACTGCAGACATTTCAGCTGCCCTGCTTCTTCACTTTCAAGGTGCTAACAAACCATGAAAGATGTCAATACGAAGGTCCTCTGATCAGACTTTGGCTTGCACATGAAAGCTGTCATACATGTGTGCTTGGAGCTCGTCTGGCCCCCGGAGGGCTCTGCGTGATGGCAGGACTGTACAACTCTGCAAGGGGGAAACTGATGGTGGGCCAACAGTTCGACGCACTCAGGTTCTCAGCAGCCCACTCTCTAAGGCAAATGTGAGCAATACTTTGGCGCCAGCCAGCACGGTGCAGATCCAAACCTGTGAATCTGATACCAATTAGTGGAGGTCTAATCATGTGCCTCCCAGTCCTGGCTTTTGTTAGGAAGTGAAATAAAGAGATGGAGAAAAATAAAAGGGCGAGCCAGAAGAGGGCAAAAAAAAAAAGCACAGAAAGTGCAGTAAGAAAAGAGAGGCCAAGGGTTTGTTTAGAGAAGTGATTTGGCAGCAGAAGACTTGAATAGTTTTAGTTTAATCTCTGAGAAAAAATATTCACTGGCCTTCATCTGAATGAGAAGGGACAGTGGACAAATTTGAAATTTAGGTTGTGGAAGATTTCACGTTTGCTGAAATGTTGGCTGCATGTTGTTGGCACAATTAACTACACCCAAAAATTCACCAATGCCTTACACAGGACTTTGACAGACATATAGAAATACACTAACTAGGACACGAATTCACAGTCACTCAAGCATACAGATGCATTATTGTCATTGTTCTCTTCTTGCAGGTGGAGGGTTGGCATATAACCAGTCAGCACTGCCCGCTGAGCTCCCAGCAGATTTGCAGTTCATTAAAGGGTCACATCTCTCTCGCTCTCTTTCTCCATTCATTCATTACTCTGTTCATCACAGAAGCCTTTGCTAAACTCAGGTAGTATACTGCCCCCTAGTGGGCTTTATCTGTTCCATACCTTAAAGCAACTGTCAGCAATGCAAATCTTTCAACTAATTTCAACCAAAAACCTCTCTTTGAACTCAGTGTCATTCAGAGTTCACAGGGTCTGAGTTAACAGCTAAGCTTCTTTTTATTCTCACATAATAAAGCTTAGACATGCCTGATACTGTTAATGATTTCAGAGCTTTTTGCTTAGTAGCTTGAAGCATCCACTAATGATAATGTTAGTGGACAGTGTTTAGAGACTACCCGCTGATGCTTTAAAAGAAATCTGTACAGCTCAGAAAAAGAAGGAGCTATTCCATATATTGTAAATATTTGCATTTGTTATTTCTTTGAATTATAAAGGTCTTCACACAGTGTCTGGATTTATTTTTAACCATAAATATATATATATATATATATATATATATATATATATATAATGCATTTTTAAGCAGCATAAAATATTTTTTTTCCTACTTTATTAAACAAAAAAATAAATAAATAAAAAAGATTTTTTTGTGATGTATGAGGTGACCCAGAAGTACTTTTGACTTGCATAAATAAGTGTTTTTTGTGAGTAGTTTCCCCTGCACATGCCCGGTGTTACTTCTGCTCTGCCGCACATTATAAGGTAAACAGCCTGGCCTGTTTGTCTGTTTATTATTGTTTTTTTACTCCTGATATACACACATGACTGTGAGCCACATAGACTTTATGAAGAGAAAAGGAGGCGGAGGATGCTGATGAGCATGCTCGGTACTAGCAAAGACATATGATGCACAGGAAAGGGACATAGCTATTTACAGACATCTAGAAATAAAATGGGCCATGGCCTATCAGCGGCCTACCCAACTGCATGTTCACATAACAACTGGTCTGCTTTCATGGACACTCTTATCTTAATGAGGTCCAATCCTTTGTTTAGCCCACAGTGGATTCACAGATAGGATTGTTTTTAAATAGCCCCCTCCCCTACTGTGTCCCTCTTGGACCTCTTTTGGCTTGCTGCCTGCACTGCATCAAGCCAAAGTGGGATTCCCTCCACGACAGAACAACTGAGATATGATACATCATCGTCAAAGTTGTCATCTATTCTGGGACTATGAGTCTCTCAGGGAAGATCTATCTGATTTTCCTGAGATATTGACAAGATATTTGGCATAGCTGTCCCCCTCAGCCATCCTGATACATATTCAAGATAGGAAAGCAAGGCATTACTAATATGCTGTGAAATCCCATCAAGCCATCTCTCTAGGTTATTTGTGGTGTTACACATATAGAAGATTTCACCAGATGTTATCCTGTTAGTATTCCGGGCTGGTAAAAGTCAAAGACAACTGGACTTAGGATCCAGAGTCCAATGAACAGAGTACAAAATGGCAAAGGTCAAGAAATGGTTGCAGATGCTGTAACTGTGTGTCTGACAGCCTGTGGGATTTCCTCTGCGGCATACACAGATGAATATCTTAGTGTAAGTAAGGCACCAAGCCATGCATTAGAGACACAGCAAGCTAAGCCAAGTTTCCTTGAGAAAAAGTCACCACTTCCACCTTGGCCCAGCTGTCCACTGATCCGAGACCTTCATGGGACATCTTTGTCTGTTGTAAATGCTGGCGGCCTTTTCTGAGGACGGCTTAATAGTTAACATAGAAAACATGAGTTGAAGAGTTCATTCACTGTGTGGCACTGGAAGTCCTTGCTCCATGTATTTACAGTAATGTAGGCAGCATTGCTACAAACCAGTTCATCCATCTTTATTATTGAAATAGACAAAAGAACGAACAAAAATGCAGACTTCAAACCAGTTCTATGAGGTAATGAATAAATATCTCTATGTGTAATGAGAGCACACACATGTAGAAAGGGGAGTTATGTCCTGTCAGCTAGTCTAAGGGGTGGGAGCACTTGACTTTTTAGCAGCAGGCCTTAGTTTTCAAAATTTTACAGTTAAACGATCAGGGGCCAGCTAACAAAAAGAGGGCTAAATTACAGCCTGAACCCAAGCAAGTCCTCCATTAACTGTTTGAGGCTCTATTTAAGTTATGAGTACTCTTTAAGTAATCACTCAGTATTAGAAGAAAATACATATAAAAAATATGTCAAATTTTTCATGAGCATAAGGGAGTAATAGAGACAGAAAAGGTGAAACTGGTCTAATCGAAACGCTTGTATATGTAGCAAGTATTGTAATACAGCAATACCTCAACAGCAGACAACAGTTAACAAACGTTAACTTTAAGCAAACGTGCAAAAATATATCTAAAAATAGTTTGAATTGAAGAGTATGGCATCACAATAACATTGCAAACAGCTTATTAATTTTATATTTCTTTGCATTTGAATTTAATTAATTATAATTGTTAATTCATTTAAGAAATTTCACATATCTATTTGTAAAATCAACTTTTTAAAAGCTAATTTTATTTATTATTTTACACTTAAAAAGTCAAGTTTGCTAAAATATTGTTATGACAATTAATAATTATGCTTTAATGTCAAAGTATTTTGCTGTATATAGTATTGCATTCAGTTTGATACAAAATGTATTTCATATTCTGCAATGAACATATAAACATTGAATTTACTGACCAAGTGTTATCAGTGTTACAACTAAATTTCTAACAATAATTTTCAATATATAAATCACACATTCTCTCTCTCTCTCTCTCTCTCTCTCTCTCTCTCTCTCTCTCTCTCTTCATATCTAAAATATGCGTTTTAGCGGTCTATCATAATGTGTTTTTCTTACTATAATAAAACTGTCACTTATTTGTGTGTTTTTTGTAACAATATCAACAATGTAAATAAAGAGGTTTTTTTTTTCATTTCCAAAATTATTACTGTTTTACTTTGACACTCACAGAAAAAATATTTACATTAAGATTACTTTTAATATGTGTACATGTAAGCTTGCAGATCAAGTGTCAAATTTTAAACAAATATTTCAAGATATCTTGGCAAAACGTTTTGTTTTTGGTTTGTTTGTAGTTATTTTTCTTTTTGTTATTATTATTATTGTTATTTTTTAATTTAAGTATAATTTCAGCAAACATTTCTGGTTTAAATCAGTTTGCTGTGGCTTCTAGAGAGAAGGGAGGAACGAAACTACCTAAAAGCCTCACTGCCAGCATTAATTTGCTCTGCCCTTCGGGACAAATAACAAAAAGGCTCTTGAGGCCATAAAAAGTCATTTTAACCAAGGTTTTTAACTATATGAAACTGTAATCTGTAATCTGTAATCTGCCCATAGGCACAAAAGGAACCAATAAATGTCTACACGCAAAGTGAGGACAAGAGGATACATGAGAACCAAAGGCAAAACCAAGAGTCCGTGCTTTACAGTCTGTGATTAATAGAACAGGGACCTCAAGATTGGAATGTAGATAATGTAGGATTAACCACAGTCCATTGAACAGGAAAACAAACAAAGAAACCTTTTAAAATAAAAAAGTAAAAGAGACTTTTATAGGCAGCATGTCAAGTTTGCATAATGTAATTTATAATCTATGTGATTTAGAGGAAAAAAATAACTACATTTTTTATTCATTATGTACTTAAGTAATTGAGACAACAATCATTTATGGATAAAATTTAAATGATCAATCTCTATTATTTCTCTATTTAATATATTTCTTATTTATTGTATTATTTCAAAGAATACCTGTTGCATTGTAAAAAAAAAAATTTTTATTCAAATTATGTATATGTGTGTGTGTGTGTGTGTGTGTGTGTGTGTGTGTGTGTGTGTGTGTGTTAGAGAACAGCATGCTGTATACATAAATACAAAAAGCTGAAAATCCCTTACTTGAATAAAATAAGCTTGAAAAACAACAAACAACATCAAATGAAAACAGAAGTATTAAACCACTCAAAAGGAAGTAACGATAAAAAAAAAATATATGCAAAATCAGACTTTAAGGTACAGCTAAAGAAAAGCTTTTGGCTCAATAATAAAAAAAATATATAAACAGAACAAACCTTACTGAGCAGGGTGTAAGGCAAGGCAAGTTTATTTGTATAGCACATTTCATGTACAAGACAAGAAAAGGTGCTTTGCATGAAACAAAAGCATTACAAAGGGGTGCAGGAAGCATTAAAAAGTACATTAACAAAAAGAACAGAAGAAATGATAAATAATAAAGGAATTAAATAAAAACAGAAAAAAACTAAAATAAAATAGATAAAATGCAAGAATTGAAAGTTATTGTGTGATAAAAGGCAGCAAATAGAAAAGTTTTAACCCAGATTTAAAACTGCTGATAGTTTCAGCAGACCTGCAGTTTTCTGGGAGTTAGTTCCACATGTGAGGAGCATAAAAGCTGAACGCTGCCTCTCCACGTTTAGTTCCGATACTGGAAACAGAAAGTAGACTTGACCCTGATGACCTGAGGGATCTGGTTTGGTCATAACAAACCAGAAGATCCTGAATGTATTTGGTCCTAAACCATTCAGCACTGTAAACTAACAGCAGGATTTCGAAGTCAGTGCTTTGACAGACAGGAAGCTAGTATAAAAATCTGTGGACTGGAGTTATATGATCCACTTTCTTGGTCTTGGTGAGGACTTGAGCTATAAAGGACTTGAAACTATCATTTAATTTTTTTCTTAATTTAACTGAAGTTCTGGCACATCCAAAAACATACCAGTGCCAGCAAGCTAGGCCATAACAACTAAAAGCAGTTTCATTAGCATTTAGAGGCTCAGGAATGACCTGAAGAGCCTGACTGGTTCACAGCTGAAGCATATTGGAGCAACTTGAATGCCATGCAGGATCTTAAAATAACTATAGAAGTGAACTGTCAAACCAAATTAGAAATGAAGCATATATTTAATTTCTTTAGCATTTAAATTAGAGAGAAACCTCAGTATCAATATTCCTGCAAAGTCTGACATAGTGATCAAAACGAAAGCCGTAAGTGCTCTTAAACATGCTCCTGGGATATAATCCTCCTTACCTTTCAGACATTTCACAAATGTTTAAATATGATTTTTACAGGTTATAGCTGTTAAATGTAAGGCCAGCGTCCAAAACTGAATGTCTAAGAACATTTTTCTCAAATATTTAGAATTCCCACTGTTACCTACCCGTTTGTTTGATAGACAAGTGTCAACAGAGCTCGGATCATTAAACTGTGTGTCATCAGTATAATTATGGTTATACACAGTTATTTTTCTAATTAGATTAGCTAGGAGTCATCAAGAACAAATTAATTAAACATGAAATTGCCCATGGGGAGTACTACACTACACTACAAAAAGTGAAAAACACTCCGTGGCAACACAGAGATACAAATCCATCTGTGGAATCTGCCATAGTGTCCAGATTAACGTGCCGCAATCTGAGCCACACAAACTGAAAAAAAATCTCTGTCAATTATTCCTACTTTTTTTAAATAAACTTGACTAAAACTATCTGTAAAACTGGTCAAGTTCAGTTCCTGATGGTGAATTATTGTGGACAACCTTTCCAACAACTGTATTTGGAACTGAAGGTTTGGTCTGTTGTTTGGCCTACTGAAAAAAACATGGACACCTTTGAACGAGCTGCTTTTAACAACTGAAGAATAAAGTGTACAATTTGTAAAGAAGCATTTTAAGTACTGAAAAAAAATGTTCTATATAACTGGTGTAAGACAGAGAAGGATTTCCTCCAGGGACTGCGATGCATCAAGGATTTAATAAAGACACTTTTAATTAAAATGGTTCTTTGGGGAATTTAGTGCCAGACAGCACAGAGGTGCTCCCTCAGTCTTCGCCTACTCCTTTGAAAATTGCATTTTTATAAAACTGTGTTTTTCATATAATCAGCTTGTGAGATTAAACACGATTGTAGAAAAAAAAAAACATAAATCATGCCAACATAATTCAGGACTAAAAAAATTAAGTTCAATGCATAGATTTAATTTACTAAATGTGCTTCTAAATATAAATTCACCCCTCATCAAACACCACCTGTGGCATATAAGATTAGTTCAAGTTAATTCAATTTAGCACAAACATAGCAGACAAAATTTCAGTGTCAACTACCCATTTTTTCCCTTCAAAGTGTTACACAACTGGAAATGTTGTTACTGACTGAGTAGAAATACACATAAGATAAAACAATTGGGTGCGTTTAAATTTTTTTTAATGAGGGCATGGACATAAAATACTTAGTACTTTTATGAATAAATAGATTATTAAAGAGAAGTGTTTTTATTTGTTTAATTGTTCCTACAGTGGAACATTTCTACTGTGTGTTGCTAAAAAGCCTGACATTATAATGGCCAAACCACAGGACATTTTTCAAGACATCCCACTACCATAAAACTGCAAAGATAAATTGCAAACACCATTGCCATTAACCAATAATCAAATTATTGAAGCCTTTTGTTTACATTAACTGTTAAAGCTAGCTGTCACGCATCATAAGGCAATCTAACATTTACAGCTATATCAACATATCACACATATTTAAAAGTAATTGCTGCCAGTGATCACTTTTTCTATGTTTTGTAATATTTTTAATATTTGGTTAAATACTTTGAACTAAAAGATGTAGGTTTAACCAGCCACTCTGAGATCAATGAGACAAGACAAACTGTGGACGAAGAGCTGGAAAAACAATGAGCAGCAGAGCACCAATGTTGTGACGATTATTCAAGCAAATATGAATGAACACACAGATCATCCCACTAAATGAGAGTTTGAGAGAATAATGACTCAATCTTTCATATTTAGTGGTTTTTGTGCCTCAAACCATTAACTTGGTTCCTCAGACAAAAACATGATGGACCATGAAAATTAAAGATTAAGTTGACAGGACAGTGAATTAGGAAGTGGGAAAATGATGGATGTATTTTTTTTATTAAGATTTAAGTTTATTTATGACTATTATTTCACTTTTTTTTTTTTTTTTAATTTAGAGAGGTGTCATTGAAAGGCCACAACAGGGTGTGTAATTACGTGGCATTTGTTTTGGCATTGTTGTGACGTGACTGCAGTCTTTCAGCAACACTCTGGTTGAAGGTTTGTTTGTTTTTTTCATTTGGTGAGACATTAATTGGCTTTACAGTGAATTCAGTGTGTAACACATGCCAGACTGATTGCTCTTTCACATTTCAGCTATGTCACACACAAGTCCAGCAACTAGACCGCTCATGGTGATGGTACAAAGCCAAAGAGGTTGCAGGTGGAAGTTGCAAATGGGCTTGCGGGAAGGAAACAAGGGGGGAGGGCGGGTAAAAAGCAAAAAAAAAAAAAAAAAGAAAAAAGTAGGCGTGAAGAAGTGGGGAGTCCCATGGCCAGGTCAGGAGTTCATAGCTGGAGATTGTCACCTGCTTGCACTGGCATGCTAGCCTCCTCGTGAGCAGCAAGACTGAGGCCCAACCACCCCCGTTTTCTGTCTCCATCTCCCTCCTCCTAATTGGATTTAATGAGCGATTTAACAACACAGCACTGCCCAATCAAATCAAACTGCTACCGTGCTTAATCCCCGGTCACTCCATTGCAATACAAGCAGCTTCCAGGACCCTCCTTTCACACATCCCCCTCCTTTTTTCCCCTCACTCTGCTGTCTCTTTCCCTTAATGTCCTGCTTGTTTAACCAAGATCAGGCTCATAAAGCCTGGCCAAAAAGTTCCCCAGCAAAGCTCACACAAAACTGGCTGTATTTGGGAAATGATGACCTTGACAGTTTACTGTGGAGTTAAGGGTGTGATCACACCTACAAGTCAAAAAGAATCTGACCTTTACTCTCCTCTGCATGCTTTTACTTACCATAGCTCATATGCAGTTTTAATTTTTTAATAATTTTCCCACCTTTTTTTTACACAAATAAAAACAGGTCAGCTAATGAAACACATTCACACACTGGTTGCTTTTGAAATTTGTGTTCCCCTTTTAATGCAATGAAAAATGTAGGATTACCTCTTAGTGACACAGTAAATGATTTTGGAGTTAAATTAATGAGCAAGGAAGCATCCATGCATTGCGAAGAAAACAATGGCAGGCACACAAAGCAGTGATTCAACTGAAAGAGATTTGTCAGTGCAGGTCGACAAAGCTGCTTCCCAACTTATATCGCCAGAAGCAGCTTAATTATTAGGTCAAAAGAGAAATGGCATGACCACAGCGGAGCTTGGCAGACATTATTAGAACCTTCAATATGCTATTCTTATTACATTTGAGTGGCTATTGCACCACAAATGCACAAATATTTATTACAAAATTGTTGTTGTTATCCTTTTTTTTTCATCTATACGCACAATATCATCTTCCCACAATAAGGACAGTACGCAGTGTAATCTGAACTCTTCTTATCATATATGAAAAATAAAACAAGTTATTTACTCAATGTCGTTTTGTTTGTAATTTCTTAATGTTTATAATATATTTATTTTGTGTAAATAACCTACATTTGCTAGTAAAAAAAAAGATGTTTGCAACAATATAATTAAACAAAAGTAAAGGAGTAGTAAAGTTAGCATATAACTCATGAGGACCCATTTTATATTTTTGCTCAACACTTTATTTGATGAGACTTTATTTAATGAATTACACTAAAGGAGAGTGCCAATCTTACCCTACTTTACTTTATCCTACCCTACTTTGGATGCACACAGAGGAATGTGACATTCACAGTGAGCCAGTGGCAGAGATGGATTTCTTTTGCGACCCTCACTGGGAGTTAAGTGCGCATATAGAAAATAGATAGATAGATGGATGGATGGAGAGCAGCAAAATGGGGAAAGGATGTGCTGTAAAAGTCTTGTTGGCCAGGAAGCTGTCAAAGGACTCAGCATTTGATGGGCTTTATACCCTTACCACCTAAGTACTGAATCATCGCACTGTAATGGATTTCTATTCTCAAAAAATATGACCTGCAAATGCAAGGAAGGATTATATTAAAAAAAAAACAACTTAAATTATAGCTTTATTTTTATTGCCTTACAAAAACTAACAAAAAGCATTGCTATCAATTTTAAGCTAAAGCAGAAGAGGTAAAAGTCTTTTGTGCCATAATGATTAGACATGAATGAATTTTTAACTTACGGGGAAAATATTAGTGTAGCATTTCCACTTCAAGCCACTTGGCTAAATATGCAATTGCAAATCCTCTTTTCGTTTTGGATAGACTCTCTTTCCTGCCTCTCGTTCTCATCCACCCTCCCCAAGTTTACCCAATTCTCCCTCGGTTCAGCGGCAGGGCACTGGGTCGCGGCTCTGACTTGATTTTCACACTGTTCCCTCTACAGAGCGGCACATCAAGTTAATCAGGGTTAACAATTGCGGCGGGGCCTTGCTGTGCCGGACTCCCATCGGCTTAGTGTGACCTGACTTGTGTGATACAGATGGGTTAGTAATCTCTTTTCTGGGAGCAAAGGCAGTGCATAAGCATAGCCTCAGCTGGTTTTGTGGCACCAGGTGAGAGGAAGTTGCAAAGTGAATGCAATAAAAAGTGAATGTGAATAGATTAGTAATTATGTATGCTCGCTCCCTAAGGTTGAATTAAAACAATTAATAGATATAATAAGAAAATAGCATTTTGCTCATATTTTCATGGCTTTTTACTTCGTTCATTTCTATATTTTTGTGTTTTGCTGCAAAAATAACATTAGAGCTCAGTTTTACAGATTCCCCTTAGGTTGATAATACTCCTCTAGAACTGACCTTTAAAAAGGGTAAATCTTTTTGCATGAGTTGTGGCTTTAAGAAAATGGGGGAAGGAGTTGCAGTAAAGACAATTAGTATTCTTTTCAGTTAGTTAGAAAACTTTGAAAAGTGTAAAATGTGACTACGGTAGTCTTAATCCCTTATGTGCTGCTCTACTTTCAGGGACCATAAGAGTTGTGAGTTGCGAAAGGTCAAAAAGACCAAAGATTTACAAATCCAAAGTATGCATTTGACGTATTAAGATCAAAGAGAGAGGCCAGAGTTTGCTAGACTTACAGTGCTGTAATAGACAGAAGCATGACCCACTGGCAGAACAGAAGTCCCCATAGCAGCTGGCTACCTTGCACAACACAGCTGAGGTTACCCCTGTTAAACTCTATGCAGACTTGATTGTTCATTCAGTTAGAAAAAGAATTACACGACCATGCTTTCCTGATAAGACCAATGCTGAAGGAAAAACTCTGCTTGTCATACAGCCTTGGGTGAAAGATGGAGTTCATTTTTTTCAAGGAGTTCAATTTATTTATTTATTTATTTTTTACATCATCAACAGAATTGACATGACCTTTAAAACAGAAGAATCTAGGTCAAAGTATGACTTAAGCATAAGAGTGTCTTGTATTTACCCTTTCTTTTGGCAGACTTTCTGTAGGAGTGCATTCTTTTTCTCGGTGATACAAATGCTGAAGCACTCTGGTTATATTTTCTATTTTTTCCAGAACCATTTTGCATTCCAAATGCTGCACCTTCGAAGTGACACATGTATTATTAACACAGAATTCAAGTGCTGTCCCTGCAGGAACACGAAGTGGCTTTTACACGTTTGTGTCAGTGCCATCATTTTGATTTGACTCTGCCTGGAACATTTTCTGCACAAACATTAGGAATCCCTGACACCACAGCACAAAGTAAATATTTGATGACATTGACAACTGAAAAGTTTTACCTTGAAAGCAGTTCTCTTTGTTTTTACCATGACAACTAGCTTCATGAAAGTCTTAAAAACACTTTAAAGGTATTATTCTTGAGGCAAAAAATAAGTCTTGTGAACGGGAAAAGGGACGTGTAATATGTATGTGAATGGAAAAGAAAAAGGAACTATATTGGCTATGAGATGCTTAAGAGTGCAACATTTGGTTGACCCAGCCAGTTTTAGGACACATATTTACTTTAAATATGGAATTTAAAGTTACTTTGAGTGGCTGTTTGTGTGTGTATAAAACAAATTTAAAAACAAAGGATTTAAAAACAACACTACAGGCAAACTGTTTCCTGGAGTTTACTAGGACAGTAGCAAATGGCCAACATTATTTAAATTTCAGGATGTGCTTTAATCGCATTCCTATACAGAAATTATTTTTGAAAGGCTAAGCTTCAATGTCCCAAAAGCCCTAGTCATCAAATCATTATACACCATCCCAACCTAGTTTGGCAGGGAAGAGTTGTCAGTCTGGGGGTCAACAGTGTTTGAGCCTGGGAAGATTTAAAAAAAAAAAAAAAAAGGATAAATAAATAAATAATTTTTAAAAAGAAAAGAAAAAAAGTAAACAACAAACACTGGAGTCCTACTAAACTCCACCTACCCTTGCTGCCCTCTTTAGTTTAGGTAAAACAGAGTTCACCAAAAGTTCACACGTCCATTATCATAACTGAATTTGGTAGTGTTGGTCTGTGGTTGGAGACAGATGAGGAGGAGCCCAGCTTGCCGAATTTATCAAAAAACTGTTATGACGTGTTTTGCACTTTCAACCCTTATAAGGGTCGCTGTTCGGTCAGAGTGTCGCTTCAGGCCAACTGTGTTTGGGGATTGTGTGCGTGTGAGATAGGTGCCCAGAAAAAAGGAAAAAGCCCGAGCAAAAACCCAAATTATCTTTGTCACTGGCACTGTGTCGTAACATCTGGCCCACTCAACAACAAAACAGGTTCAATGAAAGTTCACAGGAGGAGGCCACGCCCTCTTCGCCGCCATGTTGCCAGGCAGACGGCGAGCAATCATGAGCTCAAAAGGCTGTGCTTCCACCCTTGTTTCCAGCTCCCTGATGACAAGGTCACAGCGACCCCGACGGGCCGGATCCACTAGCTCTGAGTAGAAGCTTTTAAAGGTCTTTGGATTAAAGTAGATTTCCTTTCCTAAACCGCATCAGTCTGCTGTTAGTTTGTTTTATTTGTTTGTATGTTTAAATCCCAAAATATTGGCATGCACTTCTCTATGAATTACATATTTAATTCAAGTCCATGAATTGCATACTCATGTACGTACACACACACACACACACATATATATATATATATATATATATATATATATAAATATATTTCAAATCAGTACACCTTACTTTTCCATCTTGAATATAATTTTCCATATCTTCATTTCCTTTTTCTTCTTACCTGGATTTTTTTTTTTTAATTATATATTATAGATAGGTTTTTTTTTTCTTTTGTATTTTTCATCTCGATATTCGTTAAGTGTGCTCCTGTATAAAATGGGTTTTTTGCATTATAGAGGTAATTTAATTTAATTTTATTCCTAATCTGTGTTTATTCTACAATGCTACTGTAATGATAAAGTAAGGGTCAAAAAAGTAATTCTAATTTAAATTGATTCTGTAGGCATTTTCCTACACTGCCACTCTGACCTGTAGCACTACAACAGGATCTGAAGCTTTCCTGTTTGAGTCCACTAAGGGATTAGTTAAAATTTATTTTAGGAAAATATTTTTTGTACTCTAAAATGCTTGAATATTGTATGTATTTTACTGCTTGTTACACCTGTGACAAGCTTTGAGTTTTTTTCTTATCATTTATTCATGAAATTCATTTAAAATTTATATATATATATATATATATATATATATATATATATAT